>AP028432.1:297830-377830 GCA_036509395.1 Antheraea yamamai | reverse complement strand
GAGTGTCAGATGAGGACGGCAACGATGATCTTTCTGGAATAATAAGGTCCAAACGCGAACGAAGTTTCCTGCCGAAAACTAATTCTGCAGGAGAGGTATTAGTTGTGACATGTATAGAATTTCGATAGTCAAAAAGAAATTTTAACAACTCTTCGTCGTTTCTTTTTACATTATTACTACTGAGTAAAGAAGCTTTGATACCCTTTTTAACCACTTTCACATAAATTTCCGCTTGTCCATTGCTGGCCGGATGATACGCGGGTGATGTGACATGTGATATCCCGTTAATAGTACAAAATTTTGTAAACTCTTCTGATAAAAAACATGTAGCATTATCGCTAACTACTGTGTGCACTAGTCCAAACCTTGACATAAACTCGTATAATTTGGCTATTACAATATTAGATGAGGTGCTGTTTACCTTAAGTGCTTCTCCCCATTTGGAGTACGCATCTACGATTACTAAATACAACTGCTTATTTATCGGACCGAGAAAATCAAGGTGTACCCTATAAAATGGTTTGGGAGGAAGTGGCCACACTGCTAGCGGCGCACGTGTCGGCGATGGCCGAAGCACATATCGCAGCCCCTGATCATTTCTTCGATTGACTTGTCTATACCTGGGAACCAAACCTTACCCCGTGCTTCGGATTTACATTTTACAATACCCAGGTGTGACTTGTGAAGCTCTGATAATACTTTCGCCTGTAGTACTTTCGGTACAACAACCCTATGACCCCGCATGATAACACCATTTTCACAAGAAAGTTGGGTTTTACATAGGCAATATGGCCGAATACTTTCATTTGAAATTTCTCTAGGCCAACCATTTAATATATATTTAGAAATTATTTTCAACTGCGGATCATTACTTGTTTTATGGCATAAGTCATTAAATTTTATGGGTAAACTATCGTCCACAACGAAATTAACATATGAAGCCCTATCTTCAATAAATTATTCCGTTAATTGGCTCTCTGCTTTGGGTTGTACGTACCCGATCCCGCTTGCACGAGACAGATAGTCGGCGCAGTTATCAACGCTACGTATATATTTTATTTTAAAGTTATAACCACTTAAAAACATTGCATATCGTTGTAATCGATTTGCTGACACCTCAGGTATGCCGCGATGGGGTCCAAATATAGTAATTAATGCCTTGTGATCTGTTCTAAGTATAAAAGGAACGGATTTACCATACAGGTATTGATGGAAACGACGTACTCCAAATATAATGGCTGTCGCTTCCTTTTGTATTTGGGAATAATTCTTTTCAGCTGAATTTAATGTGCGCGAAGCGAATGACACCGGTCGTTCCACCCCGTCATCCTCAACTTGTGACAATATCGCGCCTAGTCCACTAGGGGAAGCATCCACCGTTAAGATAATCATCGCGTCACTATTAAAATGAGCCAAAACTTGATCTGACACTAAAATCTTTTTTATTGTGTGAAATGCTTGTTCATGATCTGAGTTCCAATGCCACTTACTTTTTTTCTCTAATAATTTGTATAAAGGACTGAGAATTGATGACGCATTTGGGACAAAATTCCTGTAATAATTAATGAGACCTAGGAAAGACTGTATTTTGTTAATATTTTCGGGTGGCGGTGCATTTAATATAGTGTTAACTTTTTTTGGTGACTTTTTCAACCCATTTTTATCAATAACGTATCCTAAATATTCGACTTCATCTTTAAAAAAATCGCATTTCGATTCCTGAACAGTTAATCCAGCATCCTGTAATCGCCGAAGTACAGAATAAAGTCTATTTAAATGAACCGACTTATTGGGGCCTGTTATTAAGACATCGTCTAACATGCATAATACACCTTCCATTCCCGATAACATCCCCTCCATAACGCGTTGAAAAATGGCCGGAGCGCTAGCTAACCCAAACGCTAATCGAGTATAGTTAAATAATCCTTTATGAGTACTATCTCCAAAACGGTTGGACTGATTTTCATGGGACTTTCACCGGTAGATAGCGGACATCAGAACAAGTAATTTAGTTCTTTCTTATTTAGACTAGCTGTTAACCGTGGCTTCGCCCGCAACGCTATCTCCGAAACGGTTTGACCGATTTTTACGGGACTTTCACTGACAAATAGCGGGCATTATAAGAAGTTATTCTATTTTAGACTAGCTGTAACCTGCGATTTCGTCCGCATGAAATTTGCGTGCGTTGTACTGGACTCCAAGAATAAATATAATTGAAATTCATATATCTGTATCTATGTGTAATTTCAATTATATTGTCTTTTTGGACATATTGGCTGTCATTTTTTTAATAAAAAAAATAATAACCGCGCTTTCGTCTTCATAACTCAATAACCATAGTAACATATAAGACTAATGTATCGAGTTCAATGAGTACTATTTAAATTGTCGAATAATAAAAACTGCATAGATATATATCAAATAATAGGTCTTTACCTATGAAATTGCCGTTCTGCAGTACTGGCCATTTCAAATCAAAATAATTTTTGTTTGGCTAAGAATTCTAATTTCAAATTAATTTTATTTTAAAAACATGGAATTCTTTTTTCAAAAGTAGTCATTTGTTTATTGATTAGTGTTACATTTTCATCGCATTTCAATCTTTTTTGTCATAATGGATGCGTTAAAAATTCGAGTAATTATAGAATATGAGTACCGTCGTGGCAGCAACGCGGCACAAGCGGCACGCAACATCAACGACGTTTACGGAGCTAACACTACAAACCAACGCACCACCTCTTATTGGTTTGCTCGCTTCCGTTCTGGGAATTTCGACCTGAAAAATAAACCTCGCGGTCGTCCGAAGACTTTGTTCGACAATGACGAATTAAAGGCGATTGTGGAAGCTGATGATACACAATCTACGGCTGAATTAGCAGCAGCTTTCGACGTTAGCGTCAAAACAATATTGGTCCATTTGCGTCAAATTAGCAAGGTAAAAAAGCTTGACAAATGGGTGCCCCACGAACTCAATGATCGCCAGCGCGAAATACGCATCGAGACGTGCCTTGCACTGCTCAACAGACACACAAATGAAGGAATTTTGAACCGCATTGTTACCTGCGATGAAAAATAGATTCTGTTTGATAACCGCAAGCGCTCAGCAAGTTGGTTGGATTCTGTTTCAGCACCTAAACAATGCCCTAAACGAAAACTTACCCCTAGAAAAGTGATGGTCACTGTTTGGTGGTCTAGCGCCGGTGTGATTCATCACAGCTTCTTACCAAACGGGGTGAGCATTACTGCAGATGTGTACTGTGAAGAACTGAACACAATGATGGAGAAGCTGGCACATCTCCAACCAGCATTGGTCAATTGCGCGTCTCCGCTGCTCCTGCACGACAACGCGCGACCTCATACTGCACAGCAGACGGTCTCCAAGTTGCAAGAACTAGGGTTGGAAGTTCTCCGTTATCCGCCCTACTCACCAGACCTTGCGCCTACAGACTACTACTTTTTCCAGAATTTGGATAACTCCTTGGCGGGGAAAAAATTCAATACCCGAGAGGCAGTACAAAATGCCTTTGAAGAATTTGTTGCCTTCCGTCCAGCTGATTTCTTTAAGAAGGGCATCAATAAACTGCCACTGCATTGGCAAAGATGCATTGATTGCATGGGTGATTACTTCGATTAATACAAATAAAAAATACATGAAAAAAATTCGTTTAAATTTTTTCATACAAAACGGCAATTTCATAGGTGAAGACCTAATATCATATCTTGATTTATATTTCTGCAAGATTTCAAGACGTCAGTCAGCTCATTCGTTGTTTTCAGTTCAACATTATAACCATTAATAGTAATTTTGAAGATAGAACGGGTCTTTCTAATAAAACATTAGATCATAAACGTATTACTTATTAATAATATGGACATATTATATCATTATAATAATATATTTAAGCCATTGTTTCATTAGTTCCTTATACCGTATAAGTGAGCACTGAGGTAATTATACGGTGAGTTAAGGTTTCAAATATGTTGCTGATGATAAACCTCATTTCACACACTATTTCAGTACTTATTACATACATACATAGTATAACAGTATTTATAACTATATCTAATGTATACGTTACATGTTACTGTAAGTGACGTGGGTGTCGTACTTATAATTGTTTTTAAAGGGCATTTCTATAATTGTACATAGTCTCAGAATTTTAAATGTCTTTAATACAATTTAAAAAAAGCGCGTGCGGAGCTGCGGCTTCAGCTAGTTTTATAAATATGTCTGAGTTCGTGCCTATTTCATAACACATTAATAATTTTTAATGCGGTGCATGTTGATTGGAATCGGATTACGTATGCTTGTTTATTGTGGTCTACAGATTGTATATAGACTGTTTTGTGAATATAAATTATCACAAGGTTGTTTGGTTTAATATTATTTTGTGGTATTTTTGTTGTTAATGGAACAATACGTACTTAAACTCGAAAAGAGATCTTGTTTGAATTTGTTATAAAAATGTTGTCGGCGACGCACACGATGAGTAGCTTATACATAATTTTATACGTAGATTTAGTGATATTTTATAGAGAGCATAGATATAGATTTATCGACATTTAATATAGACTTTGTTAGATTTAATTCATGCGAGTATAATAGAATAGATATATAAATTGGATATAGAATTGTAGGTATGTTATGTGTGTATTGAGTTATTGAATATGGAATTATAGATGTGATATTTATAGTAATAGGGATTGAATTATGGATATGTAGAAGCATGTGTTAAATTATTGAATATAGAATGATGTATGTACTGATTTATGGAATAAGTGAAGTATAGGTAGAATCATGTAGATTAATAGAGAAATATGATGAGAGATGCACAGCAGACGGTCTCCAAGTTGCAAGAACTGAGGTTGGAAGTTCTCCGTCATCCGCCCTACTCACCAGATCTTGCGCCTACAGACTACTACTTTTTCCAGAATTTTGATAACTCCTTGGCGGGAAAAAAATTCAATACCCGAGAGGCAGTACAAAATGCCTTTGAAGAATTTGTTGCCTCCCGTCCAGCTGATTTCTTTAAGAAAGGCATCAATAAACTGCCACTGCGTTGGCAAAGATGCATTGATTGCATGGGTGATTACTTCGATTAATACAAATAAAAATACATGAAAAAAATTCGTTTAAATTTTTTCATACAAAACGGCAATTTCATAGGTAAAGACCTAATATTAATTAATGGGATTCCTAGTAACAGATCCGTGCCATTCCGTGAATTTTTTTAAATCCTCTAGTTAATAAATAAGACTTTATACTATACAAGTAATCTATATGTGGATCGAGGGCATATGTAAATATAAAAATATTACTAAAATTGGAAACATCGATATCTCTTTTTGCCTTTAACGTGGAATGTCGGATATATTATATATATAATTATTTATGTACATCGTTAGATATTTAGCATATTAATTCATTGAAGGTTCTATAAAAGTCAGAATAATGCTTCAAATTCACAGGATTATTTCTCTTTGAGAAGTATCACTGATAGGCTTTTATATTCAGATGGATTCCGAATTTCATAACCAACTCACACAGGGGTATATGAAAGAGTGTATCTTACACCCTTCACTGAAGACACGAGTTAATCCTTGAGACGGATCCACATTATCCTTATATTTCGTCATTAACGAAACGTATTTTAACTCACAAAGGACACCTCATTATTGGATTGAATATATATGGAATTAAAATAAATAACGTCTGTGAATAATATATACATACTCAACATTTTTTAATAACAAAGTATTTTAATGACACATACAATAACTATTTATTGATAAACCTTAATTTTATTTTGTTTTTTACCCACACAATACACATACTATTCAACTTTGGTTATAAACAAATGTATGTATTTTCATAATATATATTATATTATCACGTTTTATTAAAATTAAACTATTTTAGGAATTATATATATATATTAAAAATGTATACATAAAGACTCCAGCACTGTTTGACCAATCATCATGAAGAATGCCACAACTAGGTATTTTTTGATGAAGATGTTTCTTATGCTAGCAGTTTTGTTGTAACTCACCACTATCTAGCACTAGGCAGTATATTATTAACTTTTATACTGTAACTAAACAAGGATGAAGTTATGCGTGATTGCTAATTATATATATACAATGATATCAGCATATATAAATCGATTAAACTGAGAATGCAGATTGTTCAACACAATGAAAACCAATAGTGTGCGTTCATGATAAAACAGTTTTATCAAAGAGACAAAAAAAAAGCATCAATAAAAACCCGATACCAGCCAAAAGTCAATAACCGTGGCGGACGAACGGTTTCAATAAATTTCATCCTTTAGTACAAAAGATACGATTCCGACATGAATAAAAAGGATATACCACAAATAAAACTGTTTAGACGAAAAGTTTTTTTTCATTTTTATTACATTTTCTAGTACTTAACAAATTGAAAAGCTAATTTATCAGATTTCGGCGATTTCACTTGAAAACAATCTTATTTCCACGCTTAGTGTATACCATCGGGACATCGTATTTTAACCTTACAAAATATTGTGGTATCAGTTGTTTATATTAAAATATATCTATAAGCTCTTTGCGAATAAGATTATTCTTATATATAAGGGTTCATTAAAAAAACGATGGGGCTGTCTTGATTATTTAGGCTGCAGTTATTGCAGACTTAACTCTAAATAGAGAAAACGCTATATCGCCATTTATGTAAAAAATGACAGAATGCAATGACATTTTAGCTCAAGGGTTCTGAGAAAAAAAGAATATAGAAAAGTTCTTTACCTGCAATGATTTGATTGATGATGATTTTTGTTGCTAATAGTTTTGGACTTTTCAGCATACCAAACTTTATGTTTTATACACTTAGATTGCACAGTATTTAAAAATGAGAGAGATATTCAAATGTGAACGCATTCAGGTTGTTTAGTCTTGTGACTTATTTAGTCATGAATGTTGTTTGTTAAATTGAATTCCAATGAAATTGAATGTTGGCTGTGCAATTATCCCACACAATCCATATATTTTTCTAAAACAAAGGTTTCTCTTTCATTAAAACTAAGTTTAGCAAGATTTTGTTAATAATTATCGTATCGGTAAGTGTAAACCCGAGGCGACGTATCGAATGTTCGTTGCTTCATAAATTCCGAGCGGCCGCAACATTGCACATCCATTGCTCTAGCAACACACGAGATTGATTTCGAATTGTGTTCACAGTTTCATTCCAAAATAAATATATTTACCTAGTTTATGTATGGAATTTGTATATACTGAGCTATGATAATTCTACAATCAGAATCAATAATACTTGTTTAATAAAATCTGTAATAAGCAATATTTTAAATAACTGTACTTTCGTCTACCGTACTTGCACTTTACAGACTAAGTTCATGACACTGCGATAACACAACAATTGATAGGTCATTTTTGTGGTACATAATAAAATGGTAAAGTGGACTGTTCCAGACAAAACTTTGTTTCACTAATAACGTTTATGTTTATTGTTAAGAGATTGCGCCGCAGTCCAAGCAGCTCGCGCTCTCATGTCATCGATATCATTCAATAACGTTCAGCTGTTAGTCCGACATAATTTAAAGTATCCCAAATATTTTTTTTTTCTTGTCTGGTTGTTATTTAATTTGTTGTCTTGTTGAAGTTGATACTTCTTTAGGCACATTGAGCGGTATTATTGGCAGGAGATATTTTTTTATTTCGCGTCATGACATGTCAGTAAGCGTGACCGATCCTATTGCGGTTCCGCGGCTTGCGTCAAACTGCCAACGTGTAGTATAGGGGCCTGTGCACATGTAATTTAGATATTTTGCAGCTCATCATACGTTTGATTGATTAGTAAACTTTATAACAATGTATATAATCATTGCTCTGAGTGCCGACGTGAAAAACACACTAATGTTAATAATTTCAATAAACAAATTCTAAAATTTAAATATAGTCATACACACTAGAATCAAAGGGAACACAGTTATTTCATTGTTTTGAGTTTTCACTTCTATTGACAGTCCCTGTAACAGCCTCAACCTTTTTTCACACCTCAACCTTTCACACTTAACTTTACAGTCAAAGCGAAATATATTGCAACAAACTTTTAAATAAGCAAATAATATGTATTTTCTTAGTTTCTTCTATTTTAAATGTAGATAGATAGTCACAAGTAATCAGTTCAACCTCAAACTAGGTATAAATAGAAACGCCGGGCAGAGCCGACCGCTTACCGTAAGCACTAAGGTATTATCCAATTGCAATTTCCAAACAGCGCAGCGCTTCGCCGCGCTGGTATTAATCAGCGAAGCGACGCCAGTTACGGCGGCCTTCTGATTAACTGCGCGGTTTACACTATAAGCGACAAGTGATATTTAAACATCCACTTTAAGATCCTATATGGAAGAGTTTTTGGCGGATTCTCTGAATGTCATGTAGTGGATTTATATATTTTTTTATTCTTGCATTATTTGACTCTATATTTTGTAATATTGGTGGTGTTTTACGTGATATAGTTTAGTTATTATGCTCAAGTGAAGTGAACGGGAAATAATACCACGGAACATAGATTCTGACTCGCTACAAAAACTTCCTGGAAAGTTCTAACAAGCCGGCCACCATATTGCTTAAACGCTGAAATGATCGCAGGAAACTTGTAATATCATTACTTACTCGACAATGTCACGTCTGCCTGCAACAGAAACATTTGATTTTATTTGTTGTACACGTGTACCTGAAAAAAATCAATCTCAATGTAGTCATAAAAATAACGAACAATTGAAATATTTGCAAGTTTTCACGATGTTGTAAAGAATAAATTCTAAAATATTGATTTAAATAATTTTACGTGGAATTAGAAAGGACATATTAAATCTATTATTAAATATATAAGACAATAATCTATTTGCTTTCATTGAAATGAAAATTTTTAATATAATTAAACTAATATTTCGTTGCTTAACGTTAGAAAAAACGATCTTTCCAATTAATAATGAAATAAAGTGTCAGCAAGATGTTAAAAAGTGCTGAGTGGATACTCGCTTGCCGCTTATAACTAAAGACATTAGGTTACCAGCACGTAGTGGTGTTACCGTGAACGGTGCGCCAGTCGGCTCTAATTCATCGCTCTCTCGAGTAAATATGTAACAATTACGTTATATCAATTTAATTAATATACGCCGAGTGTTTCTTTGTGTGAGCCTTCAAAGGTGTTTACTAATTGAAACTCAGTGCATACAAACTGTATATAAACAATTCCGCAAATAAATACCAAGTACACTCAAGCACTAAACTATCTGACTAACTGCGAAATTAGTGGAACTTAATATTATGGCAAAATGTATAATGTAAAAGCTGTTACAGGATACGAGAATGCTTAGAAAATGGTATATGAATAATGAATAGTGATAGCACGGTAAATATTAAAATATAACAAAATGAGAAAACAAATTTAACTGTTATTTTAGTTTTGTCACTTTTAGGTATCCATCTCGTTTCAATGTTTAATACAACACTGTTGACTAAATAAGATTATTAGTATATTATTGTTACAAAAGCGGTGATTTAATAATAAACTACATCCAAATTTATATTAGTCAAAGTTTACAGCTCCAAAAAAATTGTCAATAAAATTTTTTAACGGCAAATCAAGAAGCAACAACTTCAATTTTAATTATATCTAAACCGATAAATAGTAAAATTGAAAGAACAGAAGTTTGACTATATAAATACAAATTTGGAAAAAAGAAACTTCTTCAAATCAGCCATACAGGCGATAGTAATTTCTTGAGTCACCTTGAGATAATGTATTGCAAAAAAAGCGTTAAATTGATTTCTATAAAAACATTTTAAAATAAGAATAGTAAACAAGCTAACGGGAATTGTGACATAAATTAGAGTAAATCGCAACAGACTGTACCCGCTTCTCCCTGCGGTATCGGTGTTTCTGCGACATCTCTTTTACCAGGGAATAATAAAACTATGGAGACAACTTTATACATACATAAATTAATTTCAATATAATGGATTATACCGTAGTGATATAGAACTGATAAGTAAACGATAAGAGTCCCATTAAAATGGTAAACTGACCATAACTGTTATGATCGCAAATCTCCGTTAATTATGATGTCTGTATTAATTTTATAGCCTAATTATTGAGGAACATTACAGGATATCTAGAATCATACAAAGACACTTAGCAGAAAAGTAAATAAGAAAATTTGTTATGTGAGGACGAAGTAATAGTACGGAGAGGCCGTGCGGCGCGGCGCTGGGTTTCGAAGACCGAGAACAAGTTGATTGCCCGACGGGAACCAAACATTGCAGAAACGAGCCAAACTGTTAATGCCTATGTTGGCGAAGTACCATACCATATAACTTAGACAAATGTTCAACTCTATACGCTAAAATCTTACAATGTATAATTACAGTTAGATACAGTTACGTTCATAAACATAATTATTTAAACTATACTATAGTTTCTTATTTGCTCTCATCCTACGTTCTTGCTTCATTACATATGATTCCTATATTTGGCTGGGAACAGCCCGCGCATCAAAGACGTGAACAGCGCAGTTCTGTTAACAAGGCGGTTACTAATTTTGAAGAAAAGCGATTACAAGACCTAGACGTGAAACGCCTTATAATTAAAACCCATTGGAAGCCTTCCTACACCTATACACTGACGGTCAATTCATCTGTGCACTCTGTAAGAAGAACTTCTAAACAAAATTTGGTTCCGCGAATCATACACGTGCTCATAACAGTAAGGGCACAGCACGTCGAAAACAGTAAGGGTCGGCATTGGCGGCCACGTCGCGGTGGCTCAAATATTTGATACCAAGTATAAAACTTGAGAATGTATATTTAAATATTATTTACCCACGTCATAAATTGAATATTTTAAAGAAGAATAATATATCCAATAAGTTATGTATCATAGAAATCATATTTCGTATAACGAAATACGTACTTTAAATATTTTTTACATATTGCAAATATCGTATCTATATATTTTTGTTCTATGTCTAGCGCCATCGTTGCACTTTATGTCCGACCTGCCTTGGGAATCGAACCGGTGACTACTAAATTAAATAACTCAAAACATAGCTCAGTTGCAGACAGCTTAATAATTCAGTTTGTGGTGAATGGCTTTACAGCTTTACGTTTGTTTATAGAATTTGTGAAATAACTTAATCTAGACTTGATGTTTGTTTGCTGGATTTATTTTAACTGTTAATGAACTAAAATTATTTTGATGATAAGTTTGATGACTCTTTCCAAGACATTAACATAATTAGAATACGATCATAGATGCGTAGTTGTATATTTGACAACTGAAAGTTATAAAAAAATATTATATATAAATAAATAAAAAAATCAAGTGACTTTAAATCGGTAGTACTCTTTGCACGTGTAATATTTTCTCAAATTTTGTGATAAATGTTTATTAAGCACCATTAATCCCGAATTTTATATACAAAAATTGTATTTTTTGTGCCTAGCTGTATATCACATACACTTACTTACATATTACATACACTTACTAGCGGCTCCGTCGGACGTTGTCCCACCCTAATAATAAAAAAACCTTACCTACCTATAATAAATTGTATACCTAAACCTTCCCCATGAATCACTTTATCTATTGATGAAAACAGCATGAAAATCCATTCAGTAGTTTTTCAGTTTATCGCGAACACACAGCCAGACGTGGCAGAGGACTTTGTTTTATAATAAGTAGTGATTTTAATGAAATGCGATTCGTCAATTTATAAAATACTAATAATTTATTTAGAAATCATATAACTATGATATATAAAATAATAATTTTATCGTGAGTAAATATATCACGTACAAATACACTAAAAATATAACTTTCAATTGACCCAAAAAGATACTTAGAAAATGATAGACCGTCCGCCGGTTCCACGCTGCGGATATGTGAATCCAACTGGGTACAAATTTAATCACGGCCTTTTGAAACGGAGACGCTTTGTGCCCTCACGAACAGACGGCTCTTTCGAATTTTCTTTTATATTGCGAAAAAATCTGTTATACTCGTCACTGATGGGATTTACCAATGTTTGTAGTTACATTTTTACTTCATTTAGTCAGAACATAGTACAAAAATAGAAGTGATATCATGACACATTCAATTGATACATTTAAATATTACTAGTGATCGTTTAGTGGTCGAAATTCGACCATAATTCATTTTGATATTCAATAAGACCAAAGAGAATAATAATTATTTCAGTGGTTTCATAATTATATTTTTTTAAGATATTGCTTAGAATACCCACGTCCAGTTAATTTCTGTATCATATGGAATAAAAGTCCAATACAAGTACGTAGTTTTATAATATCCTCCAATTTGGGTAGACGTGTAATAGTGTATCTACCCTGAGGAGACTTTTCATACCTAGCCTGCCAAACCCTGTGATGCTCAGCGCGGATTTCGCTCTTGACGAAACTCATCGGGAAGAATGCATAAGCATGCATACTGTAAAGCCGCAGCGTGTTTGGCTGCGGCGTCAGCTGCCTCATTTCCAATAGAGCCTGCGTGACTTCTGATCCATGTAAGGTGTACAAAGTAAGGCATGCGGGTGTTAATGAGTTAATATATTTTGGAAACTAGAGGGTGTGTATTGCTTCCATCACGCAAAGCCCTATGGCCGCCTGCGAATCAGAATATATAGAGCGATGTAAATGCGGATGATTAGAGTTAGCCCAAGAACAGGCTTTTTTATGTCATAACAAGCAAACGAACAGATGGGTCACCTGATGTTAAGTGATCACCACCGTCCAAAGACACGAACAACACTAGGGGGGTCGAAAGTGCGTTGCCAGCCTGTGTTTAAAGGAAAGAGAGGAAGGGAGGGAGGAGAGGAGAGGGGTGGGGAAGAGAGGTGGACCTCCGGCGCTCTCAATAACCGAACGAAACGCAACAATGCAAGCACTGCTATTTCACGTTGGTTTTCTATGAGAGGGTGGTACTACGCCAAGGGAGCCGACCCATTCATGCTGAAATCAGTAATAGCTTCAGCGTGGTTCTACCACCTACTACATAGCAAAGAGTTCAGCCTGAAATACTGAACATGGGTTATGCAGTTTATATGTATTGATATAATTTTTTGGACGCATATATAGGCGACAAAAGCTGGTCCAACGGAGGAATCTTTTAACTTCCTACCAGCAGTGTAGATATTGAGTATGTGTCAGAGTGATCGAAAGTGGTATTGCTGCTATTTGGACCTCCAAATACATACATACATACCTATGTATGGGGTCATGGACACTCCAAACGCAGGGTATAATAACTGGTGAGAAGGTGTTGGTTGTTCAAGCATAATATCTTGTGAAGAAATATGTGTAATACCTGTAAGTTTAATTTGTTTGAATGCGTGTACCTCTAGAAGTTGAGGTCAAGAGGTATGAGTTCTGCAAGAGCCAGCGCTGCTGTGGTAGAAATTGTCCTAAATGCTTTTGTAATTTTAATGGCAAAACCGCGTTGAATACTGAGCAATCTTTTCTTGATGCATTTTTTTAAATCCGCCTTTCCCCATACTCCAATTGCGCATGTAAACATCGGCTCTATCACATGAAGATATATAGCTCTGACATTTTTGGGATGGGCACCCCAAGTTGGCCTGCAAAATAGACAAAGTCTTATAAATATGTGCGTATCTTTGTCAATTATATGCTTAATATGTTTATTGAAAAGCTATTTCTCATCTATAATTACTCCCAAAAGTTTAATTTCAATAACAAACGGCAAACGGATGCTATTTATTGTTATTTCAAATTAACTTGGCTGTGGGTGTAAAAGTAATCATCTGTGTCTTAGAAGGGTTAAAAGTGAGTTTAACGCTGAAAATAAATTTAAATATTTTCATAAATTTATTAAAGCCTAGCTGACCCGTGCAACTTCGTCTGTATTAAATCGGTTACCACCGGCTTCAATTGTATGTTTAAATGCAAAAAAATGTAATAAACCTAAAACCCGACTGCAGCCACACCTACCGTTTCCAATTGTAAATCCAAACTATGAAGGAATTCACTCAAACATAGACCCAGATGGTATGTGAGAAATCTTTTAAAATAAGCCTACAACCCGTTCGTAGCATCATCTACCGGGTTCAATTAAAATAAAAACTAACCTACATATATTGGCGGTAATGGTCTATGGATCTCCTGTTTGAACGAAGTTCCTTTCCCTTTTTTGTAGACGTTTACTATACAGTCAGTATAGTTTACATTATAAAATATCAAGTTAATAGAGTTAAATTATAAATTAAACGATAAAATATATTCATAAAATAAATAATGATAAATTAAACACTGCATGATATCATAACTATTTTCAACTTGTATTAAAACTTTTTCACACTCCATTGTACTGAAGAAAAATATAAATATTAAAAAAATATGAGCACGACGCGTCAACTGTCACTTGCTGTAACTATTCGTCTAAGATCTAGCAACGGTTTCGACTGCGAATTCGAATAAGGCAGTTTTTTATATACCATTATGTTTTTCCAAACAGTGTGCGGGCTACCTGGCTATCGGTAAATGTTGCGTTTATCAGTGAATATCGCATCTGTACAGACAAAAATATTAATTTTTATATAATTTAGAATGTTTTGTTTTTCACTAACTTTGAAACGCTACTAAAACCTGAAATTATTATTGCCAGACGTTTTTCTTATTAACAATAATGTGCCCGATGCTATATTTTGTAAATAAAAAAAGTATGTTCAAGCCATGTTAAGATAGCTGTAATTTTAATATTATTTTATTTAGATATAAAAGAGAGTAAATTAAAAATAATATGTATAGAATAACTTAGCTATAGATATAGTTTAGCGCAACGCTTGCTGTATGATAAAGACAGCGATAATTGTGGAAGCTCCTGTTATAGACGCATGTATTCAAGATGGCGTCAGTCCCAAGTCATATGGCTACGTTTATCGTTGTTTTTCATTGTTTACGGTGAAATCTCAATATCATGTTGGTTAATAAAATGAAATATGCTCTTTGCAATGGAAAAAATAAAATTATTGTCAATAACAAAATTGTCTGGCAGTGATAAATTCATGTTTTGAATAGCGTTAAAAGTTACTGACAAAAAAAAGTTCCTAAAATTTTGACCTGTGAAGGTGTGATGCGCATTAACAACACAACGTTAACCAGCTATCAGGTATCCTGAATCCTGTTTGGGAGGGCATAATATATTTTCATATTAAATAACCAGCTTTTCTAAAATTCTCGTTCTTCCAACGTTGCTGGCTCTTGTACTAAGGTGTCGCAAAAAAGGCTAGTTACATTAACTACAAATTTTTGTTTTTCGTTATCCTCGAGAACTCCCTGCATTTTATGGGACAAAAAGTATCCTAGATGTAACCTTGTATTATTAGGTATCACTGTGTCAAGTTTAGTCAAAATTGGTTGAGTACTTTCAGAGTTATACGTGTTCACAGGGTCAGAAAGACAGACAGACAGACAGATAGAAAGACAGACAGCCAGACAAAAATTGTAAAAGGATTATTTTTGGCTTCTATATCGATAACAAAGCCTACCCCGATCAAAATTTAAAAAAAAATTTAATGTACAGAGTTGGCTTTGTTATAGTTTTATTATATTATAGAAGATAGATTTATTATTTATCAATTAATTATTTCAGTATTTATTAATATATATTATGAAAGAAAATTAACCTACAGTTTCACCAGTTAATGTCAAAGGGCATGTACCTTACATAAATACCTAGAACGTAAATCATGTAAAAAATATTGAATTTAGGATGAAAAAAAGAAATTGAAACGTAATAATGAATGGAAAGACAATAGAATAGCACAATGAGAGTGAAGGAATAAAGACATACGGAATTAAATAGCGCGAAGGAGATAGTTTAAGTATTATTGTGATTAGAGTAAGGGAGACGTAAAAAATAAAGAAAAATGAAGGATAGCGAAACGTCTTTTTCATTTACATGCGAGTAAATGTTGCGTGTCATTCAAACAGTAGTGTGTATAATGTTTATTTTCATTAATTTAATGTTTGTCTCGTGCATTTTATATAAAAAAGTAGCTTTATGCACTTCTGCTCCATATAAACTTTAACTATGCCAAATTTCACGTTCAGCCGCAATTCGTTAAAAAAGGGGTACAAAGTTTTTGCTTCACGTATTAATATATAGATATTTTTATATTAGCTGAGCCGGCCACACATTGCTGTGACTCAGTTAAGACATGTTGAATTAAAATTATGATAAACTATTTTCAAAATTAAAACGTAGTGCTTATGAGATGGTTTCTTAGGTGGTAGATCCACACTGAAACTATTACTGGTTTTAGCATAAACGGGTCGGCTCGCCCGGGGTACTACCACCTCACCCACAGAAAACCCACTTGAAGTAACAGTGCTTGTATTGCTGCGTTTTGTTCGGTCAGTGAGAGCGCCAGAGGCCCACCTGCCTTCTCCCCAATCCTTCTCCCCCAACAATGCAGGCTGGCAACGCATTTGCGACTCCCCTGGTGTTGCAGGTGTCTATGGACGGCGGTGAACACTTACCATCAGGTACCCGCCTGTTTGTTTGCCTCTTATGATGTAAAAAATATAATATATGAGATATCTATAACAGTGGATCCTACAGTTTTATGTCAACAAACTAATTTAAAACGCCATTTGTTTGAGACAGATGAAACTTACAATTAAATTATATATATTATTGTATATTATTAATATTACTATGATTATAATAGGCCCACAATTTTAAAAGAAAGATATTTATTGCCATGGATAAATACAAGTGTAAAAAAACCCTTGAAGATAAAAAAGTAAAACTATAACAATGAGACCTGGTGTCAGCGTATTGCAGTTTTTGAAAACGGTGATGATGTTCAACCAGGCCTCAAATTTCCGACAAAAATACAAATAAGTATTAGTTTTGTCGCGCCCAAGTCGTGGACATAAACTTAAAATACATGTCTGATGCTATTAATATAACTAATTAACCAAAAATAAAGTAAAGTAATAAGAGAGAAAAAAGAAAAAACGTTGTAATATAAAGCTTCAAATTTTCTTACCCGTTTACTTAACAGAATATTTGCTAGAAACCTTGACCTAATTATATTTCAAAGTTTATTTAAAATTTGAGAAATTTAAATTATGAGAGGCCTGTAAAGACATCAGCATAATAGCACTGTAATTCACATAATGTAGATGTGAGTCCATCAAACGCTACGCTGCGAGCTTGTACGATTTAACATAACCACGTACTCGACGGATTACAAAGCGAGTGTAGGGACGATATTTACCGCATAATAAATATTTCAATTTTTAATACGTCTCGTTTTTGGTCATAAAACGAAGAAGTTTTGCAAGAGTTTAGTCGTTCCATAGTTGTTCATTTTGCAGGGAATATAGTTTTGCGAATGTTATATTCATACATAGCTGTGTGAATATTCGTGACCCGTTTTCGTGTGGTTTTAATTAAAATCATCTCTCTAGTTTTATACGGGGAATGTCCTTTTTATTATTGACGTAAACGTACATTCACTTTATTTACTCAACGTCGTACCTAATAGTGTACCGCAAATTATGTCAATCCTCATATACAATTTGCCACCCTCTGTCAGGCGCTTATGTATTGAATAAAGAAACTCCTTCTTAAATAATACCTATAACATAGATGTTCTCATAATGTCAAATTTCTATCTCTAGTGCCTTTTAGTAATGATGTCCCCCAACTTGACCGTTGTTTTTCTTCAAACGTGATTATACACTTTGCAACTTTTAACATTCAACCAAAATATCACTTAAGAGGTAGTTGCTAGCAAGAAAAGCATTAAAAAAGCCTTACTACCGTCCTATACTTGTATTGCAATGTTTTCCTTCGCCGAAGCATCAGCTCATTGTACAATTCGAACCTCCTACTGAGCTATCATCGCATCACGATTCTTAACTATCACTGTATCATTATCAGTCATATTAATCTGTATACTTGTTACTATTAAATCACTTTGGTTAACATGAACAATGTAAATAACAATGTGTTTATTTCAAAGAATATAATGAATAAATAATTCACAGAGGTAGGCGTGCGCTTCGAACCTTACGAAATAATATGGAAACAATGTAACAATAATACAATATAGAAGAGACTTGATTAAATTTGTTGTTCACTAACTTATTACCGAGTTTCTATTAAATACGTTAATTTGGTTACGAGGTCTATGTGTATGCGGTGTTGTGGGACTTTGTATTCGGTAAATATTGTTTAAACTGACTGTTAGGCATGTGAAATCACAGGCTTTCTCTGGTATATGTAATCGTAATCGTTAACTTGTTAATTACGTTGGATCACATTCTTGTGCATTATTTTATAGGTTCAATGTTTGTCAACAACTTCAGGTAATGTTAAATGAGGATGTGGTTTAGGATGGTAGAACACTGAACTGAAGGAAACTGCCTGTCAAATGTAGCTGCAGGAACACATCCATAGACGCTTGGAAATAAAAATACTTAATGTTACATGGCATGCGTCCACATGATGGGTGTATTTTATAAAATACTAGACGACCCGTGCCCACTTCCTTGGGCGGTAATAGGCATTATAAAGCTACAACTTTTCTCTAGAACCCAATCATATATCTCTCATAGTTAAGGCAGCGTTCGTAAGAACCGTTTTCGTTCGACCATTTTTTCGCTGATTCCCCAGATATTACCCCCTACAACCTCACAAACTTTACCTCTTTATAATATTAGTATAGATAATATAATTAGTTAATAGCTTCTGCCCGCGACTTCATACGCATGGATTAGTTATTTTGGGCTAAGTCGCAGCGGAAGCTCTCAAAAGGAAAAAAGTCCCGTTTTTAAAACAGTTTTCATTGTCGCTCCGCTCCTATTGTCCTTAGCGTGATGATATATAACCTATGACACTCACAAATAACGTGGCTTTCTATTGGTAAAAGAATTTTCAAAATCGGTTTAGTAGTTCCTGAGATTACCCACTACAACGTCACAAACTCACAAACTTTACCTCTTTATAATGTTAGTATAGATGTTCCATGTTCTTGATAGAAAAAAAGATGAAACAATTTTTTGTAAATATTTAATACAGATTTCGAAAATCCATGTAATTTTACATTATTGTCGTAAAATTTCCAAACTTATTGTTTTTATTATCAGAACTTCAGGTGGATGTATGAATCATTTCAAGATTTTTTACTAACACGTGACACAAATTACGTAACGTAAAATTTAGTATCGACTTGTCTTGAAACGTTTCGTTTAACTCTGTCATTTTATAATAACACTAGCTGACCCGTGCAACTTCGTCTGCGCCAAATCGGTTATTACCGGTTTCAATTGTATTTTTAAACGCAAATAATCTTAAAAAAAACTAAAACCCGATTGCAGCGGCATCTAGCATTTCCAATTGTGAATCCAAACTATCCAGGGACTCACTCAAACATATACCCAGTAGGTATGAGAGAAATCTTTTAAAATAAGCCTAGAACCTGTTCGCAGCATTACCTAAAGTGTCCAACGAAGATAAAAATTAACTTACATATATTGCCGATAAATGTCTTCCCAGTACCCCTTGTAACTTCATCACTTAACATACAATAAAAATTAAACTTAATCTATATTAAATTTCCATTTTGTTTTAGTTGTTTGTTTTATAAGAATTTGTAAAGTATACGTGAAATCTGCATTCAAATTTATTTTGTCAAATTTATTTTACTTTTGACATATAAAACACCTTTTTCACTGAGATAGTGAACTTGGTATAACCTATATACCTTTCTAACAGTGAAAGAATTTTTAAAATCGGATCAGTAGTGGGTCAAAACACGTCAAGTGGACCCCCCTTTTACCACTTGATCATAGAAAACTTATTAAAATATAATTATCGAAAGTAGTCATACCTAAAAATCATCCCTCAAAACAGTTTTTGAAAATTTTGAATTTAACAACAATTTTTTTAACAATAAAAATTTTCGGTACTTTTAATTAAAAAATTAATTGTGAAAAAGCTATTGAAGATAACTTAACGAAATTTTCAGTGATTATAGTAAAATATCTATATTTTCACATAAGATTTTTTTACAAATTTTATTTGTTTATCATCATATTTTTTATTAACTTTTAAATAAACAAATAGAAATTTTAATGACTTCTCAGTCCGATAATCGAATTTTTTTTTTTAGTAATAAGCATTATACATTTAAGTTCTATATTTCGAAATAAAATTTCACTGCCCGGTATTAGTTTAAATAATATGAATTTTTATGTGACGCAGCGGCGAGCGGTACAAGTGCCGCGCGCTACTCAGCTCAGCCGTTAAGACTGTAGATCGCTACAAATTACACAATTATTATACGATCTACAGTCTTAACGGCTGAGCTGAGTAGCGCGCGGCACTTGTACCGCTCGCCGCTGCGTCACATAAAAATTCATATTATTTAAACTAATACCGGGCAGTGAAATTTTATTTCGAAATATAGAACTTAAATGTATAATGCTTATTACTAAAAAAAAAAAATTCGATTATCGGACTGAGAAGTCATTAAAATTTCTATTTGTTTATTTAAAAGTTAATAAAAAATATGATAAGAAACAAATAAAATTTGCAAAAAATACTTATGTGAAAATATAGATATTTTACTATAATCACTGAAAATTTCGTTAAGTTATCTTCAATAGCTTTTTCACAATTAACTTTTTAATTAAAAGTACCGAAAATTTTTATTGTTAAAAAAATTGTTGTTAAATTCAAAATTTTCAAAAACTGTTTTGAGGGATGATTTTTAGGTATGACTACTTTCGATAATTATATTTTAATAAGTTTTCTATGATCAAGTGGTAAAAGGGGGGTCCACTTGACGTGTTTTGACCCACTTATAATTCATTAAAGGAATCAAAGGGAACACAGTTATTTCATTGTTTTGAGTTTTCACTTCTATTGACAGTCCCTGTAACAGCCTCAACCTTTTTTCACACCTCAACCTTTCACACTTAACTTTACAGTCAAAGCGAAATATATTGCAACAAACTTTTAAATAAGCAAATAATATGTATTTTCTTAGTTTCTTCTATTTTAAATGTAGATAGATAGTCACAAGTAATCAGTTCAACCTCAAACTAGGTATAAATAGAAACGCCGGGCAGAGCCGACCGCTTACCGTAAGCACTAAGGTATTATCCAATTGCAATTTCCAAACAGCGCAGCGCTTCGCCGCGCTGGTATTAATCAGCGAAGCGACGCCAGTTACGGCGGCCTTCTGATTAACTGCGCGGTTTACACTATAAGCGACAAGTGATATTTAAACATCCACTTTAAGATCCTATATGGAAGAGTTTTTGGCGGATTCTCTGAATGTCATGTAGTGGATTTATATATTTTTTTATTCTTGCATTATTTGACTCTATATTTTGTAATATTGGTGGTGTTTTACGTGATATAGTTTAGTTATTATGCTCAAGTGAAGTGAACGGGAAATAATACCACGGAACATAGATTCTGACTCGCTACAAAAACTTCCTGGAAAGTTCTAACAAGCCGGCCACCATATTGCTTAAACGCTGAAATGATCGCAGGAAACTTGTAATATCATTACTTACTCGACAATGTCACGTCTGCCTGCAACAGAAACATTTGATTTTATTTGTTGTACACGTGTACCTGAAAAAAATCAATCTCAATGTAGTCATAAAAATAACGAACAATTGAAATATTTGCAAGTTTTCACGATGTTGTAAAGAATAAATTCTAAAATATTGATTTAAATAATTTTACGTGGAATTAGAAAGGACATATTAAATCTATTATTAAATATATAAGACAATAATCTATTTGCTTTCATTGAAATGAAAATTTTTAATATAATTAAACTAATATTTCGTTGCTTAACGTTAGAAAAAACGATCTTTCCAATTAATAATGAAATAAAGTGTCAGCAAGATGTTAAAAAGTGCTGAGTGGATACTCGCTTGCCGCTTATAACTAAAGACATTAGGTTACCAGCACGTAGTGGTGTTACCGTGAACGGTGCGCCAGTCGGCTCTAATTCATCGCTCTCTCGAGTAAATATGTAACAATTACGTTATATCAATTTAATTAATATACGCCGAGTGTTTCTTTGTGTGAGCCTTCAAAGGTGTTTACTAATTGAAACTCAGTGCATACAAACTGTATATAAACAATTCCGCAAATAAATACCAAGTACACTCAAGCACTAAACTATCTGACTAACTGCGAAATTAGTGGAACTTAATATTATGGCAAAATGTATAATGTAAAAGCTGTTACAGGATACGAGAATGCTTAGAAAATGGTATATGAATAATGAATAGTGATAGCACGGTAAATATTAAAATATAACAAAATGAGAAAACAAATTTAACTGTTATTTTAGTTTTGTCACTTTTAGGTATCCATCTCGTTTCAATGTTTAATACAACACTGTTGACTAAATAAGATTATTAGTATATTATTGTTACAAAAGCGGTGATTTAATAATAAACTACATCCAAATTTATATTAGTCAAAGTTTACAGCTCCAAAAAAATTGTCAATAAAATTTTTTAACGGCAAATCAAGAAGCAACAACTTCAATTTTAATTATATCTAAACCGATAAATAGTAAAATTGAAAGAACAGAAGTTTGACTATATAAATACAAATTTGGAAAAAAGAAACTTCTTCAAATCAGCCATACAGGCGATAGTAATTTCTTGAGTCACCTTGAGATAATGTATTGCAAAAAAAGCGTTAAATTGATTTCTATAAAAACATTTTAAAATAAGAATAGTAAACAAGCTAACGGGAATTGTGACATAAATTAGAGTAAATCGCAACAGACTGTACCCGCTTCTCCCTGCGGTATCGGTGTTTCTGCGACATCTCTTTTACCAGGGAATAATAAAACTATGGAGACAACTTTATACATACATAAATTAATTTCAATATAATGGATTATACCGTAGTGATATAGAACTGATAAGTAAACGATAAGAGTCCCATTAAAATGGTAAACTGACCATAACTGTTATGATCGCAAATCTCCGTTAATTATGATGTCTGTATTAATTTTATAGCCTAATTATTGAGGAACATTACAGGATATCTAGAATCATACAAAGACACTTAGCAGAAAAGTAAATAAGAAAATTTGTTATGTGAGGACGAAGTAATAGTACGGAGAGGCCGTGCGGCGCGGCGCTGGGTTTCGAAGACCGAGAACAAGTTGATTGCCCGACGGGAACCAAACATTGCAGAAACGAGCCAAACTGTTAATGCCTATGTTGGCGAAGTACCATACCATATAACTTAGACAAATGTTCAACTCTATACGCTAAAATCTTACAATGTATAATTACAGTTAGATACAGTTACGTTCATAAACATAATTATTTAAACTATACTATAGTTTCTTATTTGCTCTCATCCTACGTTCTTGCTTCATTACATATGATTCCTATATTTGGCTGGGAACAGCCCGCGCATCAAAGACGTGAACAGCGCAGTTCTGTTAACAAGGCGGTTACTAATTTTGAAGAAAAGCGATTACAAGACCTAGACGTGAAACGCCTTATAATTAAAACCCATTGGAAGCCTTCCTACACCTATACACTGACGGTCAATTCATCTGTGCACTCTGTAAGAAGAACTTCTAAACAAAATTTGGTTCCGCGAATCATACACGTGCTCATAACAGTAAGGGCACAGCACGTCGAAAACAGTAAGGGTCGGCATTGGCGGCCACGTCGCGGTGGCTCAAATATTTGATACCAAGTATAAAACTTGAGAATGTATATTTAAATATTATTTACCCACGTCATAAATTGAATATTTTAAAGAAGAATAATATATCCAATAAGTTATGTATCATAGAAATCATATTTCGTATAACGAAATACGTACTTTAAATATTTTTTACATATTGCAAATATCGTATCTATATATTTTTGTTCTATGTCTAGCGCCATCGTTGCACTTTATGTCCGACCTGCCTTGGGAATCGAACCGGTGACTACTAAATTAAATAACTCAAAACATAGCTCAGTTGCAGACAGCTTAATAATTCAGTTTGTGGTGAATGGCTTTACAGCTTTACGTTTGTTTATAGAATTTGTGAAATAACTTAATCTAGACTTGATGTTTGTTTGCTGGATTTATTTTAACTGTTAATGAACTAAAATTATTTTGATGATAAGTTTGATGACTCTTTCCAAGACATTAACATAATTAGAATACGATCATAGATGCGTAGTTGTATATTTGACAACTGAAAGTTATAAAAAAATATTATATATAAATAAATAAAAAAATCAAGTGACTTTAAATCGGTAGTACTCTTTGCACGTGTAATATTTTCTCAAATTTTGTGATAAATGTTTATTAAGCACCATTAATCCCGAATTTTATATACAAAAATTGTATTTTTTGTGCCTAGCTGTATATCACATACACTTACTTACATATTACATACACTTACTAGCGGCTCCGTCGGACGTTGTCCCACCCTAATAATAAAAAAACCTTACCTACCTATAATAAATTGTATACCTAAACCTTCCCCATGAATCACTTTATCTATTGATGAAAACAGCATGAAAATCCATTCAGTAGTTTTTCAGTTTATCGCGAACACACAGCCAGACGTGGCAGAGGACTTTGTTTTATAATAAGTAGTGATTTTAATGAAATGCGATTCGTCAATTTATAAAATACTAATAATTTATTTAGAAATCATATAACTATGATATATAAAATAATAATTTTATCGTGAGTAAATATATCACGTACAAATACACTAAAAATATAACTTTCAATTGACCCAAAAAGATACTTAGAAAATGATAGACCGTCCGCCGGTTCCACGCTGCGGATATGTGAATCCAACTGGGTACAAATTTAATCACGGCCTTTTGAAACGGAGACGCTTTGTGCCCTCACGAACAGACGGCTCTTTCGAATTTTCTTTTATATTGCGAAAAAATCTGTTATACTCGTCACTGATGGGATTTACCAATGTTTGTAGTTACATTTTTACTTCATTTAGTCAGAACATAGTACAAAAATAGAAGTGATATCATGACACATTCAATTGATACATTTAAATATTACTAGTGATCGTTTAGTGGTCGAAATTCGACCATAATTCATTTTGATATTCAATAAGACCAAAGAGAATAATAATTATTTCAGTGGTTTCATAATTATATTTTTTTAAGATATTGCTTAGAATACCCACGTCCAGTTAATTTCTGTATCATATGGAATAAAAGTCCAATACAAGTACGTAGTTTTATAATATCCTCCAATTTGGGTAGACGTGTAATAGTGTATCTACCCTGAGGAGACTTTTCATACCTAGCCTGCCAAACCCTGTGATGCTCAGCGCGGATTTCGCTCTTGACGAAACTCATCGGGAAGAATGCATAAGCATGCATACTGTAAAGCCGCAGCGTGTTTGGCTGCGGCGTCAGCTGCCTCATTTCCAATAGAGCCTGCGTGACTTCTGATCCATGTAAGGTGTACAAAGTAAGGCATGCGGGTGTTAATGAGTTAATATATTTTGGAAACTAGAGGGTGTGTATTGCTTCCATCACGCAAAGCCCTATGGCCGCCTGCGAATCAGAATATATAGAGCGATGTAAATGCGGATGATTAGAGTTAGCCCAAGAACAGGCTTTTTTATGTCATAACAAGCAAACGAACAGATGGGTCACCTGATGTTAAGTGATCACCACCGTCCAAAGACACGAACAACACTAGGGGGGTCGAAAGTGCGTTGCCAGCCTGTGTTTAAAGGAAAGAGAGGAAGGGAGGGAGGAGAGGAGAGGGGTGGGGAAGAGAGGTGGACCTCCGGCGCTCTCAATAACCGAACGAAACGCAACAATGCAAGCACTGCTATTTCACGTTGGTTTTCTATGAGAGGGTGGTACTACGCCAAGGGAGCCGACCCATTCATGCTGAAATCAGTAATAGCTTCAGCGTGGTTCTACCACCTACTACATAGCAAAGAGTTCAGCCTGAAATACTGAACATGGGTTATGCAGTTTATATGTATTGATATAATTTTTTGGACGCATATATAGGCGACAAAAGCTGGTCCAACGGAGGAATCTTTTAACTTCCTACCAGCAGTGTAGATATTGAGTATGTGTCAGAGTGATCGAAAGTGGTATTGCTGCTATTTGGACCTCCAAATACATACATACATACCTATGTATGGGGTCATGGACACTCCAAACGCAGGGTATAATAACTGGTGAGAAGGTGTTGGTTGTTCAAGCATAATATCTTGTGAAGAAATATGTGTAATACCTGTAAGTTTAATTTGTTTGAATGCGTGTACCTCTAGAAGTTGAGGTCAAGAGGTATGAGTTCTGCAAGAGCCAGCGCTGCTGTGGTAGAAATTGTCCTAAATGCTTTTGTAATTTTAATGGCAAAACCGCGTTGAATACTGAGCAATCTTTTCTTGATGCATTTTTTTAAATCCGCCTTTCCCCATACTCCAATTGCGCATGTAAACATCGGCTCTATCACATGAAGATATATAGCTCTGACATTTTTGGGATGGGCACCCCAAGTTGGCCTGCAAAATAGACAAAGTCTTATAAATATGTGCGTATCTTTGTCAATTATATGCTTAATATGTTTATTGAAAAGCTATTTCTCATCTATAATTACTCCCAAAAGTTTAATTTCAATAACAAACGGCAAACGGATGCTATTTATTGTTATTTCAAATTAACTTGGCTGTGGGTGTAAAAGTAATCATCTGTGTCTTAGAAGGGTTAAAAGTGAGTTTAACGCTGAAAATAAATTTAAATATTTTCATAAATTTATTAAAGCCTAGCTGACCCGTGCAACTTCGTCTGTATTAAATCGGTTACCACCGGCTTCAATTGTATGTTTAAATGCAAAAAAATGTAATAAACCTAAAACCCGACTGCAGCCACACCTACCGTTTCCAATTGTAAATCCAAACTATGAAGGAATTCACTCAAACATAGACCCAGATGGTATGTGAGAAATCTTTTAAAATAAGCCTACAACCCGTTCGTAGCATCATCTACCGGGTTCAATTAAAATAAAAACTAACCTACATATATTGGCGGTAATGGTCTATGGATCTCCTGTTTGAACGAAGTTCCTTTCCCTTTTTTGTAGACGTTTACTATACAGTCAGTATAGTTTACATTATAAAATATCAAGTTAATAGAGTTAAATTATAAATTAAACGATAAAATATATTCATAAAATAAATAATGATAAATTAAACACTGCATGATATCATAACTATTTTCAACTTGTATTAAAACTTTTTCACACTCCATTGTACTGAAGAAAAATATAAATATTAAAAAAATATGAGCACGACGCGTCAACTGTCACTTGCTGTAACTATTCGTCTAAGATCTAGCAACGGTTTCGACTGCGAATTCGAATAAGGCAGTTTTTTATATACCATTATGTTTTTCCAAACAGTGTGCGGGCTACCTGGCTATCGGTAAATGTTGCGTTTATCAGTGAATATCGCATCTGTACAGACAAAAATATTAATTTTTATATAATTTAGAATGTTTTGTTTTTCACTAACTTTGAAACGCTACTAAAACCTGAAATTATTATTGCCAGACGTTTTTCTTATTAACAATAATGTGCCCGATGCTATATTTTGTAAATAAAAAAAGTATGTTCAAGCCATGTTAAGATAGCTGTAATTTTAATATTATTTTATTTAGATATAAAAGAGAGTAAATTAAAAATAATATGTATAGAATAACTTAGCTATAGATATAGTTTAGCGCAACGCTTGCTGTATGATAAAGACAGCGATAATTGTGGAAGCTCCTGTTATAGACGCATGTATTCAAGATGGCGTCAGTCCCAAGTCATATGGCTACGTTTATCGTTGTTTTTCATTGTTTACGGTGAAATCTCAATATCATGTTGGTTAATAAAATGAAATATGCTCTTTGCAATGGAAAAAATAAAATTATTGTCAATAACAAAATTGTCTGGCAGTGATAAATTCATGTTTTGAATAGCGTTAAAAGTTACTGACAAAAAAAAGTTCCTAAAATTTTGACCTGTGAAGGTGTGATGCGCATTAACAACACAACGTTAACCAGCTATCAGGTATCCTGAATCCTGTTTGGGAGGGCATAATATATTTTCATATTAAATAACCAGCTTTTCTAAAATTCTCGTTCTTCCAACGTTGCTGGCTCTTGTACTAAGGTGTCGCAAAAAAGGCTAGTTACATTAACTACAAATTTTTGTTTTTCGTTATCCTCGAGAACTCCCTGCATTTTATGGGACAAAAAGTATCCTAGATGTAACCTTGTATTATTAGGTATCACTGTGTCAAGTTTAGTCAAAATTGGTTGAGTACTTTCAGAGTTATACGTGTTCACAGGGTCAGAAAGACAGACAGACAGACAGATAGAAAGACAGACAGCCAGACAAAAATTGTAAAAGGATTATTTTTGGCTTCTATATCGATAACAAAGCCTACCCCGATCAAAATTTAAAAAAAAATTTAATGTACAGAGTTGGCTTTGTTATAGTTTTATTATATTATAGAAGATAGATTTATTATTTATCAATTAATTATTTCAGTATTTATTAATATATATTATGAAAGAAAATTAACCTACAGTTTCACCAGTTAATGTCAAAGGGCATGTACCTTACATAAATACCTAGAACGTAAATCATGTAAAAAATATTGAATTTAGGATGAAAAAAAGAAATTGAAACGTAATAATGAATGGAAAGACAATAGAATAGCACAATGAGAGTGAAGGAATAAAGACATACGGAATTAAATAGCGCGAAGGAGATAGTTTAAGTATTATTGTGATTAGAGTAAGGGAGACGTAAAAAATAAAGAAAAATGAAGGATAGCGAAACGTCTTTTTCATTTACATGCGAGTAAATGTTGCGTGTCATTCAAACAGTAGTGTGTATAATGTTTATTTTCATTAATTTAATGTTTGTCTCGTGCATTTTATATAAAAAAGTAGCTTTATGCACTTCTGCTCCATATAAACTTTAACTATGCCAAATTTCACGTTCAGCCGCAATTCGTTAAAAAAGGGGTACAAAGTTTTTGCTTCACGTATTAATATATAGATATTTTTATATTAGCTGAGCCGGCCACACATTGCTGTGACTCAGTTAAGACATGTTGAATTAAAATTATGATAAACTATTTTCAAAATTAAAACGTAGTGCTTATGAGATGGTTTCTTAGGTGGTAGATCCACACTGAAACTATTACTGGTTTTAGCATAAACGGGTCGGCTCGCCCGGGGTACTACCACCTCACCCACAGAAAACCCACTTGAAGTAACAGTGCTTGTATTGCTGCGTTTTGTTCGGTCAGTGAGAGCGCCAGAGGCCCACCTGCCTTCTCCCCAATCCTTCTCCCCCAACAATGCAGGCTGGCAACGCATTTGCGACTCCCCTGGTGTTGCAGGTGTCTATGGACGGCGGTGAACACTTACCATCAGGTACCCGCCTGTTTGTTTGCCTCTTATGATGTAAAAAATATAATATATGAGATATCTATAACAGTGGATCCTACAGTTTTATGTCAACAAACTAATTTAAAACGCCATTTGTTTGAGACAGATGAAACTTACAATTAAATTATATATATTATTGTATATTATTAATATTACTATGATTATAATAGGCCCACAATTTTAAAAGAAAGATATTTATTGCCATGGATAAATACAAGTGTAAAAAAACCCTTGAAGATAAAAAAGTAAAACTATAACAATGAGACCTGGTGTCAGCGTATTGCAGTTTTTGAAAACGGTGATGATGTTCAACCAGGCCTCAAATTTCCGACAAAAATACAAATAAGTATTAGTTTTGTCGCGCCCAAGTCGTGGACATAAACTTAAAATACATGTCTGATGCTATTAATATAACTAATTAACCAAAAATAAAGTAAAGTAATAAGAGAGAAAAAAGAAAAAACGTTGTAATATAAAGCTTCAAATTTTCTTACCCGTTTACTTAACAGAATATTTGCTAGAAACCTTGACCTAATTATATTTCAAAGTTTATTTAAAATTTGAGAAATTTAAATTATGAGAGGCCTGTAAAGACATCAGCATAATAGCACTGTAATTCACATAATGTAGATGTGAGTCCATCAAACGCTACGCTGCGAGCTTGTACGATTTAACATAACCACGTACTCGACGGATTACAAAGCGAGTGTAGGGACGATATTTACCGCATAATAAATATTTCAATTTTTAATACGTCTCGTTTTTGGTCATAAAACGAAGAAGTTTTGCAAGAGTTTAGTCGTTCCATAGTTGTTCATTTTGCAGGGAATATAGTTTTGCGAATGTTATATTCATACATAGCTGTGTGAATATTCGTGACCCGTTTTCGTGTGGTTTTAATTAAAATCATCTCTCTAGTTTTATACGGGGAATGTCCTTTTTATTATTGACGTAAACGTACATTCACTTTATTTACTCAACGTCGTACCTAATAGTGTACCGCAAATTATGTCAATCCTCATATACAATTTGCCACCCTCTGTCAGGCGCTTATGTATTGAATAAAGAAACTCCTTCTTAAATAATACCTATAACATAGATGTTCTCATAATGTCAAATTTCTATCTCTAGTGCCTTTTAGTAATGATGTCCCCCAACTTGACCGTTGTTTTTCTTCAAACGTGATTATACACTTTGCAACTTTTAACATTCAACCAAAATATCACTTAAGAGGTAGTTGCTAGCAAGAAAAGCATTAAAAAAGCCTTACTACCGTCCTATACTTGTATTGCAATGTTTTCCTTCGCCGAAGCATCAGCTCATTGTACAATTCGAACCTCCTACTGAGCTATCATCGCATCACGATTCTTAACTATCACTGTATCATTATCAGTCATATTAATCTGTATACTTGTTACTATTAAATCACTTTGGTTAACATGAACAATGTAAATAACAATGTGTTTATTTCAAAGAATATAATGAATAAATAATTCACAGAGGTAGGCGTGCGCTTCGAACCTTACGAAATAATATGGAAACAATGTAACAATAATACAATATAGAAGAGACTTGATTAAATTTGTTGTTCACTAACTTATTACCGAGTTTCTATTAAATACGTTAATTTGGTTACGAGGTCTATGTGTATGCGGTGTTGTGGGACTTTGTATTCGGTAAATATTGTTTAAACTGACTGTTAGGCATGTGAAATCACAGGCTTTCTCTGGTATATGTAATCGTAATCGTTAACTTGTTAATTACGTTGGATCACATTCTTGTGCATTATTTTATAGGTTCAATGTTTGTCAACAACTTCAGGTAATGTTAAATGAGGATGTGGTTTAGGATGGTAGAACACTGAACTGAAGGAAACTGCCTGTCAAATGTAGCTGCAGGAACACATCCATAGACGCTTGGAAATAAAAATACTTAATGTTACATGGCATGCGTCCACATGATGGGTGTATTTTATAAAATACTAGACGACCCGTGCCCACTTCCTTGGGCGGTAATAGGCATTATAAAGCTACAACTTTTCTCTAGAACCCAATCATATATCTCTCATAGTTAAGGCAGCGTTCGTAAGAACCGTTTTCGTTCGACCATTTTTTCGCTGATTCCCCAGATATTACCCCCTACAACCTCACAAACTTTACCTCTTTATAATATTAGTATAGATAATATAATTAGTTAATAGCTTCTGCCCGCGACTTCATACGCATGGATTAGTTATTTTGGGCTAAGTCGCAGCGGAAGCTCTCAAAAGGAAAAAAGTCCCGTTTTTAAAACAGTTTTCATTGTCGCTCCGCTCCTATTGTCCTTAGCGTGATGATATATAACCTATGACACTCACAAATAACGTGGCTTTCTATTGGTAAAAGAATTTTCAAAATCGGTTTAGTAGTTCCTGAGATTACCCACTACAACGTCACAAACTCACAAACTTTACCTCTTTATAATGTTAGTATAGATGTTCCATGTTCTTGATAGAAAAAAAAGATGAAACAATTTTTTGTAAATATTTAATACAGATTTCGAAAATCCATGTAATTTTACATTATTGTCGTAAAATTTCCAAACTTATTGTTTTTATTATCAGAACTTCAGGTGGATGTATGAATCATTTCAAGATTTTTTACTAACACGTGACACAAATTACGTAACGTAAAATTTAGTATCGACTTGTCTTGAAACGTTTCGTTTAACTCTGTCATTTTATAATAACACTAGCTGACCCGTGCAACTTCGTCTGCGCCAAATCGGTTATTACCGGTTTCAATTGTATTTTTAAACGCAAATAATCTTAAAAAAAACTAAAACCCGATTGCAGCGGCATCTAGCATTTCCAATTGTGAATCCAAACTATCCAGGGACTCACTCAAACATATACCCAGTAGGTATGAGAGAAATCTTTTAAAATAAGCCTAGAACCTGTTCGCAGCATTACCTAAAGTGTCCAACGAAGATAAAAATTAACTTACATATATTGCCGATAAATGTCTTCCCAGTACCCCTTGTAACTTCATCACTTAACATACAATAAAAATTAAACTTAATCTATATTAAATTTCCATTTTGTTTTAGTTGTTTGTTTTATAAGAATTTGTAAAGTATACGTGAAATCTGCATTCAAATTTATTTTGTCAAATTTATTTTACTTTTGACATATAAAACACCTTTTTCACTGAGATAGTGAACTTGGTATAACCTATATACCTTTCTAACAGTGAAAGAATTTTTAAAATCGGATCAGTAGTATCAATTTCATCAATCAAAGTCATTAAAAGTTCTGGTATTTATCGATAGATGGAAAAACTAAAAAGTATCACCGCTGTGCCAGTCGGAGTGGGGTGTGTTAGGTTTTTTTTCGTTACGGAATTTCTGGATTCGGTCCCCACGCTCAAGGCCCGCGATAGAAGCTATGCAATAGCTTAAAAGTAATCTGATATACCTTTCTAACAGTGAAATAATTTTCAAAATCGGATCAGTAGTATCAGAGATTACCCCGAACATCCAAACTCACAAATTTCAACTTTTTAGTATTGAAGTTTCATGGATATGAATTCTACAATTGTCAAATTAGGCATGGGAGAGCCACTTTATAGATAATATTAAATTTTTATTACATAATTTAGTTCTTCCAGATTACCAGACCACTGAGATACACAAAGACAAACACAATACTACAGACATCGGGCCTTAAATAAATATATATTTACATAATAATTACTGTTAGTTATTGTGTTATGTTGAAGTTTAATTTTGTTAAAACACATAAAAATAGAGTATTGACAAAAGGAGAAAATACATACCTTTGTACCTTTGCTAAAATCAGACGGACGTAGTATATTGTTAAGTAAAATATCATACAATGAAATACTAAATTGGGGTAATCGAAAAAATGTGTTCTACAGCGTTTTCATCCGACCCCCATACACATATTGATTTGTTGCTGATTCTGAACTTTGCAAGATGCACTGGAGAGCACTCAGTCTACAAATAGTAGACGCAGCAAACATACAACAGTCACGAAATTTATAAACTCATAGCTTATCAGGAATGTTATCCTAAATGGAAGCACAAGATTTGCCTTTAATTTGGTAGAATATATTCCAGTTTGAGTTCCATGACGGTAACAAATCAGTCTTGTTTGGGGAAGATAAATCCTGATTATAGGTTTTATAATGATCGAAATATCCTGTCTGGATAACTTCTTTAGCGATGAGATCAACAGCTTCATTACCCTGGATCACACTACGTCCTCGTATCCATGCCAAAACTACATAAATTCCTAAAAAATACATTGATACAAATGGATTTGATAACTAATGTTTCATTGAAATATATCAAACATGTCAAAACAATATCAAATGTATTGTAAAAAGTTTCAATAAGAAGAAAAAGCCCTTTCTTACTTTAAGGCAAACAATTTCATTAATATATAAAAAAAAACGTTTATATATATAGATTTTTTTGATACAGGAACCTTCTCGGGCGTCCCCAGAATACTCTCCTAAATTATTATCACAATCAGATCAGTAGTTTCGGCATGCATAGAGGACAAACATATAAATATTGATTATAAAGAATAATGATAAATTAAACACTGAATGATCTGGGATAATCAAGTTCATAAAAGTTAATACATCCATATGTAATCCTTGAGTAGGTTTGCTATTGAAATGAAAATTTTATTTGTGTATATGTTATATACAGTCTCTCTCTCTCTGTCTTTCTCTATTACGATACCTAACCTCTACATACATAGACTCTATACATCCACAATACGTAAAAATAAAATTAAAAAATCATCTCTACCACTTACTTTATTATAATAATTTTCAACTTGTATTAAAACTTTTTCATACTCCGTTGTATTGAAAAAAAATATAAATAAAAAAGATATGACGCATCGCGTCGCGTCGCTGCGTCAACTGTCACTTGCCTGTAACTATTTGTCCAAGATCTAGCAACGGTTTAATTTTAGAATGTTTTGTTTTTCACTAACTTTGAACCGCTACTAAAACATGAAATTATTATTGCCAGACATTTTTGTTATTAACAATAATGTGTTCGAAGCTATTTTTTGTAAATATAAAAAGTATCTTAAGATTGCTGTAATTTTAATATTATTTTATTGAGACATAAAAGAGGGTAAATTAAAAATAATATGTATAGCGATAGTTTAGCGCAACACTGACTGTATAATACAGATAGCAATAATTGTGGAAGCGACTGTTATAGACGCATGTATTCAAGATGGCGTCAGTCTCAAGTCATATGTCTACGTTTATCGTTATTTTTTATTGTTTACGGTGAAATCTCAATATCATAATGATAAGTAAAATGAAATATGTTCTTTGCAATGGAAAAAATAAAATGGTTTGAAATAAATTATTTTATTTATAAAGAATATCTTCTGGCACATTATTGTCAATAACAAAATTGTCTGGCAATGATAAATTCATGTTTTTAATAGCGTTAAAAAGTTACCGAAAAGTTTTTTTCCTCAAATTATTTATAAATCAAAATTTTGACCTGTAAAGGTGTGATGCGCATTAAAAAACACAATGTTAACCGGCTACCAGGTATCCTGAATCCTGTTTGGAAGGGCATAATATATCTTCATATTAAAGAACCAGCTTTTCTAAAATTCTCGTTCTTCCAATGTTGCTGGCTCTTGTACAAAGGTGTCCCAAAAAAGTCTAGATACATTAACAACAATTTTTTGTCTTTCGTTATCCTGGAGAACCCCTTGCGTTTTATGGGACAAAAAGTATCCTAAATATAATCTTGTAATATTAGTTGTTACTGTGTCAAGTTTCGTTTACATCGGTTTAGTACTTTCAGTGTGATGCGTGTTCACAGGGACAGAAAGACAGATAAACAGACAGACAGACAAAAATTATAAAAGAATTATTTTTGGCGTCTATATCGATTACAAAGTCTACCCCGATCAAAATTTTCAAAAAATATTTAATGTACAGATTTGGCTTTGCTACAGTTTTATTATAGTATAGAAGATAGATAGATAGATATAAAATATAATATTTTATATGACATAAGTCATAAATCCAAAATACCTTACATATCTTTATACATAAATTTCTTTTGTGCGTGTGTATGTCACTGGAAAAACATATGTATGTCCTCTTAAACGGCTGGACCGATTTTGATGAAATTTTGTGTGCGTGTTTCAGTGGATCCGAGAATGGTTTAGATTCACAATTGGTCCCGGTAGGTGGCGCTGCGGTTGGCTTTTATGATTTTTTTTTTAATTATCAAAGCAGGTCAACGGCCGCAGGGACCGCTAGTGTAATATAAATTTGATTTTACTTCAATAAACTATAATTTACATTAAAAGTAAAGGGTAAACAGTAAAAAACATAGATGTTATCATAATGACAATAGTCGTTATATTTAAAATATAGCTGGTTTAATAAATGTAGCTTATAATTTTAAAATAAAAAATAAATTAACAATACCACCTCCGAAATAACAGTGCTCAATAAATATTTTTTATTGCAACATAATTTCATTAAAATATCTCTATTTTCCATGCTTAGTTTATAAAACATTGTAGTTGATGGGAGGGATGTTTTGGTTTCTGTTGTCAATATGTCTTTTGTAATTTCTACACTAAATAAGTACGCGTTCTAGGTGGGTTGAAATCAACTCGCTATTCAACATCCCTGTACAAACAATAGTTACACTCCAAATAGCTCTATAGAATCAAACTAATGAATTTATGAAACTTTACTAAAACTAATCTAATTAAGTTGTTCTAATATTGTCTGTCTAGTCTAGATCGTAACAACTCAAACATGTTCATAAAATTTCCCGTCAGAAGGTAATCAAAGTTTTAACTCAATTTACTTTGTTTTTATTAATTCATTATTTACCACACAAGCTTTTAGTCGCGGTACTACTCGTCCGATATGTACCAAAGAAACTGTCGACAACGCAGACATTATATACGTTAAATAGATATTTCTCACGGTTCCATCCATTGAAATATTCATTGCTTTCCCTAACACAACGCCGGTTTTCGGAAACGCGTAACACGGTTAACCCAAAATCAATTAAAATTAAATTCCCCGTGGTATACTCAGGTATTATTACAATAATTACTTTAGAGTTGTTTTTCCCTTCCCAATGATACACGCAAATAGTATAAAATGCTGTTAATCGGATAAATAAAAGCAACTTTCAAATAGAAATTCACAAGACAGGCCTCGAGCCTAATGTCGAGATCAATGTGCAATCTTATCTTCTATCTATTCTGTAATAATCTGTACATTAAATATTTTTTGAAAATTTTGATCGTGGTATACTTTTTTATCGATGAAGATGCCAAAAATAATCCTTTTACAATATTTGTCTGTCCGTCTGCTCCTGTGAATACGTATCACTCTGAAAGTACTGAACCAATTTTGACGAAACTTGACACAGTGATAACTAATATTACAAGGTTACATCTAGGGTACTTTTGTCCCATAAAACGTAAGGGGTTCTCCAGGATAACGGACGAAAGACAAAAATTTGTAGTTAATGACATTCTTAATGAATTTTGGTAAATTTTATTTACTCTGTGATATACATATATATCAGACAGATTAGCTAAAAATATCTATGCTATATTTCATCCCCATATGCTACTTTAAAGAAAAATCAAATAAAAAAAAATCGTTGGGTTCCGCACCGACGCCTTTGTCGGTCCGTATAATATTTAGTATATTTTAACTGAGCTACGACTGCATGACGTTTAAATGCGTAATTATCAACCACATACAAAAAATATATGTAAACGAAACTGACACTTATATGTTATTACATTTATTTTACTGTATATAAAAAAATGTTTGCTAAACAAAGCTGACAAGATTTTTTCCTAAACCATAAACCTTACTAGTTACTAGTTAGTACTAGTAAACACAATAGTTACATTGCATTGTAGAAGATGAATCTCAATTAGATTTCCGTCAGTACGTGTGTTGTTTCGACATTTCATAAAATTAGTTTTCTAAATGTTGTTGAGTTTTGAAGTAGTTGCGTTCAGGTTTGTGAATCTACGATTAAAATAATTAGTTGAAGTGTTTGCAGTTACTATTACTATGTTATATTTATACCAAAGTAAAACAAATTTGACAAGATTAAGTTTGGATGCTGATTTCACGTATATTTTACAAGTTCTTATAATACAAACAACTAAATCAAAATCAAATCAAATCAAATCAAAATACTCTTTATTCAATTTAGGCCCTGAGAAGGCACTTATGAACGTCAAAACTACCACCGGTTCGGAAAACAACCCAGTCATCGAGAAGAACCGGCAAGAAACTCGATCTGGTTTATCTTTTCATAATAACTAACATATATTTTTTGTTATTAATACACCAATAGACACATAAAGCTACATTTGTTTTTAGTGGTTGCACAGAGAGAGGCGTCACTTCCAGACGTCGCTATCGTTCACATACTGATCCACCCTGTAATAACCTTTATGTATTAAGACCCGCTTGACATAACACTTGAACCTACTATCCGGCAAATCGGTAATGTGTTTTGGGACTTTGTTATAAAATCTAACACTATTACCTAAAAAACTGTTACTGGTCTTAGTAAGCCTGAAACATGGAGTGACCAGTTTGTTATGGTTTCTGGTATTTACATTATGTCGGTCTTTTACTAAATCTAGATTATCTAAGTTTTTCCGGGCGTACATCAAATTCTCAAGAATATATTGAGAGGGCAGAGTTAAAATACCGAATTCCTGAAACTTAGTCTTTAATGATTCAATTCAAAATCATTCAAAATGGAAGTTTAATATAGATAAAGTTTAGTATTTACAGTATGTTAAGTGATGACGTTACAAAGAATACTGGGAAGACATATATCGGTAATATATGTAGGTTAGTTTTTATCTTAATTGGACCCGGTAGGTAATGCTGCGAACGGGTTCTAAGATTATTTTAAAAGATTTCTCACATACCAACTGGGTATATGTTTGAGTGAATCACTGTATAGTTTGGATTCACAATTGCGAGTGTTAGATGTCACTGCGATCGTGTTTTAGTTTTTTTAATAGTATTCGCGTTTAAAAATACAGTTGAAACTGGTAACATCCGATTAGGTGCAGATGAAGTTGCGCGGGTCAGCTGGTCAGGCGGCAGCGGCGCTCGGACGACTCCTCCCCAATACGGGGGGGGGGGGGGGGGGGGGGGGGGGCCGTCTTCCGCCGCCTCTATATGTGGATCGTTCGATCCATGGCCGCCTACGGGGCGCCGTTGTGGGTCGACGCCCGCAACGCCACCAATATCCGTGCGCTACGAGCTGCGCAGCGTACCGTAGCGTTGAGGGTGATTCGAGGGTACCGAACGGTGTCCTCGGCGGCGGCCATGGTGCTGGCCGGCTCCCTTCTCTGGGAGCTAGAGGCAGAGGTGCTTGCCGCCGTATATGAGTATACGGCTGCTAAGAAACGAATTGGGGAGCCTCTAGCTCCCAGACAAATAGAGGGAAGAAGGAGAAGTATGAGGGAGGAGAAGTTGGAGAGGGGGAGGCAGGACTTGGCGGACGCACGTTACCGTCGATGCACGATCGACGCCGTCCGCCCGATCCTGCCGGAATAGTATCAGAGGAAGTGGGGCTCCCTGACGTTCCGTCTGGTGCAGGTGCTGACCGGGCACGGGTGCTTCGGTTGGTACCTGCAATGGATAGCACGGAGGGAACCAACCGCCGTATGCCATCAGTGCGGCGTTGATCCGGACACTGCGCAGCACACTCTGTCTGAGCTCGGCGGCGAGGATGTGTGGAATGCTATGGCCTCCTTCTGCGAGGAAGTCGTCTTGCAGAAGGAGGCGGCGTAGAGGGTCCGCGAGGAGGACTCTTAAAGTGACCGTCTCCACCAACGGACGACAGGCAGGAGGAGGCGGCAGTTTGTCCGCCTCCTCCCACCGTAACCGGACTAGGGAAGGTGGGTTGGGGGGCACGTTTTCCCATTGCACAGGTCCGGCGGACGGAGGAGACGGCCGGTGTGTACACGGCTGTCTCCTAACAAGACGGGGCTTGGCGGCGGCGCTTTTGCTGCTGGGCCAACCGCTGGGGCGACACGATGAAGTCTATAGAGATCTCGTGCCGCCCCAACTATAGCGGAAGAGGTACACCGTGGGGTTTTAGTCCGTGCGAGTCGGACATAACCCGCTCTCTCCCTCGAGAGGGTGGTGTATCAATAAGGGATTTCCCAACTTAAAAAAAAAACACACTGGTCTATAATATATTTAAGAAAGAAAGAAAAGAAATTTTATCAATGGATGTGAACCTAGAATAACTTTATTGGCAATTAATATTTATAATTATAATAACTATTTGATTATCATAAATGTAAATTAAAAATTCTCTTCAAGCGGTTCCTTTTTCGTCCTTCAAAATGATCTTTGAACCGTTTGAGAACTTTGAAATATCGAAAATTCTAAAATAGTTTCAGGAATATCTTTTAATCTGTATAAATGTGAAGATTTTCACAAGACAGTTTTTCAGTTACATCACATTTCATATGAAGAGCTTTATAGATAACTACCGCACGCGTTTTTTTACTTGTATTACAAGAATATAAAATTGTGAGACCATGTACAATTATAGAAATGCTCTTTAAACACAACTATAAATACGACACGCACGCCACTGGGAACATGTAACGTATACATTAGATATATAAATACTAACAGCGTGGCAAACGAGGTATATCATCAGCAACATATTTGGAACCTTAACCCACCATACCTACCACCATACCATACACCCTACTTCAGTACTCACACTGTATAAGGAAGTAATAAAACAATGACTTAAATATGTTATTATAATAATATAATATCCCCATATTGTCAAAGTGCCAATTTTGTTTTATAACAGTAAACAATGTAAGATATCATTCATATATGACGGCAGTGAACGATTAGTACAGCCTGTCTCTCCAAACAGAGCGTGCTCACGCCCACGCTCGCGTAACCACAGATCACGCCGCCGTGGTCTGGGGGTAAATTTCGCTCCCGCACACCAGACTAGGCTCCCCTCTGCAGCGGTTCAAGCCTAGGTCCGTTCCCTCGGCGTGGAGCCCTTGAGTACGCTGCTCGCGCGATACAGTGACACAAAATCTTACATGACTGCGACAACATTACACATATCACCTTAACACACGTGCACGCATACACGCTTACACATGCAAGTGGAAGGGTTTTATTTTTTTTCCTTAGCAAACTGAAATAGTTTACAATATTATCCGATACGAAATAAATATAAGAGTTGTTGAGGTATGTATGCTTGGTACACATATATGTATGAATAGTTAGCTTAGCTTAGGTTAGCTCGTTCTGAGTGTGCTGCGTGGGAGGAGCAACGTCGCACTCTGGCTGCGGTGGTAGGGCAAGACCTCTCACTGCCGAGCGTAGTTGCGGCCATGCTCGGTAGTGAGGATAACTGGAACGCAATGGCATCTTTCTGCGAGGAGGTCGTCTCGCAGAAGGAGGCGGCGGAGAGGGTCCGTGAGCAAGACCCTCAAAGTGGCCGTCTCCGCCAACGGACGACGGGCAGGAGGAGGCGTCAGTTTGACCGCCTCCTCCCACTGTAACCGGACCAGGGAAGATGGGTCGGGGGGCTCATCTTCCCATTGCACAGGTCCGGCGGACGGAGGAGACGGCCGGTGTGTACCTGGCTGTCTTCTAATAAGACGAGGCCCAGCGGCGGCGATTTCGCTGCTGGGCCAACCGCTGGGGCGGCACGATGAAGTCTTTAGAGATCTCGTGCCGCCCAAACTATAGCGGCAGACGTACACCGTGGGGTTTTAGTCCGTGTGAGTCGGACATAACTCACCCTATCCCCCGAGAAGGTGTTGTATCCATAAGGGATTTCCCCACGTTAAAAAAAAAAAAATATAGGTCGCGAATTGCATGTATCAGGCAACAGCCAAAGCCGAGGTAAGCGAAAAGTTTTTTAATATATTTTTTGACCACAATCTCGCCTGATATTAAATGACCAATATAATATGTTAAACATGCTAAATTAGGCTAAGAAACTGGCTCTCAAGTGCAGGTGTTTGGTGATAAACTTTCAACTTGAGGATGGCATCTATCTAAATGGGCTTAGAAACTGCCCTACCACCATACTAGAACATCAGTCAAAAGATGATGAAGTTCATATAGTTTAATATAATGTTTGCACAAATGACATTTCAGAATAGTAAAGTACTTAAATACAGGAACACGTAGTCTTAAAACACGAATGCTATGCGCATCTGTCTGTTATTTTGACTTAGTTTAGGACAACGTTCAATGGCCACAAATTAGGAACGTATGTTTGGAATGCCAAACAGATCTTATCCATTAAAAGTCGTTGGACGGCGAACACACGAATTTCTCAAAGCAAAAATATTAAAATATTTCCAACAAAAGTGAAATTAAGCTCTTGTAGTATTGAGAGGGAAATTGAATTGGAAATCCTTTCAGAAACATCGATAAATAATGATTGGAACGAGCGAGTCGCGGCTTCGCGTCAAATGTTGCGAACAAGTTCTAAGTCTGGGAGCAGCGCTTTGATTGCCTTCACAAGTATGGATACCACGTACTGTAGCTTGATAGATTCATAGAGGTATAAAGAATTATATGTGGCAATTGCACACTGCACGATATACGTGTAATAAAATATATGTACTTGGTTATGAGGCTATGAAACTTTTTTGAAAAACATCAAAGAAAAAGGAGTAAAGACAAAATACAGTATATTATAGCACGTATCATATGATAATAATAACAACTACCATGAAGCGACTTGTTAGACACCTACAAATTTTTGGCGACAATTTTACAATACACTGCATAAATATTTACAAAAAATATAAATTTCAAGGAAACAGTATTAACATTCTCAAGTATAACTAAACGGAAAAATTTCTTTGGTGTAATTTCAATTGTTTCCTAATTTTTATTTTGCAACTAATCTTCTAGTACATTATTACTACCATTGTCAAGTAGGTAATGATATTACAAGTATCTTGCGATCATTTTAATGAACCAATAAGAACTTTACACGGAGTTTTTGTGGTAAGTCCGAATCCAAATTCCGTAGTATTATTATTTTCTATCCACTTCACTTGTCCACAATAACCAAACTAAATTACGTGAAACACCATCAATATTACAAAATATAGAGCGAAACAACACAATATTATGAATAAAATATGAAATCCATTACATGACATTCCAAGAACCCGTCAAAAACTCTTGCTTCACTAGTTAGATACTGTAGTATCGGGCTTAAGCTCGGGTGCTCGGGATAGTTTGTGAAACTTCTCAGACTCCTGTATGACAACATGCAATGCTGCGTTGCCGTAAACGGTGAACAGACAGGCTTCTTCCCCGTTACTTGAGGGGTGAAGCAAGGATGCGTTTTAGCGCCTACTCTGTTTGCCTTATACTTTGCGGTGATAGTTAGAGAAGTCTTACAAACTGTTTCTCAAGGAGTTCTCGTCCATTTCCGTACAGACGGCAGCCTTTTCAACTTGGCTAGACTTAAGGCTCGCACTAAAGTCTCATACGCTCTGATCACTGAGATCATGTATGCTGATGACTTGTGCATCCTAGCAGAATCCGTACACGGCCTGCAACAGCTGATGACCGAATTCCATCAAGCCTGCCGTAAGTTTGGCCTGAAGATCAGTATCAATAAGACGCAGGTGATGTCCTGTTCAGGATGTTCTGAAGCAGGTGGATAAATTTCGCTATCTGGGGAACACTGTAGCACCTAAGTGTGACCTTGATGCTGAGATCAATAGCAGAGTGCGTGCCACAGCAGCGGCATTTGGTAAGCTATGTTCCAAAGTCTTCTGCCCACATGACCTTAAGTTGGCCACTAAAATATCGGTTTACATGGCAGTCGTGCTGCCAAACCTCCTATACTCCTCTGAGACGTGGTGTGTATATCGCCGTCACATTCACACTCTGGATCGCTTCCACCTTAAAAGCCTTCGTACCATCATGAAGGTCAGATGGTCCGATAAAGTGCGAAATACTTAAGTTTTGCGACGAGCCAATGTTGGTGGCATTGAAGCCTATTTAATTCGTCGACAGCTTCGGTGGTGCGATCATGTATCGCGTATGGCGGAGGAAAGAGTGGCGAAGCGCATCTTCTATTCTGAACTGGAGGAGGGCAAGCGGAATCATGGTGGTCCCCTCCTCCGGTACAAGGATGTCCAAAAGCGGCACATGAAGAGGTGCAATATAGAGCCCTCTTGTTGGAAACGCTTGGCAACGCAACGGCCAGAATGGCGCAGAATGATAAATAGCCAAGTACGCGAGTCCGAGGCAACGTAAAGCTGACCTTGATACCAAACGCGACCAGTTAAAGGCTCGCCCTCCTGCTGTCATAACATATCATTATGAGAACGGCGTACTCACCTACCCTCAATGTGCACGAAGTTTCGCCGCGAAGATAGGCTACATAAGCCATCTTCGAGCGCACCAGCGCCATTTCTAAGTTTAGGGGTCAAGGTGGTCGCCAAGGCCGAAACCGGTCGGAACAATCATCATCATCATCATCACTGTAGTATCGGAACGTTGTTTAACTACTTATAGATGCCAACTGGAAATATACAAAAATATATAATAATTAAAATATATATTAATTAATAGTAGTATTATAAATGTATTACGAAACGGCCGAAATGATACCGACGAAACTTCAACTGACTAAGCAGTAAAATAAAATTTAATAGAGGTAACCTACAGTTGCTAAAAGAGTTATAGGATTTGTGTAGCAATAGTATGGCAGTAATTAAAGAAATAAAAGATAGCTCATAGTTAAGGGAGACAAAATACACAACTATCATGATACAGCAAATTTATTTTCCCAAGAACAAACTTGTGCGCACCAGTTAGTTTAAATATTTTCTGTTTGAGTTAAATTACAATGATGTACTGTAATATATGATTAAAGTGCCACGTCCATGTTTACATCACATCGTAGGTTATTGATAGGTATTCCGTTTGTTAGTTCATTAATAATTCGTGAGTTGAGAGAGCTCTGACGTCGTTGGTTTCTCTTTCAACGTATTAAATATTAACAAAAGTGACTTATTCGAATAGTTACTAATTTTGGAAAATGTCCACAAATATATAAAGAAAAAACAATGTCTAATTTCTACATTTCTTTGCTAATAATTTAATTTGACTTTTTTAATTTTAGCATTTTGGGTAAAAATGAAAAAAAACCTCGAAGCCTGACTAGGAATAATATATCATATAGAAATAAAAATACGGAAATTGTAGAACTGTGACTGATGACCATAAATCAGAAAAAAAGTTGAAAATTGTAGTACGGACTAATCTTGTATCCTCCGTCTGAAAGAATCTTTATTTACTGGTATTTCACAAATATTTTATTTCTATAACCTTATGCCGAAATATTAAGTAAGGGTATTGGATCTAATTGTTTGTATTTTTAACAAATACGTCTCATTTATTTTTATCGCTTAGTAATTTACTATAATAAAAAGACTGTAACTTGCTAAACATCATCGGTACACGTCACGTAAACGACACGACAGCGGCGCGACAGCGACACGACAGCGGTGAGACGGCGCTTACGAATTTAATTCGGAACGTCTCCAGGGACTCATTAAAGTGCCCGAAACAAAAAAAAACTGTCAACTTGCGCCAAGTTTAATTGCCTTAATAAATCTGGCAGAGGATAAAATCAGGCCATGAAATCAGCATTGTTTACACTTTTTTTATCAGACTGCGAAGGAAGATATATTTTTTGCGTGTACTAACGCCTATTTTTTCATGAATTTGGCGCGCTTCGTAACTTAGTCAGTTTCATGAATTTTAACATGCTTTGTAATGGAACATTCATCATAATGTTGTGAGTGATGTAAATTATACAATACTTGTAATTGAAATAAAAAAACAGATCCTAATTAAGAAAAGTCTTTATGGATACCAAAACTCAACTGAACAGCTTGTTTGTCGTCTTCAGGCGAGTTTTGTTTTTCCTTATTAATCATTTTACTTATTACATATCCTGTTAAGTTCAATTAGCGCTGTACAAAACTAAACGAGTTGAAAACCTTATTTCATTACAAAAGTAAAGCGTTCATGTAATATAATTGCTGTATGTCTGTTAACTAACACTGTCGCCATTGTGTACCACATTGTGCATAATAATAACAAAACAAGATTAGAACATTATTTTAGACTTTCTAGCCTTAGAGTACTACCATTATGCCGTCAGACGTTATTATATAAGCGAAAATAAAAAAGTTCTTATAAGATCGCTAGTTTCGTTGCCTCGAATTGAGGGATCTCCGTCACGGCCAAGATGCAAATGAAACTCTTTGTAGCGAATCTTAGGGGATTTATTCGTAAAAATTGTCGGCCGGAACGCGCGCCCTTCTCCACAAAAGAAAATAAATTGGACCGCTGCTAACTTCCTTCTAAATATATTATAGAGGGTGTTAGAATTTTTCAATGGCAGTTTTGATGATAATTCGTATTGTTTGTTTATATTCGTATTCAGTAGAATAACACTCAACCTGTAAGAATCATTACTGGGTTCAAGTCATCAAGTACGGCCATAATCACCATCTCAGCTCATAACATGACGATTTAAAAATTCTGAGAAATCTACAGCTCTATCCTATATTTTCTCACATACGGTGGTACTACAAGAATACTTCTTAGGTTTCGGTTTCATCACGGTGTATTTCTTCACATTCAACTGATAGTTTTACTAATTTAAATTAGTACAAGTATAAGAATTTTTAATACACGTCGCAATTTGAACCTGCAGATCTTCGATCTCGATATTTCGCCGGTAGCACCCGTCGACCACCACAAATAAATCTAATGATAATGTACATTCATTTTAATATTTTTTTATTATATTGGTCTATAACATTGAGTCTAATAAGTGAATTGTAAAAAATAATGATTCTGTCTGCATCTCCGTAGTAATCTCTTCACTATTATTAGATTAACTGGAATTATTCTGTTCAAACAGAAAAATACTATAAATGAGCTTTATAGTAAAATAAATTTGTTATTAAAAAGTTTTAAACTCTCCACTAAGTCTAGAAGGCCTTAGTGACTTAATATTAAACCATTTTAATAGTATCAAAAATAAAGACTTACTGACATATTCTTCAGCTGGTATTCTTTGTACGGAGACACGGTAAAGTGATTTGATGGAATATAATCGGTGTTTAACGATTAACAAATGAGCAGTAAGGACATCACTAGGCGTAGCTGTCATACCGCCTTACAAGTATCTAAGCAGCCGGGTACACACTGTCTGATCTCGAAATGAGTTAACAAAAAAATAGTCATTTTTATATATTATCAAAACAGAGTCACTTTGGGCATACTTATCGCGATCGATCAAGTACAAAGCATTACCACCCCTCTATATATACCAACTGATCCCAAAACACCACACGCTTTAACGGTGTTTGGTGTTATATTAAATTAAATTTATATTTAGAAAGTGCCGATATTTGTGTGAAATATGAGAAATTCCCGTAATGTAACATCCTATACATAATTCCATTAAAGGTATTTTGGGAGGAATTAAAAAGTTTGAATCCCCTGACTCGGTGACCGACCGCGCCACAAAACGGCAATGATAGATTGAAACGACACTTTTCATAATTATTTGCTTATCTTCACGCCTTATTTTATGACTCAAGTGTAAATAGTAATATTGAGTAAGATAACTAAATTAAATCATGTAAATTGCCAGCAGTATTACATAAATAAAAACTACTATAACACTCATCCATTTTTTTATTAACGTGGAGAAATCCCTTTTGGATATGCCACCCTCCCAAGGAGGTGAGTGGGTTATGTCCGACTCGCATGGACTAAAACCCCACGGTGTACCGACAAACCGTATTGTTGGGGTGGCAAGGGATCGTACTCGCTAATCTATCTTGTAGAGCCGCCCAACGGTCCGCCCGGTGGAAGGTGACCGCTGGGCTCCTATCTATAGAGAGACACACCAGCTACCTCCCCTCGTCCACCAGACCTGTGCAATGAGGAGATGGGCCCCCCGGCCCATCCCCTCAGGTCGGCCATGGTGGCGGGAGGAGTTGGACAAAGCGCCGTCTCCTTCCGCCGGTCCTCCGTTGGCGGAGAGGGCCACTTAGGTAGTCTACCTCGCGGACCCTCTCCACCACCTCCTTCTGCGAGATGACCTCCTTGCAGAAGGAGGCCATTGCTCGCCAAGCCTGTTCGCTGCCGAGCATAGCTGAAACCACGTTTGGCAGCCATAAATTCCTTCCCACCGCCGCTGCCAGAATGCAGCGCTGTCCCTCCCACACAACACACTAAGAGTATGGTGTGCGGTGACCTCATCAGCGCCGCACTCGTGGCATGCGGTGGTCGGCTTGACTTTTAGGATTTTTTTTATTATCAAGGCAGGACAACGTCCGCCCGGTCCGCTAGTCTTAATATATATATTTCTTGTGTGCGTGTGTATGTGACTGAACTCCTCCTAAACGACTGGACCGATTTTGATGAAATTTTTTGTGTGTATTCGTGGAGATTCGAGAATGGTTTAGATTCACAATTGGACCCGGCAGGTGGCGCTGCGATCGACTTTTAGGATTTTTTTTGTTTTCAAGGCAGGACAACGTCCGCCCGGTCCGCTAGTATATATATATATATATATATATATATATATATATACATATATACTTATCGTGTGCGTCACCAACACTGTATGTGGGAAAACATAGAATTGTGGATGTTTTAGTGTTTGAAATCGTGGTGATTATGCCTAAACCTTCCTTCAGGGAGAGGCTTATGGCCATGCAGTGGGCCTCTCACAGGCTAATGATGACGATGACATTGTAAGTGTTACATAAAAGGAAATAGAGTACTTTTTATCCAGAATAACTACTGATCTCAATAAGTCAAACCTAAATTAACGCGAGTGGAACGACGGGCAATAGCTGATACATTACAATTTTTCTAAGATATTTACGTAATAAATTGAATGTTTCAAAGCCCTGAGTCGGCGGAGGGTGCTCGCCGATCCGACAGGGATATTAACCAATCGAAAATGATAGATTGAACGATCCCATCTAAAATAATTTGTTTTACAAATTAAGAATATTTTTAATCGAGTTAACAAAACATTTATAAGACGGATCAAATCAAATCAAAAGGAGGCTTAAGGTTTTAATTCAATTTAAACATTTCTATGATTAATGAGCTATTGTTTAAAAAATATATTGGTATGTGTATTTTAATTTTTATTTGATTAAATTGTTTCACTCTTTTTGTTTATTTCAGGTTCGCTTTGTAGTCAATATACTAGTACATTTTTAATTAAAATAATACATTGTCAAAATTATATACATTTTCTTTCATAGCCCTTTTTAAAATCTTTTAACATAGAATATGCCTTTCTTTTTACTCGACTACGGCGAAGCAAAAACCAATGGTTATGACATTAGTAATCTATATATGTATATACGTATGTTTCTTAGTAGTGCCTAAACTATTCATCTGATTTTGAAGAATAAGGTGTCAATCGATTCGTTATTATGGCACGGGTAACGCACGACTACGGCGTAAAAATGTGTATAACTATTGCTCCGAGTGCCAATACATGTGAAAACCAGAGTAATGCTAATAATTCAAATTTACAAATTAATAAATTTCAATCACTCACACTATAATTGATTTAAAAATTCAAAAGAGTACACGATTATTCCATTGTTTTAAGTTTCAATTCTTTCTGCAGTCCTTATGACTGCCTCAACCTTTTTTGATTATAATTTTGTCATTATTGCTTAACTCTCAAACGGTATTTGAGACTTCTAACTTTGTTCGATTTTATCATTCCTGCTTGCTCTACATAAAAAAGCGAAATGATATGAAAATCTTATGAATTCTGTTGAAAGGTTTCGAAAGTTGGCTTTTGAAAACAAAAAACACGTCAATTATATTTGTAAGAATAAATTAATTATTACAATTAAAATGCATACTTTAGCAGTCAATTTATTAATCCGTGATGATATTATTTTCGCTCACCAAAAATTAAAACTGCAGGAACATACCAACATATATACCAACAAAATACCTAGCAAAAGATATTCAGTATCTATGTTAGAATAGTTTAAGTTGGCCAATTGCACACCAGAAAGTATCCTATAATCAATGTTAATCTTTTTCTCGACACTAAATTGTTGTTCATTTAGTGGCTGAAATAATGAACATCAAGCCTATTTTAATTTGTTCCAATATTTAGTTTTAACGGACGACTTTTTTATTGTTTCAGTTAATAACATTTAACTTATTTTCTTCATTTATTCCTAGTTATTTTATTTAGAATTTTATTTCACAGAGGCAGAAAAAAACGTCGCGTCGTGGGCTGTCGTGGTGATTATTCCCATACCTTACTTCGGAAAGAGGTCTGTAGCCCTGTAGTGGGTTTCTTACAGGCTGATGATGATGTTGATGATGATTAACCAACGGTGTTGATATTTGAGGTCAATTACGTAAGTGCTTTATATAAGTGAACCCAGTCGGTAAGAAAATGAACCTGAACCCGTTGTCCATGTCCCATGACATTTCAGAATATTTATGTCTTGCTCACTACAGGATTCGCACTTTATAATGCAGTTTTACTATGCATTACTAATTCATGAGGAAGTGCCGCTCCGTGCGCATTACACTGGCTCTCGGTCGTAAACTCGTTTTATTGATTCCAGTTGTAAACGAGCGATGAAAGCTTAAATAGAGTAATTATGGTTATCTTTGAAAACTATCATATGCATTTATTTAAAAAATCAGCTCGTGTACTAAAGGTTTAACTGAAGATAAGTCAGTCATTACATTCTGTATATCATCTAGTCAAGCTATCTAGCTATCACCAAGCTAGTCTTTCATATCTTGAGTGTACCATCATGAACAAAGTTATACAAAACTAATACTTATTTCTAAAATGTTTTACAAAAGATTAGCTTATATCTACTATAATCCCAAACTAGGCGATGCCTGTCTCATGGAAACATAATAACTGATTACAAATTGACATAACTGATAGTACTACATACATTGATGAGATATTTATAAAAAAAGAGGATTGACATAATGGCTTGACGTTTTTAAAAATACTGCTATTGAGTGTATCGGCTAAAGTAGATACTTTCACAATATTATTAAACCAAACTATACTCAAGCTAAACATATTTTATATACCGCTTTGTTCCCGCAGCTTCACTTGAAAACTAACTCCATCGTAGGCTTACACAACATCAAGAGCGATACTGCACTCAAACTCTATAAAGTAAGTATAGAATAGTATAAACTTCATTTTATTGCAGTACTTTCGCGAAGTTGTACAAATTAAGGACTTTTACTTATTGTCGTCAAAGTCGTCTGCCCTTTGGCTTCGTTTACGATATAATAAAGCTACGAGTTTTTAAACAAACTATGAACCCCAAGTCATACTTTTTTAGCCAGTAATTATATAGAAGTCATTGTTATTTTATTAAAGTAAGAGTAAATTTTATGGTTTTGATAATTTTTATATTCTACATATTTGTAAGTGATTTGTATATTCTGAATACAAAATTCCATCCAATTCATTAAAAAAGCAAGAGTATATAAAATTTTGAATTTTCTGATTATCATTTTATTATTTAATGTAAGTTTCCTATGTGCAACATTTCGTAAGGATCGGTTAAACCTTCTTTAAATTAAATCAAGACATACAAACACGAATACAAAATACATAGATTAGGGTGGCCAAAAAAAAACAATTTTTTTTTGAGTCTGTTACTAAGATATGTTAGTTTATCATATTTTAAGATCCTTCACCATAGCGAAGCGCAAACATTTTTTAAGATGTTGCTCAAAACTTCCGAAAAATCCGAAATCAGTAAGAATTAATAAATACTCGTTGTTAATTTAAGTATAAAGATAGATCCTATATTACTTTCGGTACGTATTATTGAGTAAATGTGCCCGCTTGCAGGACGTCCGCGTTGCGTTCCTGCGCGTTCTGTAATTAACTCCGGCAAGCTTGTCGTTGCGGTGACAGCTTCTGAACTTGTTTTTCGGTTTACAAACAACGGGTAAACGTTTAATCAACTAGGGAAACTATCCAGGCAGTATTTACAGACTGGTAACTGAATTTTCACGTATATTCTAGTTAGTAACGATGGTTTTATGGCATTAAAACGATGTACTTTACTAGCTATTGTCGTGTCTTCGCTTATGATAATACAGAACTGATCTACATCTCGGGAACAGTACATTTTGAAGTAAAACTTCCTTAGGCGCGACTAGGAGGTAACTGGACGACAATGGAACAGAAGTCCGTTACGGCAATATGGCGTCACGTTTCTGCATCATCCGGTATTTAAATAATTTTGATTTTGTCAATAAATAATAGTTTATAAACAAATCAATCAAATTTTTTTGGAAAAAAATAATTATTCAGTTGAAAATTGGATAATAATAAAAATCACACAATAGAATTAATTATGTACATACAGGTGCGCGACTGTGCTGCCATCTGGTTTCAATGAAAGTAAGTAATAAATTATATCAAAGCTTCATTATCTGCAGTGCCGTCTATCAGCTAATCATTTTTAATATTTTGCAATCTAGTGTTCATCATCAATAAATGCCTTTTTAAATTCTGATATGATGTATTTATTTTTAATTTAATCGCCATCTTTTATAACGGTAACACGCACTCATTTTTTTCTTGACGAAAGGTACATTATATTCTTTTCTGTATCCCCGATGTGTATATAAAATTTTGTAATGATCGGTTTAGTAACTCGAGCGTAACAAACAAATAAACTCACATTATTAACATTTATAATATTGGTCAGGATTTACTTTCAAGTAAAATATAGGTATCTTACGGGGTTTAGGTTGAAAAAAAAAATAATAGTGTCTGTTGCGGCCGCGTAAATAGTCAATTAGGAAAAATAGTGTCAGCGAGGGTGGGAGCGGTTTTGTTTGTCGATCGCCGCCGGAGCTTGTGACGCCGGACCAGTTCGATCGCACACATCGTAGGCGAAAGACGCGAGCGCTCGAATCGCGCTCCTCGCATCGCCATAACCTATTTGCACCATCGCAATTCGTCGGTGCCAACCTCCTGCATCAAACCCCGCAGCAGCCGGTGAGTGATCACAACATTCGCTACTTTCTCTCGCTGATATCGCATTTGCTTCACATCACTGGCGATACCGATCGAAGGAAGCACCACCAGTGTCATTGCTTTGTATGTATAAGAAGCAAGCTTTTCGAATATAAAACTCATTGCATACTAAATGAAAACACGAACGAAATGACTAATTTATCTCATCAGTAAAAGCATGCCGGTTAGTAATGGATTTGTTTTCCTAATCTGGTATCCCGAGAGCTGTCAGATTTGTAAAATTGGCTTATCTTGTCGCGACGATCAAAGTTCTTTTCTGATCTGAAACCCCGAGTGTGAGGTTTGCCTTCTGTTGCTCCTAGGGTTGGTGTTGTGAGTCAAGCCGTGTGGTGTCTCAATTTATAAGGAGCGTCTTGCTTTAGTCTCGAGCTCCTGCGGGACGGTTGTCACGTGGTTCGACACGTCGTCCAGTTCCTCATCTATAACCCGGTAAGAATTCAGCATAAATTTAGTAGGTTTTGCCTCGTGTCGGACAAGTGCCAGGTCGGGTCTGGATTGTGATAAATTGGCTTTCGATTCAACCTAAATAATTACTATCTGCAACAATACAACCAGTGTAAGATTAATCATGACATAGCCCCTATGGTTTTTTTTTTTAACAATACCTCCCTCACGTGTTATAAATCATAATTGCCAGCGTGGCAAATTGTTATCCGAACCGAATGTCGTTCCAGATCTTTGGGGTTTCATCTACTATTTCATCATGTTTTGATCTACGAGACCTAGCTGCCTAACACTACTGTGTAGTCCAGACCAAATTCTCTTGGAGAGTAGTTGAGCCTGCCGAGTGGGACCGCCGGCCGACTGCAGTGAGTACTGCGATGCTCTGCTGACCTGCCAGTCTGGGCGGTTACAAAATCTACATCCATCGGTGCATTCGTGAATGCCCCTCGGAGTCCTGTGTTCGCGGCCGAAACTACCTGCAGCTAAGCTACCTCCACTCTTCTAGTTTATGTGAAAAAGAAAATACATGTTACAATTACAAATTACTTAAGTTAGGTTTAGGTTTCATGTATAATTTACAAATTTTTATTAAAACAAATAGCTAAATCAAAATGAAAATTACATAGAGATAAAGTGTACTTTTTATAGTATGTTAATTGATGCGGTTGGTTATAAGACAACGGGAAATAAAAATTATGAGCCGGTAAAATTATCGCGTTGTTGCGAGGATAGTAAATGGGGCACGGAGGTGAGGGTCAGAGGAGCAACCCAGGGCATACCGGGAAGACATTTCTTGCCAATATATATAGGGTAGTTTGGGATCACAATTGGACCTGGTGGGTATCCCTACAAACGGGTTTTAGTTTTTTTAAGATTTTTCGCAACTGGAAATAAAACTGAAGCCAGTAATAACCGATTTGGCACAGACGAAGTTGCGCGGGTCAGCTAGTAAATAAATAATAATATAATAAGACTAGCTGAGCAACTTCGTATGCACCAAATCGGTTATCACCGGTTTCAATTGTATTTTTAAACATGAAAAATTTTAATAAACCTAAAACCCGATTGCAGCCAATTCCAATCGTGAAACATATATCCAGATGGTATGTAAGAAATCTTTTAAAATAAGCCTAGAACTCGTTTGTAGCATCATATACCGGGTTCAATTAAGATAAAAACTAACCTACATCTATTGGTGGCAATGTAAAAAAATCATGAGCGGTCCATGGACCCCCGGTTGGAAAGAAGTTCCTGTCCCTTTTTTGTAGACGTTTACTATACAGTTAGTATAGTTTACATTATAAAATATCAAGTTGATAGAGTTAAATTGTAAAATCAAGTTAATAAAAGTTTATGTATCAATAGATAATCTTTGAGTTGGTTTGCTATTGAAATGAAAATGTTATGTGTGTATATATTATATACACACTCTCTTTTTCTCTGTTACGACACCTAACCTAGGGCACTTAGACTCTGCACATCCACAATACCTAAAAATAAATTTAAACGTACTTACTGTATCATCAACTATCTTCAACTTGTATTAAAACTTTTTCACACTGCATTGTATTGAAGTAAAATATAAATATGACAAAGATATGAGCATCGCGTCGCCGCGTCAACTGTCACTTACCTGTAACTATTCATCTAAGTGCTAGCTACAGTTTCGTGAGTGAATTTTAATAAGCCAGTTTTTTATATATTTGTACCTTCTTCCAAACAACGTGGGGCCACCTGGCTGCTGGTAAACGTTGCGTTTATTTGTGCATATCGCACCTTTACAGACAAAAATATGTAATGATTTTTAAATAAATATAGGATGTTTTTTTTTTCACTAACTTTGAACCGCTACTAAAACGTGAAATTATTATTGCCAGACATTTTTGTTATTAACAATAATGTGCCCGATGCTATTTTTGTAAATAAAATGTATGTTTAAACTATGTTAAGATAGCTGTAATTTTGTTATTATTTTATTTAGACATAAAAGGAGTTAAATTAAAAATAATATGAATAGAGTAACTTAGCTAAAGCTATAGTTTAGCGCAACACTGGCAGTGTGATAAAGATAACGATAATTATGACAGCGCCTGTTATAGACGTATGTACTCAAGATAGCGACAGTCTCAAGTCATATCGTTTATCGTTGTTTTTCATTGTTTACGGTGAAATCTTAATATCATAATGGTTAATAAAATGAAGTACGTTATTTGCAATGGAAAAAATAAAATGGCTTGAAATGAATTATTTTTATTTATAAAGAATATCACCGGGCACATTATTGTCAATAACAAAATTGTCTGGCAGTGATAAATTCATGATTTTAGTGTAAGCAGATCATTGATGTGCAGCAGAAATAGGGTTGCGAAGAGTACAGATCCCTGAGGGACTCCAGCACTTACAACCTTGGGATCAGACGAGCAACCATCAACAACTACTCGTATAGTCCGTTCTCTAAGGAAATCGCAAATCCAAGTCCGCAGGCATTCTGGTATTCCGTATGCTTGGAGCATACTTAAGAGGCTAACGTGCCAGACCTTGTCAAATGCCTTCGAGACATTCAGAGAAACAGCTACAGCCTCTCCGTGTTCTCGATAGCCTCACTCCAGTAATGGGTGGCATACACTAGGTCACCAGTAGATCGCTTTTGTTGGAATCCGTATTGGCGATCACTGAGAATATCATTAAGCTCTAGGTATGTCAACAACTGCTTATTTACTATTCGCTCCATAACTTTACAGAAAAGTGAGGTTATGGCAATTAGTCGATAATTACAATGATCGGCACGGTTCCCCTTTTTTGGTATCGGCTGGCCATTCGCAGTTTTCCAAAATTTTGGAACAATACCAGATTTCAGAGAAAGGCGAAATAGGCGTGTCAGGATAGGAGCCAACTCAGGTGCACAGATCTTAAGTATCCTTGACGAAATACCATCAGGGCCACTAGCTTTCTTCACATCTAGGTTGCGAAGCACCTTTCGTACGTCCTTGGTGCGAATCACAATATCTTGCATTGTGGTAACACACGAGGATATTAGGAGCGTAATTTGGCTTGCAAATAGAGGTTTGCAAAAATATTTGTCTTTTCTGTTGCTAAATGAGCCAATGAACCATCTGATTTCATTGTGGGTAGAAGCGAAGACTTCAGAAATTTAACTTCAACTGGCTTGGCAAGAGACCAAAAAAGCTTTGCTACCTTATTGATAAGAAGCCAGTTTCGTGCCAATGCGGCCAACGTGGTCAAAGTGAGCTTTACTCAAAACTTTCTTATAAGTCTTAGTCGCTTTGTTGTAGGCTTTTTTTTATCTTTTAAATCCGGAGATTTATTGCAGCGTACTTCTGCGGCTTGAAAACTTAATTCTTTATTTCTTTCAGCTTCGGTACATTCAGCGTTGAACCATAGCCCGACTCACTACATCGGTAATGGCAAATGTGCAGCTCGACGGATCTGTAGAGAGGATGCAAATCTTCTGCCAAGGATAAGATGCTAGAAAGTGACGCATCTCATCCCAGGCTGCTGATTTATATCGCTTATTCTTCTTATGCTCCCCTAAGGCAAGTTTCAGGTGGAGAATATGATAATACAGCCTTAACCAGACAGTGGTCAGAGCTCCATAACGGTGCTGAGACTATGATGAAGAATCAATCTGGATCTGTTGTTAATAGAAGATTTAGGCAGTTTGCAGTGTGAGTATCAACATCAGGTACCCGCATCGCCTGATTGACCAGCTGCGAGAGGTCTAATGAAAGAGAGAGTTTATATGCCTCTCTCTCAGCATGGTCAGTTTTATGGTATAGAAATAACCAATCCTGGTGATGGGCATTAAAATCACCTAGGAAAACCATATATGCGGAAGGGTAACGTTGTTGAGCTGCTTCTGCTGCCTCGCTTAGATGTTCAAGGCGCATGTTCAAGGTTCGAGGCGGTGGGGCAGCCTTTCATAAGTGGCTAACTTACTACTTGGGCCCCCTACAACCTGCGGTCGGCCAGCGGTGCATCATGCTTCGGATCCCGCTAGCCTCCGCATGAGATAACCCTACTTTGCATAAGAAGTACTATACGGAATATTCGGTTTGACCATCGCTATACAACTGTCCTCAAACATTCTCCCACTTAAGACGGACTTCCCCAAACTGCACACCGGAACAGGACGAATCGTTTGGCGGTGTGATTGAGTTCGGAGGGTGGTAACAAGCCGCGGCCGAAGCCTCCCAACTGCACAACCGCTCGTTTGTACTACCCAGGGGTCACGTGTAGGGTCTCGAGGGTAAAGCCTACGGACGTGAGCAACAGTCAACCCCCCGTCTGCTATATATAGCACAAAGAAAATTTACCAAAATCCGTCAAGAATTTCACTAACTACAAATTTTTGACTTTCGTCCGTTATTCTGGAGAACCACTTGCGTTTTATGGGACAAAAAGTATCCTAAATGTAACCTTGTAATATTAGTTATTACTGTGTCAAGTTTCGTTAAAATTGATTCAGAGTAATACCTGTTCACATGGACAGGCAGACAGACAAAAATTGTATAAAGATTATTTTTGGCTTCTATATCGATACGAAAGTCTACCCCAATTATAATTTAAAAAAAATATTTAATGTACAGATTTGGCCTTGTTACTGTTCTATTACAGTAAATAGATAGAGATTGTCTAAGATATGATAATATGTACTATTATGCTCCAAGTCTGTCTTTGATACTCCGACCGTTGATGTCTGCTTTCATGTATTACACAAGTACTCCAAGACCAATGTTGTAGATGGTCTTTTGAGGATATTTTTTCTGTATATTTTTTTAATTTCATTCATTTAAAACGTTGTTACAGCGCTCCAAAATTGACCGGGTTTGTCAATGCTGATGAGAATCCGGTCAAAACGAAATGTTTAACTTAGTTTTAAAATCCTTTTTTTAAATTGTGAATACATTCTTTAAAAAATTTGTTAAATCAATACCTACAACTTTACTTATTCATTGCTAACTCCTTTCCCCGCTACCTATGAGGTAGAGTCTGTAGGCGCGTTCTTTTTTACGTGGTATCCCTAGTAGGCCTACTCCACAGATATCTTGCAGATGAGGTAATCCTCGACATAATCATATTTACAATCAGTTACTAGCTAGCTATTTATTCTATTTTACTTTTCTTCGATGGTCCAGGCTGTGGTTTAGAATGTAATTCAACGTCGAATGTGAAGGTTTGGGGAATGACAGGAGTTAAAATTGGAGTCATAGTTGGAAGTTCATCTTCGAATTCGTTTTCTTTCATTAACTCTGATATTTCCATGATGTTGCTGCATGTTTCGCCAGAGCAATGGAGGCATACTGTAGAGCATTTGAGGCCTGCTTTTCTGCAACCACACATGCTTCCACAATTTTGCTTTTCATCTGCAGAAAATTAATTTCATTAGATCGAGGGGTGCTGTATGCTTGGAAGCTTGTATTGGCATCCAAATGTTTGCAAGCTTTTTCCAGCCCCAACTTTCAGGATTTTGACATCTTCCGAGCCACGACTGGACCTGGTGATATACTCGGAGACTGTAAAAGCTGAACCTTCGAGGGCTACGTATAATAATAATAGTCGTAGCAGGCAGACGTTCATTTGTCTCCAAAACGGTAACTCGGACCTTTTCTTCCTGATTAACATTCTCGAAAATGTACACTCCTCTTAGAAATTACTATAAGTAACAATAATTTTGTAAGTTCTATAGTAAGAAAAAAAGTTAGGAATAAATAAGTAAAGTAGTACGGATTTAACGAAAAAAATTAAGAATATTTACAATAAAAACAAAAGACCATAAAAATAACTTAAACATTTCGTTTTGACCGCATTCTCATGAGCATTGACGAACCCGGTCAACTTTGGAGTGCTTTAACAGCGTTTTAAATTAATGAAATTAAAAAAAAATATCCTCAAAAGACCACCTACAAGATTGGTCTGAGGTATTTTTTTTGTAAAATGTATAAAAAAAAGTTATAGAGCAAAAAAGAAATTTTTTATAGAATTTTTCTCACTTTTTTGCTTATAACTTCTTTAATTTTAAATTTAGGGCAAAAAGTTATAGGATAGCAAAGCGATTTGCTACAAATTATGCCTTTACGATTTTTTTGTAGGATGCATATAGTTTATTAGATAGTTTCCGAGATATCGCAAAAAAGGTGTTTGCACCCCTTTTTCCAAGATGGCGGCCGGGGATCAAGGGCGGCAACCCCACAAACTTGAGGTTAAACTTCTATTGACCCCCCACACATGTCCCAAAAATAAAATTGCGTCCTCTAAAAAATGCAAAGCTCATGTAACATTTCAATGCACTAACTAGCGTAATTATAATCCGCGTTCTAACTGAACAAAAACAAAACCTACGCGCTTATTAAAAGGTTTTCCATTTACTCTATTAATAAAATCCATCAACGCCCATGCGTACTAGATTTGAATTGTATCGATGATTTGGTGGTAGTTTCTTCTTCAAATACTTGTCCAATAACCAGTGATCTTTGTATAGTATAAAATTATAAGCAAAACTCCCTTAGACTTGTAGATTCCCTTAGAATACATGAAATGTTTCTACAAATAAAAGAACAAAATAAATGTGAACGTACTCCGATGTTGGTCCCGTCAACAGCCGTAGCAATTCAAATCAGATAAAACCATCTTAAACGCCTATAAAACTCAAAAGAAAATAACAAACAAAGAACTGTTTCCACAGTATCTATTTACATAACAGCGTCTGCGTCATAGTATAAGACTCTGCAGTGATATCACTTCAATATTTTACTCTCAGTTATACTAACATCGCATATAAGCAATAAAGAATTCTTGTATTTATTAGTACATTTGGAAAGATTTGTCTCCGAACGCATAAAAATATGTCAAAATACGTAAACCCTGATCCCCAGATAAAATTTCGAGTGATCTTTTAAACTTTTCACATTTACAAAATTAATTGAAAAACGATCGTGTTCCCCTTAACTTCATGTGATATGTGAACAATTTTTTTTAGTAAAACTATACCTGTAGCAGGGAGATATTTATACACTGGCAACTAATACGTAAACATATTTTATTATACACATTATTTGTGATTTTATCAACAGATCACGTTGAAATCTTAAATTGATATGTCAGTTGCTTGGAGTTGTAACACTAGTGTGAGATATGCGTGTAGTGGCGACGCGCCGCGAAGCAGTCACCGCGCCGTAGAGACGCGCTCGTTCGCCGCAGCCGTGCGCGATCATCGTTGAATTATGCACCACGGCTTAGATTTACTGCGAGGGAAAAAAAACGTGTAATGCCTTTTTATTGAAGAAAATGAGACTCCTCATAGCAACTGTTGCTGCTTTCTGAAAGTAAATATTATAACAAATTGTATCAAACATCGAACGTCTTCTAATGTCGAGTATATTGATCCAATGTAGTATATCAATGAGTATGTTAATCTTATATTATATTAGCCGACCCGTGCCCACTTCGTTGGGCGGTAATAGGCATTATCAAGCTACAACTTTTCTCTAGAACTCAATCATATATATCTCATAATTAAGGCAGCGTTCGTAAGAAACGTTTTCGTTCGACCATTTTTCTCCGACTCCCCAGATATTACCCCCTACAACCTCACAAACTTTACCTCTTTATAATATTAGTATACATTATAGATAATATAATTAGTTAATAGCTTCTGCCCGCGACTTTGCACGCGTGGAATAGTTATTTTGGGCTAAGACGCAGCGGAAGCTCTCAAAAGGAAAAAAAGTCCCGATTTTAAAATATTTTTCATTGTTGTTTTTCACTCCTATTGTCCTTAGCGTGATGATATATAGCTTATGACACTCATAAATAACGTGGCTTTCTATTGGCAAAAGAATTTTCAAAATCGGTTTAGTAGTTTCTGAGATTACCCCCTACAACGTCACAAACTCACAAACTTTACTTCTTTATAATATTACACAGCAGAAGCTCTCAAAAAGAAAAAAAACATCTCGATTTTGAAACATTTTTCATTTGTACTCCGCTCCTTGGCCTTAGCGTGATGATATATAGCCTATAACCATTCTCGATGAATGAGCTATATAACACTGAAAGAATTATTCAAATCGGACTAGTAGTTTCTGAGATTACCCCTTACAACGTCACAACGTCACAAACTCACAAACTTTACCTCTTTATAATATTAGTATAGATTATCTTCTTCTGGCGCCTTTGGGAAAAATAATAAGAGTAAATGTTTACGATGCGCGCGCACAACGATACTTAAACGCGACATTATAAAATATGTTGGTAATTGTGTGGCAAGTATTCGTGAAAGCTGATAACTATATTCAAGGTAGTTATTCAAATATACTTATATATGAATCTACGACACGTGTTTTATATCAGTTGAGATAAAAAAATATTCATACACAGATGTGTATTTTAGTGTGATTTTAAATGTTATATAGTGATTAATTATAATTTATTTTGCGTATTTGTGATAAAAGTATATTTTTTTATATTATAATTTTATAACTCTTTCAAGTGAGTTTATAAATGAGGTTAACTGTCGGTATGTATTATTTTTAGTTGCTTACATCATAAATTATTATTCTTTGATAAATAGTTTATTCTACTTATTTTTATAATCTTACTTGATTCTGTATAGAGATATATGAAAACGAATTTTAAAGCCTTTTAAAGTGTTTACAATTTTTAAATTAAAAAGTTATCAATTTCATTTAATGTATTTTTTAAGCTAAAGAAATATAATTTCTTACGTTCGTACCTTACCTTTTTTATATATTATTGTTTACTTGAAACCATTAAGTAGAAATTTTCGAGAATGCAACATGCTATAAATTCATTATTAAAAACTAAGTCGATGTTAGTAAAATATATTTTAAATGTTGGTAGTTATATTCTTTGTTTACCACCAAGTAATCCACGAAACTTTGTTCTCGATGTAGCCCAAATAATGCTCTAGAAAGTCTTCTATTTACCGGTAAAAGTCTCGTTAAAATCGGTTCATTTGTTTACTAGATAAAATAAAAAAAAAAAAGTATTTATTTGACAAAATGATATTACATGGCATAAAAATAACTGTAGATTCCCGCACTAGGAACTGAATCCTGTGTCGCGGGTAATCATTCAAAACTACGTTTCAAACTGTATAAACTGTTAGTGCCGTCAGTGGCTTAATGGATAAATGAGATTAATAGAATGTAAAACATATGTATACTATACATACATAAAAAACCGTTAAATTTGCGCAGTATTTATAACTAAACACAAACACAACACATGGTAATCATATCTAAGTAAAGAAGTGTAAGTAGATATATAAATTGTCCTTAAAACTATATTTATTTTCATATCCTGCGTCTCTTTAAGAGAGAATGTGAAGAATATTTTCAGTCTCCTGGTATGTCATAGATAATAACCAGTTTGTGACTCTTGTTTTTACTTCTTTTAATTCTAGGTTAATTAACGCACAGTGTTTGTTCACTTGTCTATATATGAATGGGAGGGCAAACTCACTAAAGCGTTGAGCGAAAACAGTGTTAACTTTGGGTGTTTTTATATTGAAACGTTGAGCGTGAGCAACATCAGAGGAATTCGTAATATCACTGTTTAATGGTGGAAGTTTTCTAATGTATTTGTGGTGAGTAAGGGTCATTTTTAATAAGTATAACTGTCGCACTGTCAGAACTTTGGACTCTCCATAGAGATCTCTTGTGGAGTAGCGATTAGGTTTTCTAAAAATAATCTTTAAGAGGGACCTTTGGGCCCTTTCTAGTTTTATTAGAATTATCGTAGAAGCGTTACCCCAGGATGAGATGCAATATTGAAGTAAGGATTGACATATGGCCTTATAAACCAGAATTAAAGTATCCTGTGACGCCGCTTCCCGTAATAATTTCATGATATTTATTAATTTTCTAATCCGCTTCCACAATATCTCTATATGTACTTTGAAAGTCAATTTCTCATCAAGGACGACCCCTAAGCACCTAGTTTCCAATGTTCTTTCTGTGCAAGGGCAATTACATATATTGTCTTGAACATTTAAGGAACAGGTATGTGCTCTTACACACAACGGATAAGCAGGTGCAGAAGCTCTTGGTTTATGGAAGCAAATATAGTGGGTTTTAGAGAAATTTAATGTAAGTAAGTTGTTTCGCAACCACATCGTGATTTTTGATAGACCTTCATTTGCCTGCAACGTCACATCTTTCCACGATTTGCCAGTGAATATTATAGTGATATCGTCGGCATAGCTATTTATCTCTGAATTTTCTAATGTGTTTAATACGTTAGCAATATCATTAAGATAAATAATAAAAAGAGTAGGGCCCAAAATACTTCCCTGCGGTACACCAAAACTTATGTCGCTGGTATCACTAACAACGTCACCCACCGAAACAAATTGTTTTCTATTTCTGAGATAGCTCGAGAACCAATTCCGAGCAATACCTTGGATTCCAATGCATTAAGTTTACTAAGCAGGAGGAGATGCGAAACAGTATCAAAAGCTTTAGCTATATCGAGAAAAACGCCAATACATTTATTTTTCCTGTCAAGATGCTCCACAACTGTATTTAAAATAAGATTTACTGCATCTTTCGTGGACTTTCCTCTGCGGAAACCAAATAGCGTTATACGGTTGGCATAGGGAGACGAATGAATACTACAAGATTCAAGTGGCAACTAACTTTTATTAGATGAAGAGGCATTTATATATACTACCTTACATTTCTCATCTAATAAGAAAATAAAATAAAATAATAGTTTTATTTTATGTATAAAGTACAATATTTTAATACTTAAATCTATCTAAATAAGAAAAAAAAATAGAAAAAAGTTAGTCGACATAACTCAATATTACATAGGTATATAGTTATTATAACAATAATGGCAAAAAAAAAATGTAAAAATAAAATCTTATTTTTTTTTCTAGTTACTTAAAACTATTAGGTACATTAGACGGTTATGATTATAATCATAAAAGTAGATATACATGAAGCAACAAAACTGAACTGAATCTGCGAATCATCATAAGATGGTTTCGAATTCGAATACCTATCTCTCTGTAGCTGAGTGCTCGTAACTACGTAATATACTTAATAATACAATGGCAAGTGATTATATAGTTTATATACCTTATAATATAAAATAAAAGAAAAGGTATTTTCTGTCATATCAATAGATATCAATGGTACCTTTTATTACGGTAACGATCTTAACTGGAACTATGAAAAGGTTTTGTCCTATTCTTATGTACTAAATCAATGTTACCATTAATATTCACCTCAACGTTTGGAGATACTTCTCGAATAACAGTATAAGGTCCTGAAAACAAGTCAGTCAATTTATTACCCGTTTCATTCTTAATCATCACTTGGTCGTTAGGTTTATAACAAATCGGATTAATGTGTCTATCGTATCTTTTTTTAATATCAAATTTACTGTTAATTAACTTTTTCCTCGCTTCGATTTGTGATACCTGTAATCGATATTTGAACTCAAGGGGACAACTATCGTAATTGTAAAGTGGTTCTACCTGCTTAGTAAGATTGGAAGGCAGGTTACATTTCTTACCGTAAACCAGCTCAAATGGTGTAAACTTTGTTGAAGAGTGGACAGACGTATTATAACCAAAACACCAAAATGGGAGCCATGTACTCCACGTCTCTATTCTTCCATCAGCTTGTATACGTAGAAATGCTCCTAAGTTTTTGTGAGAATTCTCCAGTGCTCCTATACTTTGGTGATGATATGCTGTTGAGTTAAGTTTATGAATATTCAAAATATTACAAACCTCTTTCATGGTGTCAGACATGAACTCAGTGCCCCTATCTGTTGCTATGGCTCTGGGCACGCCGTGCTGTAGAATAAAGTTATTAACAAAGGTTCGCGCCACCTCTGTTGAAGTTTTAGATCTCAACGGGTACGCACACACATATTTTGTCAGCTCACACTGCAATGTTAGTATGTAAGTGTAATCATTGACGTCCCTATCAATTGGTCCGACTAAATCTAAAAATATCTTTTCAAAAGCCTCATGAGCAGTGGAAGTAATAACCATTTGTTCCTTAACTTGAATAGTGTATTTTTGTTTCTGACATATAGGACATTTTTTAACAAAGTTTTTTATATCTGATACAAGTCCTGGCCAGAAATAATACTTTCTAATATTATTGAACATTCTTCTTATGCCAGCGTGGCCACTAGAAGGCAAAAGATGAAAGTCATTTAAAATTACTTTCCTATCGTCCTTGTTTTCTATTCTCTCAATGTCTTTTAAAATACATAATCTAGGCCCTTTCCAACTTGCGTTATTTTTTATTTCACTCGCTAGTTTATCTACAAAAATATTATTTTTATCATTCTTTATAAAATATATTTTTTCTACGTTAATTTTTCCGCAAAAATCTGACAGCTCTCTCGCAAATGCGGCTCGCGTCATTTGTGATTGAGTAGCTGGATTTATAATTATAAATATTGTTAAAATATCAGACATATATTTAAAATTTTTATTTTCATACGTAAATTTATATTTTTTACTCATTTTTTCTAAGTTGCTCTTATCTACATATCTTAATTCACAAGAATTCATTGGTTTGAAATGCGTTTCTACGACTTTTGGGTGATCAGTCCAATCGTTAGCAGTAACCACGTCAAACGAAGAATTCGCATTTAATCGTTTTCTTTGTGCACGAGTCATCACATTCGCACACTCATTCATCTCTTTTAATATATACTTTTAATATTATTTTGCAGTGATTATTCCATAATGATAATGTGTTGTTGTTAAAATTTAAAATAGATTTGTATCTATTCAAAAAAATCGTAAACAATTATTCCACTCGATTTACATGGTAACTAATTAAAAACAAAGAACTTATGTTTCAACAATTGATTCCCAATTTGTAAATCTAAATAAACATATCCAATAGCATGGACTTTGCCTCCGATACCGCTGACAGTAATATTCTCTTTATGGATAGGAATGTTCTGAGCAAGAATATGTTTATGTTTGATTCCCGATATGGAAGCGCCGGTGTCAATTAGCCATGTGCATGTATAATTATTTCGTGTCTTTAATGTAGTGTAACACGCTTTATTATTACAGGATAGGATTGTATATTTAGTCTCGAAAAAACTGATTCAAGTTTTCAACTTTATTGCTAGGCGGGCTAGATTGAGGATTTGAATTTGACAAAGTATGTATGTGACGTTCATGAACCCTTTGATCTTTAAATTTATTGTATCTAGACCTACCTCGAGACCTGTAGAACGACCTGCTCGCACCTGCGGTATTCTCGTGACCCCTCCATGCTTGAGTCGCGTTATGTTGTTGTTGGTGGGGAAAACGTTGATGTTGAGGCCGTCCTCGACCTGCAGTATGTGATAGAACTCCTCGCGGAGCATAATTATTCCATCGTCCACGAGAGCTTCTAAAATAAGAATTATTAGGTCGATTAGAGGTCGTGTATCGATTAAAGGTCATTATATCACCAGAAGTCGAATGAGTACTGTCTTCATCGACCGCTGCTTGCACAGCATCTTGAAGAGAGTTATAATTTCTCGCTGATATTATTGTGCCTAGTCTCCTATTACGCAAACCTTCGGAAAAAGCCTGCTTCTGTTAGTTTATTTATAAGAATTTCGCCCTTTCTTCTAGAGGGACCGATTTTAATTAAATATGTTCGTACTGCCCATAAGTCATCATAACAACATTGTAATACATCTGCCGTATGCTTAGATACACAAATTAATTAGGCATTATACTTTGCAGTTGAATATATGAAAGCATAACTTATATAGAGTATAGTAAATGAAAATGTAAGTACAAACCCAAATTGATGAGGATAACATAATATACTTTCGTTTCTCATACGTACGCATAACTATTAGCTACCTTATAGTCTCTAGAATATATTTATAATAGTGTTAAAAATATTTCATGACGGCACTGATACGACCTAAAACACACTACACTGCACTTTTCTGAATTATTAAACGATTACACTTGTATTTGGATGCCCAATGCTTGTTTCTGGATCTCCGTCGTTACGGCGGCGATAGTAAAATGACATTTGTAACTTCTTGAGAGAGTGACGCTGAATCTCTCGTGTAATCAGCTTTTTATGGCATTTCTTATAAGCGTTAATGCCAAAGTATACCAATACTGCGGAGAACAAAATAGCGATGACCCCGAGGATTATGTTGGTGGTACTCGCGTGGAATTCCAGCTCTTCTATTTCTCTATTACTGGCACTTCCCCCAGCAGCATTTTGTGCTAACACCACTTCTTCTTTATTGTTCGATGCACCCATTTCTTTTTATTTTGATTTTTCTAGTGCACGGAGTCATACCGAAGTTACGAGTATTAGTCGTCATTGTTTTAAATTATATTACAGATTGTCCCATATTAGGCGAAAGGAATTCGCGTGCGAGGCAGAATACTGCCTAGTGGCAGGGTCGCCATATACGGTTGGCATAGGGAGACGAATGAATACTACAAGATTCAAGTGGCAACTAACTTTTATTAGATGAAGAGGCATTTATATATACTACCTTACAGCGTGGGCGTAAGTTTCTAAGTAGGAACTGAGTTGTTTAATAACATTTTTTTCCAAAAGTTTCGACAGGATAGGTAGAAGGGATGTTGGTCTATAATTGTAGGGGTCCACTTTAGTACCTCCTTTATATATTGGAATGACAGAGGCTATCTTTCAGCATTCAGGAAATTCGCCGACTCAGAGACTAATGTTAAAAATATGCGTTAGAGGCTCCACCACGTAAGGACAGATTAATTTGAAACGATCATTTTTTAAACCGTCAGGTCCAGGAGCAGTTTCGTTATTTAAATTATTTATCAGTGAGGCTACTTCCTGGCAATCAGTGGGATGCATAAAAAATGAGCGCGGATTTTTTGATGGTAAGTTACTGAGTCTAGCTAATTTATCCTCTTTGGTGTCCAACTGCTCTAGAGTTTGAATTGCAAGTGTTTTGCCAATACTAATTAAGAAGTGATTGTAATTTGAGAATGCTAAAGAGGGATTATTCTCCGCTGATATATCAAGATTTTGTTTTTTATCTTTCATTTTACATATTTTCTTTACTCCTTTCCATAGTTGCTTGGGATTTTTGCTATTGTCTGTAAGATGTTTTTTATAGTATTGAGATTTAACGGTGTGTATTAATTTATTGTAGAAATTTCTGTATCTTTTATAGGTGGTAGCGATGATAACATTATATCTATTTTTTCTAAATTTCATGTACAGTAAATCCCTGTGCCGCGCACACCTAATAAGTCTAGGAGTAACCCATTCCTTAATATTTACTTGCTTCCTGCTAAACTTAACCACCTTGGTATTGTACTCAATAGTCCGATTTAAGATAAGTAGAAATTTTTGAGCTGCCACACTTGGATCGGTTTGAGTGAGTATGTCATTCCAGCTGTATTTACTAAGTTCAACTGCTATAGTTTTGTTATCAGTTTTTTACACAATCTTTCTCTTGATGGCTTTGATGAATTTGAGCTGATTCCTACAATGGCTATATCGTGACCAGTTAAATCTTCTTTACAAAGAAGTGATTCTGCTTTCGATTTAAATGGAATGAAAGTATGATTTCATTTGATTTGATATATCCTTAACATTTGTCAACGAGACAGTAAAATAATTTAGAGAAGATAGGAAATTATCTATATTGGTAAAAGAAGGAGAACGGTAAAGACCAAGTATTACACGACCATCACAGAGATAAATTGCAAGTGCATCAGTATCCAAAAGAATGGGTTCAGTAAAGATAGGATTCCACTCGTATTTCACGTAGGCTACTACTCCACCAGCCTTATTTGAGTAATGGGAGGTAGAAAAATTACATTAACCGGGAATAGATCTAATCACAGAGGATGTACCTAGATGACATTCCGTTAGTACAATAATATCTAGATCCATGTTTAAACGTTTTAAAGCCACAACAAACCCGTCAAAGTTTGGCTTGGCAAAGAATGGCTGGACTTCCATCGCGTTTGCCGCTGTAGACTGTGCCATTTCTAATCCAACAAAATTTGTAGCCAGAGTCAAGTGAAAATTTGCGGGATTCTCGAAATAACTCCCGGTTTTTCTTGGTTAGGCGCTCGTTTATAAATATTATTTGTGATAAATTAGAGACTTCAATATCGTTTGCTGTTAAGTTCCTTCTAGACTTCGATGCTCCAATGACTTCGTCCCTTTTTTGACGACGTACAAGACGGATTACAACTGGGCGATAAATTGTTTTAATAGTTTCATTGTTGGTCTGACCTAAGTTCGATGAGTTATTCTTAGTAAGTGGTTTTTTTGGACCAACTCTAGCAACCCAATCAATATCATTGTCTTCCAAGTTGACTCCATTCTTTTTTACCACAACAAGTGCAATGTGATTCTCATTTTTTATTTCCAGATTCCGATTATTTCAATTTCGTTTTTCAGCGAGTTTTGTGACTGTGTGTTCAAGTTTTGTCCTGTAATCGTTGCACTTCACATTGTAGTGATCCTACTAGAGTTTCTCGTTATTCTAAAAGCTTTAATCTGTTAGCTGTTTGCGTGAGATGAGAGGAGACGTCGTCTAATCTTTCATGACATCGAGAGAAAGAGACGAGTTCATTGTAGCAATTTGATCATTAAGAACAGACATATCTTCTCGAAAAAGTCTTATTTCAGCAGTCAGAATTTGTAACTCAGAAGAATTTATGTCTTTTTGACGTGGAGCAACGTTCGAAATGTCTGTTGTGTAGTTACGCAATGGAGTTGTAGAGTTGTCTCCAACTCTTTTTTTGTCACACTGACATTTTGGACTGATCCAATTTTGTCCTTTGTCTCCCACTTGAAGGCCAGTACTCATGCATAGGTCTTTGTGATAATGTTTTTTGCATATGTTATTTGTACAGATTATACAATTTGTATCTTGAATATTGTTAAGACATCCTGCACTGTTACCTCGGGATTTAGATTTAAGTCTAGTTGACATTTTTGAGATGTATAACGTTTGCTTTGTATTAACGGTATAAAAATTTCAAACGTTGTGGCCACTGTGTCTGTAACTCAACGGTCCAAGACGCGACTATACTCAGCGAAGGCCGACGGTTCGAATCTGACCTTCGAAATTTTTCGTAAGAACTTTTCTAATATTTTCAACACGCAGATCACTCACCCACTAGACTCAGACATCCCGGCTCCGTCTGCTCAAAAGTACTCCATCTCGCCTCCGCTACCCGGTACAGGGTTGGAGAAAATACGTATAATTTAAACAGGAAGAAACCGAGAGGGGCCGATAAAGTGGCGCAAGACCAACCCAATCAGATAAGATGTAATTTTGCTGCTGGCAGAGTAAGAGAGAAATTAAATTCAAGCGGCGCACGTCCGATACCAACAACGTTCACAACTAAACAGCAACTTTCTTCATGTTAGACTTTATTCATGTACACAATTTTGCTTATAATATGTAATTTATTTTTGAAGGGTATATGGAAAAAATACAGAACTGTGGTATTTAGAAGTTTGTTAAACGAATGTACAGGTTAGGCTTTACCTTATCTTAGAAAGAAGCTTTTAGTCCAGCAGCGATACTTTATTACTCACGTAATTTTTATTAAAACATTTAGGAATGTTATTTTTAGTTAAAAAAATATATGTAATTAAAACAGTTTCATTTTAAAATATTTTATATTATATCACTGTTCTTTACTTACACATAGCTATTTCGAAGAAAGTAATCTATTCATTAAGAAATTCCATTAATGAAGAGCCGATATTGAGTAACTAAAAGTCGTTTAATACTCAAGAAATTATGTACAAACTACAAAGTAACTCACACTATCAACTTTATTTAAGTGAACATTCTTTCTATTTTCAATAGAATCGAATCAAATTATAACTAAATCTCATGTGGAGCCACGAGACTAGAAAAAAGTACACAGCGGTTTTCTTTGAAAATTTGACGACAGAATTTCAGACAGCTGTTTAATTTAAGACTATGCATATTTTTTAACATGGTAACCAAACAGCTTTCAGACATACCTATATAGATAATTAACATTCAGACACAGAACTGGCAATCAGTCCATCACATAAAAATCAATCGAACTTTTGATTGAACATTTAAACTCATGACCTCTCGATTAATACACTTACTACTATTGCGTCACGAGGCAGTGATTAATGTTACAAAACCTGAAAATGTATACAATATAAAATAAAGCTTATACTATCAAAGTTTTTTTCTCAAATTCATTAAAAAAGAGAGAATGGGTTTCATCTGGTTTCACTATTATAAATAACTAGCTTCTGCCCGCGACTTCTTCGCAGCGCCGATTTTTAAACATTCTTCACTAGTGCTCCTCTCCTATTGATCTCAACATGATGATATTATGTCTATATAGCCTACAGCCTTTCTCGATAAATGAGTTATCTAACAATGAAATAACTTTTCAAATATGACCAACAGTTCCTGAAACTAGCGCATTCAAGCAAACAAACTCTTGAGATTTATGTTATTTTTTTTAATATCATACGAGGCAAACGAAAAGTTGGGTCACTTGATGTTAAGCGATCACCACCGTCCGTAGACACTTGCAACACTAGGGGAGTCGCAAGGACGTTGCCAGCGTGGGTTTGGGGGAGGGGAGTGGAAAGGGGGAGGGGAGGTGGTCCTCCGGCGCTCTCACTTTTTTTTTTATTAAAGTGGGGAAATCCCATATGGATCCGCCACCCTCTCGGGAGAGAGAGTGGATAATGTCCGACTCGCACGGACTAAAACCCCACGGTGTACCGTCCGCCGCATGGTAGGCGCAACAATGCAAGCACTATTACTTCACGTCGGTTTTTTCTGGGTCGGGTGGTCATACCCCGGGCGAGCTGACCCATTCATACCGACGCCAATAATAGCTTCAGCGTCGCTCTACCACCTACAAAAGTATATTAAGTATAGATTATTACCAATAAGCAATATCGGTTTAGAGTTAGCTTATTCAGGACACCACGAGAATCGACGTAGGTTCGAATTTTACGATGAACGGGATTTTTTGGTGAAGAAAACGTTTTGATGAAACCTTAACATAGTGGTCTAATCCGCACTTGGATACCGAACTTGTTCTCAACTTATGTCACATAATCATTTAATATCACGTATAAAATACGATAAAAACAAATAAATTTTACCTTTTTTAAACTTATTTTTAATTCGCTGATTCTGTAGCCCGACATCAAGCGTTCAGCTTAGTCCAGAAGGTTTCTAGAATTAATTTATTATTTCCAGTTAACATTCCATTTCTATTATTTGTAACGATATTATAATAATACTGTAAATAATAAAAACACGATCATCACACGAATAATTAAATATTATTCTGACATGTAAATAACTTCTGTAAGGAAATAGGTAAAAAGTTTTAGGTTTATAGTCATTATCAATTAGCAGACGATTATTTATGACAACAGTAGAAAAAAAATTAAACAACATATCTGGAAGGGATAATTCAATTACTCACCATCACAAATCTTCTTTTTTATTATTATCCAACAACATAAGGCAGAAAAATCAAAGGGGAAGCTTTCGACGACTTTATTCTCGAAGGGATTAAACAATAATAAAGGATATTGGAAAAGTTATGTTTGAAAAGTTCCGCTTTGTGCGCGCGTCGCGCTGAGTACCGCGCCGGGCGGGCGGGACGGTGCCCATGAGCATTGTTGTATTGTTAGCCGTTTGATGGTTTTAACTTAAGATATGACCCTCCCCTCATCTCGAGATCTTTTGTTCGATAAAATTCATGTGGCAAAGAAAATAAAAACTATTTGAAATCGGAAGATAAACCAATACTATGATGTATAGAAAATATATTTTATGTTAGTGTTTGTCAATTATATAATATTCAGATGTACCCGCAGCTCAACAAGTGTTTTTTATTGTATTAAAGAAATATAAAATTGTGAGAACATGCACAATTCTAGAAATGCTCTTTAAAATCAATTATAAGAACGACACGCACGTCACTATCAGTAACATGTAATGTATACATTAAATATATAAATACAAACAGTGTGTGAAATGAAGTTTATCATCAGCAACATATTCGGAACTTTTACCCACCATATAACTACATCAATATAATTAATACGTTTATGATCTAATATAAGATCAGCTATCTGCCGGTGAAAGTCCTGTAAAAATAGGTCGAACCGTTTTGGAGATAGCACTATGAGTGAAGCCACGGTTAACAGTTAGTCTAAATTAAAAAGGATTAAAATACTTTTTATGATGTCTTCTACCTGCCGGTGAAAATTTCGTGAAAATCGGTCCAACCGTTTTGGAGTTATAATTGTGAATGAAACCGCGGTTAATAGCTATTCTAATTTAAAGTGGCTTAAGTAACCCGCTATAATTTCAGCTATCTGCTAGTGAAATTCTTGTCAAAATCGGTCCAGCCGTTTCGGAGATTACCCGGAATAAACAAACCGACAGACCGACAAAAATTTTAGAAATTGCATTTTTGCTATCAGTAGCATGTATACTTTCATATAGAATCAGTGTAAAAAAAATTGATATTACATACAGACACTTCATTTTTATTATATGTATAGACTAGTTGATCCAGCCACGCGTTGCTGTGGTTCAGTTATTACATGTTGAATAAAAAAAATCCTAATTAAAACGAGGCGTCATCTAAGAGATATCTATTATCCTACAGTTTTCTATCAACAAACTAATTTAAAACGCCACCTGTTCGAGACTGATGAAACTTCGAATCAATAACAATAATCAACATTGACAATAATTGAATCTGTAATTAATAATAACTAAGGCCATTAATCAAAACATAAATTATTCTATGTCTCAAGTTGGACCAAAGTACATTATTATATAAATGCCAACTTTCATAAAGATCGGTTCTGTAGTTTCGGAGTTCATTATGATACTGGATTTTTTATATAGTTAGATTTTATTTGTCCGGTATTATGTCCAATCTTATAGGTTTCATTGGTTTTATTTCATTTTTACAGCAACCATACATTTATAAATGTAATTTATGGCACACACTAACTGGTTAACTACCCCGTTTAATTAGCTCATACATTACCAACACAAGAAATACAAAATGTAAAAAATGAGTAACTATACAGATAATCAAAAATATACAAGTAAAAATACATACAAAATAGCAAACAATAAAAAGCGCGACAGGTCAATGCATTGTTTATAAACTTAAGTTTTCAAGGTAAAGATGCGATACAACTGTCACATAGAATAGTCGGTATGCATGACTAACAAAAGTGGAAAGAGCGGGCCGAGTGCATTTGGCTAATGCCTTTTGCGGCAGAGACTCACATTACAGACGCAGCCCGACACTTTAAAGTACTGAAAATGTGCGCGATTTACTGCGTGCTGTATCTCCATTCAGAAATATTTGTATATGTACATATTTCGAATATATGCGAGTATCTCAATAAAATAGTGTTTAGCGATGATTATTAACAAGTTGTCAAATAATGTGTAGGTATATCTCACGATATGAGCAAATTTTTTATAAGCTAGTAAACCAAGTAAGCAACTAAGTAAGTATAACCAAGTTTTATAACCAACCAAGACAAAGTAACAATGCACTGTCGGCTTTTCTCGGCAGCTGAATAGACAGTAGGTAATTCAGACATGCGGTAATATAAAAGAGAGAACAGACAAACAGATGGACATGAGTTTAAAAAATAGTTGTTATTGTACTCTGTTACACTCTTTATACATAATACGTGTAATCTTTTTTTGACAACAATTTTTGTACGGACACGACGATTCTATTTTTGAAGTGAAAACTTCTTTAGGTACGGTAAGTAGTAGGGTAGGAGAAATAATTATGGGTTCGCGTCACCCATAAACTCGACAAGCTCGTGACGTATAGCAGTTGCAATAAACTGTATAAAACATGTATATAATTATTGCTCCGAGTACCGGTAGATGTGAAAGCGAGACTGTTAATAATTTAAATTTACAAATGATTAAATTTAAATAATTCAGATTATAATTGATTTTTTTTTAAATAATTAACCCAGTTATTCATTGTTTTGAATTTTCACTTCTGTCGGCGGTATTTATAGCTGCCTCGACTTTTTTTTAAATATAGTATAGATTTATAAGCAACAAAGTATGTTACTGATAACAAATAAGTAGTCAATTTTACTTGCACCCATCTCCACTGTTATTATTGGACGATAAAAGTTTCTTTGTTTAAGTTAAACGACTGAAATGAGTCTATATACTCTTTTCTATGATAGCTATATTTAACAAAGAAAAACTACTCCCGTGGGATAAATTAAATCTACATTAACGCAGGCAGAATAGCGGGTAAGAGTTAGTATTAGTGTAATGTGTAATATTGGAGACACTTTGAATAATTCCATTTGGTTATCTTGCTCAGTCTTATTACTTACACATAAGTCATAAAATAAGGAGTTGCCGTTTGGATAGGTCAAATCTATGTTAAAGCGAGTGATGCTGTGAGCCGAAGCTGGTAAATTATATTTGAATCGTTATTGAGTTTTTCAATATAATTAACTAAGTTGAACGAACTCGCGAGCCGGTATAAGTTAATAGGAGAGGGAAGCCCTTGGAAGTGAAAAAAAATACTTGCTGCATGATTTTATCGATATTGACATTTTAGGCAAAAAGCCAAAATTCTAACGACTATAAAATCTCCCAAATGTAATTATACGATTTCACAATTAGTAAAATAATTCCAAAAACCTAAATTAAGTGAGAATGACTTAGAGAAACATAATTTATGAACGTGATTATGCTATCTCACAGTTCTTTGTAGAAAATTCTTTTTTAAGTTATAAATTATCAGAATATTTAATTACATAAGCGAGCGGAAAACTAATTACATACAATTTATAATATGCATTAAGTCTAATATATATTTTTTGTATACTTTGCGTCAAGTAACTTTAATACGATAATATATTTTATTAATAAACACACACTAATCACGACAGACTCCAGAATGTATTTCATATAAAATTATCATTTAAGTTTATCTTTCCGCGACTTAAATCAAATAAAAATACGCCAAACGAATCGGAGAGACGTTATTTAGTTAACCTAACTAGTTATTCATGCTTTTTAATTTATTTAAACACAGCATTAACATTTATTATTTACTCAACATAATAATACTTTACAACATGTTAACTTGCATATTACTTTGCAGATCTTAACTAAATGAGCTATACATATAAATAATGTTGAAGTAACTGATTGTATTGGTAAAATAACAGCTTTTCAATACATTGATATGAAAGTATATATGGAATGTATAACAAAAAAAAAACATTTTTTAAAGACTTTGTTTCCGAAACCATTTGATTGATTTTGAAGGGACTTTCACTGACAGATGGCTGCTATTATAAGGATTAAGTAACGCTAGTTTTATTTAAGAAAAAAAGATAAAATCCTCGTCAATATAATTGTTAGATATAACCTGTGTTGAAATTATCCGCCTGTCTGTGGTAGATGTAATCATATTTTTTCTATATCTATGGCCCTTACTCTCTGTACCACATTTTCCGTATCACGTAAATATAATTAATCATTATCAATATCAGTGTTTAATTAATACATCTACTATAAATCTAACAATAGTACTGCTGCACATTTCACCGATTATTTTTTTTACTAATTTCGCGGGTCTAGTCTTAAATTAAAAAAAACTTAAAGTACTTGTAGTACTTCATCGCCACTAAATTCTTCTAAGCCAAATACGGACAAAAATGATTAACACCTTTCAAAATAAAGTAACACATTGCTCTCTCCGCTAAGTTCATGAGCATGCCCCTTCCCCAGACATTTCGTCCTTAGACTACGTAGCGGTAGCGCCGATGATTTATGATCATATTCACCGTGACATGAGTTATGGACGTCTCGGCTGGCAGACTCACTAACTTTCTTATTCACCTATGAGGTTGGTAATTTCGTTACACGACTTGTTAGCGTACATAAATAATTATTAAAATAATTTTCTTTAGGCAAAAAACTTCCAAGTAGACCCATACACAAGTTATGCTACATTGCTTAATAAATATAAATTCATTTAAAACACCGCTCAGATATGACCACATTTTTTTTTATATTATAGCGGGCAAACAAACAGGCGGATCACCTGACGGTAAGTGACCACCGCCGTCCATAGACACTAGCAACACCAGGGGAGTCGGAACAAGTGTTTGGGGGAAGGGGAGGAAGGATGAGAGGTAGTCCTCCGGCGCTCTCATTGACCGAACGGAACGCAACAATGTAAGCACTGTTACTTGACGTCGGTGTTCTGCGAGTGGGCGGTAGTACCCCGGACGAGCCGACCCATTCATTCTGAAACCAGTAATAGCTTCAGCGTGACTTCAACACCTTAAAACATTGCTTCACTCACAATATTTGTCAGTAGAATATTGTTCTATAAAATTCATATTTCTAACGAAATAAACATACTTTCAAGATACACGTATAAATTTTTCTAGATGAAAGAAAGCTATTGTCGTTTTTTGTACCCCTGACAATGTTTCATGTAAATTTCACGATGATCGCTTGATTAGTGAGGCGTGAAAATACAACATACAAAGTCGAATTCGTATTTATAATGTTAGTTAGATCTAGTTAAGACTTTATGCGCTTATGAGGGGTGATTCTCAAATACATAGTGAAATTCCGTGTGTTTGTTATTCCTCGCATATTTCTATCCTGTTGTTGTTATATGCAGACTGATGACGGCGACTGCTGGTAGATCCCCTACTGCCGACGCGTTGACGGCAGCCACTACACTTTAATTTACAGTTAGACTCACGGTTTATAATTTGAGGGAAAAATAATGATATCCTCATAATGAAAATAGGAACTTTGACAGACGTTTTCCAGTTTTTATGTTCGCCTCAAAACTTTGTTTGATTCTGTGGGCACAACGAGCAGGTCGCGTCCCGCGTCTCCCTCGCCGAGACACTGTTTTAATTAGATTAGTTGCTGAACAAAAATTATTCCTAGTTTTATCAACTTTCGTCTGTTTGTTTTTATATGGTTTAAAAAACTCAATACTTTGTGAAAATTATGGTTCAGTTTTGTTTATAACCTAGCTGTGCCCGCGAATCCGTTCGCGTGGAAGCTAATGTAAAAAAACAGTGAGTAATAAAATCCTCTAATAGTATTAAGTCTATTTACTTACCTATTTTTACTCGTACTTAAGCCGCGACGGCATTGAAATTACAATAAGTTTTGATAGAGTGAACCGATTTTAATGAAACTAGGACTAAATGTTACTCAGGGATATGCTTTATAATTTCTTGGTGAAATCTATCGTGAACGCAGTACTTTAGCAGTGATACGTGTTCATACAAACAAAACAGACAGAGAGACAGACAGATAAATTTAAAAAATGATTGAAATGTATTTTATTACTTATTTCAAGACACCTGCAACAATTTTTTTCACAAAAATGTTAATAGTACAGACACGTTAGATTTACATTCTTATTACATGCATAGATATAGATAGATTAGGGAACTATCTCGGCTTCGTACACATGCAATATAGTAGTGTAAAGTAATAAGTTTCCAAGATATTTAAAGGCATGTACGGCATCCGATTAATTACTTGATTCTTTTACATTTACAGTTGATGAAATTGAAGGAAGCATAGAAAATGTCGTCACAAGAACAACTTTTGTTCTTGTTGTCGTAATATTTTCCAAGACAGTCATTAAAATCATAACGTGTCTAAGTGCGGTTAAAACTAGATAATGGATGGATGGATAAGAATTAGTAGAATATTGGGCAAAATAACATAACTATTAACACATTGCTATTTCTTAGTATGTATGTCAGACTTGCTCTAGTAATATACCAATATGAGTAAATGTATAGTTAAGTATTTATACTATGGGACTTCGTGTAATATATAGTTTATGAGCATTCTCACATATATATAGTTAAATGCATATAAGCCAAATAAGTTTCACTTCTTCCGCGTATACACACTGATACACGCGATGACTTATTTTAATAACATACATTATTGCATAAACTAGAAACATGTCTACTATGTATTATTTTACCAGAATATGCAATGCCACACGCGTTAACCAAAACTCGGCTTTCAGAAATACCACTTATATAACTTGAATCAGACTTGATCGTAATGTATTATATGTCGTTTTAGAATACCTATATATTACAGGCACCACTAAATATTAACTACACGTTACTTTACTACATTCTTATTACATAAAATAGTAAACAAGAGCATCAATGTTGTCCGTACTCGATATCATAGTATATACAGGAATATATATATAACGTAGTATAGTAATAGTATATAAGGTACAATCGGAGAAACCGACCCAATCGGAAAAGCAACATTTTTTTATCACTTTATTTTGTTGAAATATTCAGGATACAGCCGTGAAAACCGGTACACGGTAACGACTGTTGCTAAGACCGGGAATACACCGAGAGTTAATTAAATATATAATATCGCCTTCCGACCAAACTATCTATCAGTGAATTTTAAGCCTCTTCAGAAAGTCTGTGAAATATTAGATACTTATCTATCTATATATCGTTTCGTTCATATCAGAACAAAGTTTTGAGGCACATGCATAATCGCCTTATAAAATTCGATTTGTTGTATAGACACAGAAAGCACGGATATCACAACGGTTTAAGTGATCACCTCATCGCAACCACCGCATTGTGTATTTTGGGTTC
>AP028432.1:0-282889 GCA_036509395.1 Antheraea yamamai | reverse complement strand
ATATTGAAGACGGTTAATACTTTTTTTTGAAAATTTACTTTTTTAGTTTATCAACTTTTTAAATTGAATAATCCGCATTTCATATAATAGCAAAATATATGGAATAACTAGCTGTACCCGCTGCTCCGCACGCGTTTTTAAAAATCGTATTAAAGAATTATAGAATTGTGAGACTATGTACAATTACAGAAACGCTCTTTAAAGACAATTGTAAGTACGACGCGCACGCACCTAAAAGTAACATGTAACGTATACATTAGATATATAAATACAAAGAGCGTGCCAAATGAGGTTTGTCATCAGCAACACATTTGGAACCTTAACCCACCATGTAACTACCTCAGTGCTCACTTACACTGTATAAGGAACTAATGAAACAATAACTTAAAATATTCTTATTAAAATTTTCATTTACATTACATTTAATATACATTGCCATTGTTATAATTAAGATTTTGTGACTATACAAAAAATAAACGCTTGTCTGTTTCGCAAGAAATTGTATTATGGAACACTTTACGTAATACGTTTATAATCTAAGATCTTATTAGGTAGATCTCTATATCATTAATATTATTAATAATTATAATGTCGAATTGTAAACAATAAGCTGATAATTATTTCTCTTGTTAAAAATACAGAATGAGTTGAAATCTTGCTAAATTTCATGCAGACAAAGTCGCAGGTAACAGTTAGTCTAAAATAGAATAACCTCAATTACTTTTTATTAGGTTCGCTATCTACCAGTGAAAGTCCCGTGAAAACCGATGTAACCGCTTTGGTGATAGCACAGCGGGCAAAGCCATGATTAACAGCTAGTCTAAATTAAAATAAATGAAATTACTTTTTATAAGGCCCGCTATCTGCCAGTGAAAGTCCCATGAAAATTGGTCTAACTGTTTTGGAGAAAGCATTGCGGGCGAAACCATGGTTAACAGCTCGTATAATCTAAAATTACTTCAATTACTTTTTATAAGATCAGCTATCTGCCAGTGAAAGTTATGTGAAGATTGATTGAACTGTTTTAAGAAAGGGGGAAAGGAACAGCAGAAAATAAAATTACTTGAATTACTTTTTATAAGATCAGCTATCTGCCAGTAAAAGTTATGTGAAGATCGATTGAACCGTTTTAGAGATAGCATTGCGGGCGAAGTCACGGTTAACAGCTAGTATAAAGTAAAATTGCTTCAATTACTTTGTATAAGGTCAGATATCTGCCAGTAAAAGTTTCGTGAAGATCGGTTGAACCGTTTTGAAGATAGTACTGCTGGCGAAGCCACGTTTAACAGCTAGTCTAAATTACTTGATATGATGTCCGCTATCTGCTGGTGAAAGTTTCGTGAAAATTGGTCCAATCGTTTTGGAGATAGCATTACAGACGAAGCCGCGGTTAATACCTAGTCTAATTTAGAGTAGTCTAAGTAACCCGCTGTAATTTCAGCTATCTGTCAGTAAAATTCCTATTAAAATTGGTCCAGCTGTTTCGGAGATTACCCGGAACAAACAGACAGACAGACAGACCGACAAAAATTTTAAAAATTGCATTTTTGTTGTCAGTAGCGTGTATACTTTCGTACCCAAGCAGTAAAAATTTGTATTTTGATATTACATACAGACACTTCATTTTTATTATATGTATAGATTGATAAAATCGTTCATTAAATACGAAAAGAAAAACTCTTCTCTTTGAATAAACTACTTACGGTTTATTAATTAAGTTGTACGTATATACTCTGTTTGAATCAGAATATCGTTTGAAAGTTTCCTTTTCATCTTGCCAATTTGATAATTTTTGTAACTTAAAATTGTAATTTATATATTTCGCATTAGATTTAATTTAGTAAAAAATAAAGTAGACTCTCTTGTATTGATTTCTTAGATTTCAATTAAACTGTCATTTCATATTTAGGCCAGTAAGTCGGTAGCTATGTATATTGTACACAAGATTTATAGTTCTATTAATAGTTATAATTTTTTTTTAATAAGGCACGACGCAAATAGCCATTTATTAGATACTTCTATTAGTTGGACAGATAAAGAAAGAAGAAAAAATATATAATATTAATACTGTAAAGTATACTAACTCTAGAAATAGAACGAGAGAAGCCGCCCCGAAGGGATACTTTAGTTACATAAGCGTTCAACTGACAATCACTTTTTAACAATTGCTCCGTGAAGCAGTTTCGCAAAGCAATAAGAACTCCAAGAGCTGAACATATTTCTAAGTATGTGAACTACTATATGTTAACTTTTATTCGACATATAAGGTTACACTTAATTCTATAAAATTGGATTTATTACTACCGGGTATTTGTAATGAAGCAACACACAAGTCACCCCCGAACAAGACGCAAGAAACAACAGTCCAAAAAATAGATAATACACTATTTTAGACGTAACTTAAAACTTATTTCTTGAATAATTTATTTCTATTTGTGAAAACTTGTAAATGGCCTTCAACCTAACCCATTCTTTTTCCTATGATATTAATTTAACTGTCACAATTTCTAACAATTGTAAAATAAATAAATAAAATGAATAAATCGTTGCTAACCGGTCAAGTCTTTTCAGGCTTTTTTAGGTGGTAGAGCTACGCTGAAGCTAATAATGGTTTCAGCATGAATGAGTCAGCTCGCCCACGGTACTACTAGCCTCTCACAGAAAACCGACGTGAAGTAACAGTGCTTGCATTGTTCCGTTTCGTTCGGTCAATGAGAGCGCCGGAGCAAATCCTCTTTCCGGGACTAAACCTAAAGCTAGAAAAGAAGAGGTGAGTCAAACTGTTCACGTAATACATTTTAAAAACATAAACTGAGCTATCAAACCACATAACTACTGAGAAAACAAAATTAATCATAAAAATGACGAAGATGTATTCACGCAGTCTCATATCACGGGTATAGGGCTCGTAGAAACAATTTCTATATAGTTTAATCGCGCGTGTAACTTCTAGCTCTTCGACGCGAAAACCAATTGAAACAAATTACCTTGGAAGGCATAATGTCTCCAAACGATCCGGCATCCTTTTATTAATCTATTGCCATAGGAGCCCTTGTTTGACCAAGCCAATATCTGATCTTCGCAAAACATGTCTCGTCCATTACGATTTATGTAATATAATTCCTTTATGAATGTATTTTGCAAATGATCTTCCACTGTATTGCATTAAAGAGAGTACGTAACCAAAATATTCCAACCATACGTCAGACAAATGAAGTTTCTTATAAAACTTATATTTTAGAGTAATTTCTGTTGAACATTTGTATAATGAAGTCTGCATAGTGGTAGGACATTTTGTAAGTCTGCATGGCTAGCTACCATCATAAAATTGAAAGTCGGTCGCCCAGCATCTATTGGTGTATTCCGGCAGTTGCACTTGAGAGTCAGTCCCTTATTAGGTTTAGTACGCTAACCACCTTAGACCACATAGTTATTTAACAGCAGATGAGATTGAGGCCACGATGGCCAAACGCTAAAACCTATAAAGTATAAAATAAGGTAACTATATAGAGAGCAGATTTATCTCTTTGCTTAATTTCTGTATTTACACTCTATTTAATCAATCGACCAAAAATTTGATAATAACAAATGCATCAGGAACAATAGGAGTTATTTGAAGATCTAAGCTCTTGGTCTCAATGATCCAACTATTGGAAGCTCGCCAACCCGGCACACTGGGAATCATCCATAGAAAGGCCGCGGCAGACGTTTGTATAAAGATTAAGCTGTACACCCAAGAGTAACGTATTGATACATATATCCTTTTCAAATGCGGCTTCGAAGCCAATTCCTTGTTTTGAGTGTTTTACATTCTTGTATTTATTTAAATTATCTACTGAGGTTGAATATAGATTTTCTAAAATAATATATATCAGATTATATGATAATATCAATACCTTGACTGCAAAAACTCAAAGCAAAATAATCCAAACTTCATTTTTATTAGCAAATTATTAATAGCATACTCTCAATATCAGAATCACAGCAATTGAGTTTCAAAGTAATTTACCGTTAAAACTCCTTATTAGACTTATTGCGGAGAAATCGTTTAAAGTGCTAATGAAGTTCAAACGCTTTTTTTAGAAAATATATTTATTAAGGCCTCAGAAACAGCGATTAATTTCGTAAAAAATATTATAAATCATTTTAATATTAAACACAATAATAAATACAGTTTCTCGATAATATGGTATGTATTAATCATTTTAATAAAAATAAATAAATACAATGACGTACAATTTTGTAGCATTTACTTCACCACCTACTGATAAATTTTAAAATCGAACGCTAAACTCACCTTTACGTATCATAAAATATCAACCTTCAATACTCGCCCATTTTTAACTCAATTTTTATCCTCTAGGATCAGATAATGTTATTACAGCATCACACACAAACTGTGTTCACAATATGATTTCCCATCGGTAATGTCTCATGAAATTGAAAAATAATGTACTTGTTTAACTATCTTTTTAAACTATTTAATAATAATTATTATATAGGAAATTTCAGCGCATAAATAAATAAAATGTCATGATATTAGATTTATCAATTTATATTGAACGTTTTCTGTCTGTCAGTCTTAAGGATTTTATTAACTAGAAAATATTTTTGAGTAAACAGAGTACATAAATTAAAATTCCAAAAAGAGACAACAATACTTATACGTTTGTTCTATCAACATACAAATGGACGAAGATAAAGAAATTCAGCATCTTTTTTCCTCTCTTTGTCAACCGATTTTTTTTTGTAGCTATTGAAGATATGTAGTATTATCGATGAAAAAAATGAAATCAGCTTTTTCCTTATTATCGAAGAGTCAAAGCCTTTATTTACGTCTCTTCTAGTCATATTGTATTTGTATAGTCTTAATAAAACTCAATAATATTAAAAACTAGCTGAAATAAATTTAAAATTGTGAGACCATGTACAATTATAGAAATGCTCGTTAAAAACAATTGTAAATATGACACGCACGCCACTTACAGTAACATGTAACGTATACATTACATATATAAATACTAACAGTGTGGCAAATGAGGGTTATCATCGACAACATATTTGAAACCTTAACCTACCATATAACTACCTCAGTGCTTGCTCGCTTACACTGTATGAGGAACTAATGAAAGAATGACTTCAAGATAATTTTTTTTTATGTTATAGGTGGCAAACGAAAAGGCAGGTCACTTGATGGTAAGTGATCTCCGCCATCCATAGACACTAGCAACTCCAGGGGAGTCGCAAGTGCGTTGCCAGTCTGTGTTTGAGGAGGGGGAAGAGGAGCTGGGAGGGGAGTTAGGGGGGAGATGGGAGATGTTATTATAATGACCTAATATGCCCATATTGTCAATAAGTAATACTTTTATGGTCTAATATCTTATCATAAAGATCCCTTCTGTCTTCAAAATTAATATTAATTGTAAACAGTGATGATAATTATTTTTCTAATTAAAAATGCAAAATGAGTCTTGAAATCTTGCATTAATATACACATCGCATTTTAATATTTGACAGTTTAGATGGTGCCCATTGAACTCTATGTAATATTCTTATAACGAAAACGCAGTAACTAAAACAAAATGGCCAAAAACAATATAATTCAAATTACAAACATATATACAAATATAAGAATTTCAATTAATATGTATTCTTGGAGTTCAGTATAGCGTACGCCTCACAGACATGTTTACAGTAAACACCATATTTTTGATAAATTTCATCCGAACAAAATAGCGGGTAACGGCTAGGCTAAAATAAAAAAATTACTTCTTATGGGGTCAGCTACCTGCCAGTGAAAGTCCCGTGAAAATCGGTCCAACCGTTTTGGAGGTAACACCTCGGGGAAGCCACGGGTAACAGTGAGTATAAATTAAAATAGACTAAATTACTTTTTATAATGTTTGCTATCTGCCAGTAAAAGTTCCGTGAAAATCGGTCCAACCATTTTTGACATAGCACTGCGGGCGAAGCGACGGGTAAGAGCTACTCTAAATTAGAGTAGCTTAAGTACCCCGCACTAACTTCAGCCAGATAGATTCAATGATATTCTCGTCCAAATCGGTCCAGCCGTTTCGGAGATTACCTGGAACACACAGACAGACATCCTGACAAACATTTTAAAAATTGAATTTTGTTATGAGTAGCGCGAATTTAGACGAAGTAGACTTTCATTCCCAATCAGTAAAAAAAATATTTTGACATTACATATAGACACTTCATTTTTATTATATGTATATATATAGAATAGATTTAAAAACGAATGAATTATGGGCGAATGTTGACCACTGGAATATATGAAATATGTAACCAGTTGATTGTCTCTGCATATTTACTACTTAGAAATTTAAGTGATAGTTTATCGCTTTCTTAAGAGCCCCAATGATTAAAGCGGAAGTTTTTAATAGTGTTGTGTCGAGTGACCGACACGGTTCTCAGTTAATTACTCGAGGAGTCGCAGCGCAGCCCTCTGTTTACTTTTCTAGAAGATCACTTCAAAAAGGAATTCCAATTTTTGCAAGTTTATAACCTTTTAACTACGTCTCCCGTAAACTACGCTGACAATTAGATAGAATAGAGTTGAAAAAGAAATTCAAAATTAAAACGTGGCACCATCTATGAAATATGTATATTATACATTATACATTATATACATATATTATATTTATTATATTTTTTTTTTTTTTTTTTTTTTTTTGGGAAGGGAAAAAAAGAAGGAAGAAAAAAAAAAAAAAAAAGGGAGAAAAAAAAAAAATAGGGGGGGGTGATGGGAAAGGAGGGGGGCGGGGTATGAAATGATCAGGGAGAAAAGAAAAAGGGGGGGGTTGGTGATGGGGTTGGGGGGGAGGGGGGAGAAAACAAACAACCAAAAAAAAAAAAAAAAAAAAAAATATATATTATACATTGTATAACCATCGGTCCTACAGTTTCTGTCAACAAACTAATTTAAGGCGCCATCTGCTGGAGACTGACGAAACTTACAATTAATAACAATAATCAACACTGACAATCATTTAATTTGTAATTAAAAATATTCAGGACACTAATCGAAATATAAATTATTATATCTTTCAAGTTGGACCAAATTAGACATAAATGCCAACGTTTGATGAATATCAGTTGATTAGTTTCAGAGTTCATCGTAGGCAAACACCGGGACACGGGATTTTTATATATTTTGATATATAAAAATAAAATTCATATAATGTTAGATCAACAAGTTTACTAAGATAAATGAAGAACCATTAGAAGAACGGCTCCGTAGTTATGTTCGAACACAGCATCCTTCGACATAGGTTTTGAATCCTTGGGAATAACCCGGAGCTTTCAGTGAAGGAAAACGTCGTGATTAAAAACCACAGCACGGTGGTAATTCTTTTTCTAAAGTCACCTTGCTAGCTACCACTCTCATGTAAAAGTATGTCACCAAACACCTATGAATATGTTCCGGCCCCTAGACCACATCGACATTTAACATCAGGTGGGATCGTGGTCAAATACTGAAAGCTTATGAAGCATTTAAAAAAAACGAAACCATTTTTTTTCAACCACATCGAAAGAATTACTTTTTGAAATCAAATATTTATTCCACTAAAACGTTCAATAAATAAACATACAATAATCAAGAACATTTATTGCAAGTGTTATTAAGTATAAGCCATATTTAATGCCAAAGCGGACGCCAACTCGACATATTTATTACGCATCAAAGAAGTCAAAATCGTAAGACAGACTGGTCCTTGTATTGCTAATACTATTCTTACACCTGTACTTTTTCAACTTACTACTGTAATTAAGTAATTAAGAAGCAAGTTGCAGATGCTTTATGCCGAGACTCTTCGGTAACGAGTTGTTGCTTTGACAATTTTTGAAGTGAAAACTTCTTTAGACGCATTGAAGGGTATTTTTTTGGCAGGAGTTCAATTTATAATTTCGCGTCATGACACGCTAATAAAACGTAACCGAGCGTATTACGCTTGCACGGCATACGTCAGACTAGCGACGTGTACTATAAGACCTTGTGTACATCAAATATTAATATTTTGTATTGAAGCTGTGAAGCGCACATTTGTTTGATTATTTAATAAATTGTATCAAAAAGTATATATTTATTATTCGGAGTGCCGATAGATGTGGAAGAGAGACTAATGTTAATAATTTATATTTACAAATTATGAAATTTCAACAATTCACACTATAATTTATTAAAAAATTAAAAGGGAATACAGTTTTAATTTCATTGTTTTGAGTTTTCACTTCAGACATCAGTCCTTATGACTGCCTCGATTTTTTAAAATTATTTTATATCAAAATAGTTATATAGCAAGTAATGCTGTAAATACAAACTTGAATGTACATATATTATATATTAAAATACTAAAACTAAATATGAAAATAAAAATGATTGTTTTGTGTTTTAAAGTGTAATACAAAAGTAAGTTAGGTACAGTACAGTAATACAGTAATTCCATTTGAAAAATCAAGTAAAACACAAAGAATATCTTCAGTTTATGTAAAATGAATGTCTCTGTCGCTGCGATCAGAAATGTCCCGAGTTATTTTTCAATAAAATTGAATCTTTAATAAAAATATATTATTATCCCGTAGATTTTTCTCAACCTTCGCGTTCTCCAAATCAAATCTTTATTTTGGCTCGTTTAAAGAGAAAGGTTCTGAAATCGGATTGTCTCCCATCTGGCAATCCTACAGACCGGTACGCATTCAGACCGTTACTGCAGGGTCTTTGTTTTTCTTGCATATTGTAGGTATTTATATATTCTTACATCTACGAGTATATACAAGTGCATAAAAAATGATTTTCATTAATATAATTACCTGTACAACTAAAAACGTCATATACCGTTGATATTTCATGTCGTTTATTTCCTTTATAAAACTACCTTTACTAACATAACATATGTAGGAAATATCTTCTTATTTTGAGTATATTATGTGTGCGATAAATGTTTCAATAAGAACAACGTGTTATATTAATAATTTGTAGGTGGTAGAGTCACGCTGAAACTATTACTGGTTTCAGCATGAATGGGTCGGCTCGCCCGCGATACTACCACCCGACGTCAAGTAACAGTGCTTGCATTGATGTGTTTAGTTCGGTCAGTGACAAAGGTGGGCATTAACTCGTTATCCGTTAATTAACGAAGTTAACAATCTGCTGAACTGATTAACTTTTAAGTTAACTTCAAAAAATGTTAACGCTCTTGTTGACTTCCGTTAAATTGAACTTCCGTTAACTTTAGTCCTTTAAATTAGTCATTTGTTGATATACTGTCATTTTGTTTGTTTGAATTACGCTTGTGTGTTCGGCGATTATGTTTTTTTCGAACTGACTACGTTATTGGCCTAGTAAGGCCTTAATAGCTTCACCGGACTACTAAGGCAAGCGCTTAAAGCAATCAGCCGATTTAATTTTGACAACCAGCTTAAGGGTGCACCATGACCTTGGTTTGGGCTGTTATCTAGTTTGGGGCGGCGGCGGTGGCACTCGGCCGGCTGCTCCCCAACATAGGGGTGCCGAGTGCTGGGTGCCGCCCACTATACATAGGAGTCGTGCGGACGATGGCCGTCTACAGGGTACCTGTGTGGGCCGACGCCCTTGATGCCGCTAATGTGCGGACGTTGCGCGCTGTGCAGCGCATAATGGCACTGAGGGCAATAAGGGGGTACCACACCGTGGCCTCCGCAGCGGCTTTTGAGCTCGCCGGCTCCCTGCCGGAGTGGATAGGGAGAAGTTGGGGCTCCTTGTCGTTCCAACTGGTGTAGGTGCTAACCGGGCATGGATGCTTTGAGTGGTACGTACACTAGATCGCTCGCAGGGAGCTAACCGCCGCATACCATGAGCGCGGCGCTGCGGAGGACACCTCGCAGCACACTCTGTCTGAGTGTGCTGCATGGGAGGGGCAGCACCACATTCTGGATGCGGCGGTAGGAGAGAAAGACTTGTCGCTGCCGAGTGTGGTTTCGGCGTTGCTCGGCAGCGAAGAGGTATGGTTAACAATAACCTACGTTAATTTCTCGAGAATTTAACGATCTACCGATTATTGAAGTTAACTTATTAACTAACGAATTAACGAGGTTAACTTTTAGATTAACTGTGCCCACCTATGGTCAGTGAGAGCGCCGAAGGCCCTCTTCCTTTAAAATGCTGGCAATGCACTTGCGACTCCCCTGTTGCTGCTAGTGTCTATAGACGGCGGTGATCACTTACCATCAGGTCAGGTGACCCGCCTGTTGGTTTGCACCATATAATATAAAAAAAAATGCATTTGAATAATTGATACAAGAAAGTTTTGTATAAACTTGTGTTATAAACTATTCATTTGTATTATTTTTAAACGGCTTCGAAAAAGGAGGAGGTTCTATGTTCGGTTGTATGTATTTTTTTTATGCACGTCAATTGTGGACCGATTTTTTTTTTAATTGGTTATATTCAGAGGTGGTCCCATATAAATTTAAAAAAAATATTCAACCTCTTAGGGGGTGAAATATCGTTTATTTGATTTTCACCCACTTCGCCTCTACGTATTTTCGTGAAATTGGAACCGATTTCAATAATTTCATTATACCCATTAGAAACCAGATATATTTATGGACACTAAAATTGGAAAAATAAACCGCCTTGAATGTGAAAAATTAATAAGGTACTAAAAAGCGAAAACTAACAGAATTATTAAATTAACCAAATTAAATTAAAATATATTGATATTCGCATTACTTAATAATATATTTGAAGTCGATGCTAACCTAAATTTCAAATTTGTTGCAGGTAATAAAATATGTATACTATACAGATATACATCATGGGACACGAGAGTGGACCCAAACTTTGTATATAGATGATATGAATTTAGGTTGGCACTGACTTCAATCTATTATTAGGTAGTAGTCCCCGTCAAACTTTTTAACCGCTCTGAAGTAGATGCGCAGAACACAAATTTATTTATCAGAGGGACGTAGTAAGGTAAAAGCGTAGCAAGCTCGCCCGCGCGCGCACCTCGCCCCCTATTTCATCCACGTTGACACGTGTGTCCTGTCATTATTAGTTGCAGTACAGTTGCATTCAGAATTTAATTTAGTTTTGTTGTTGGTAATTACATGTTATTGCTATTTTCGTTGTTTTCTTTTTCTTGTATATTTGTATTTATTAGAAAACCCATCCACTTCGAAAAATGATGTTTCTATGGGAGGCGTTATTTATTACAAATTTTTTGTTTGTAATGCATAATATATGCTACAAGATATATCCCATAGATAGAAACAAATACTGCATAAGGCGGATCATTCAATTAAAGTACGTGAGCACCCAAAACTCACCAACCGGTGAAACGTTATTTAGATTTAATTATAACTGACAAACACATAATGCGGCGAACTGTTAATTTTCTAGGTCTGTCTATTGTTCAGCTACTATTGTTCATTTCTAGTTTTTACTGTTGTTTTATTACCTTAGTAATGATTCAATTTTTATTATCTGTTAGTTTTTATCTCTAATATTTTGCAAATAGCCTATATGTATGTAAAATAAAGAGCTTTACGTAAATTATCTGTCAAAGTGTTTACAAGATGACACAATCGAAGTCGTATCTTTATTCTACAAAATCTTTAGAAAATTGTAATGTGGTCGTTGTACTGCCACATTCTTATTACTTAATGTAATAGGCAAATATCTCCTAGAATCATAATTGATTAAAAACGTACTATACTGTACGTATAATATCGTAACAAAGGTGAATAAATGTCAATGTTAAAATCTTATGGTAATATTTTGAATTTGTTTTGTATTAACTTCTTGACTGTGCTATGCCGAATTCAAAATTACATTCAGAGCGGCCATAACATTTAACTAGGACTATAACGCAAATATCAATATTTTTTATTTAATTCGGTTAATTTAATAATCCAGTTATTTTTCACTTTTTAGTGCCTTAATAGTTTTTCACATCGAAGGCGGTTTATTTTTTTTTTGGATTTTTTTTTAGTATGTTTACCACTTTAAGCCTGATTTTTATATAATTATTTTCTTTACTATATGATTTGTTGGTAATTTTTAACAACTATAAATTGAACTGTTATGTACTTGTGTTTATTACTGGCTTAGCTAAGTGCCAAATTTAACGAACATTTGATTGGTATTTTTCTATTATTGATATCAAATTATAACTATTTCGTTTGCCGTAACATGAATAAATAAAACATTCCACAATATGCTATTTTTACACACCTATTCAAACTAACTTCAGTAAATATTGTTTTGTACTACACTACATTACAGCTATTTTTGATGCATTCTACTTTGGAACCATAACTCATAATTATTCTGTGTTGATGATGCAGCACTTACTAAATATTTAAAAAGTATTAAACAATTTACTGAACTATTTTTTTATAAGAAGTAATCGAATGTTTTAGTTATTACCCCAACATAGACATGACGTAACTATATACAAACTGTTAGGTAAACCGTGTAAATTTTATTTGTAATTTATTACGAGGGGGGTATTTATTATTTAAAAGTTTCTGATTGAGTTCCACTCGGCGCTGAACTCGGTTACTACGATCAATACAGAAGAAGGAATAGCGGCGGAGAAACTGACGAATTGATTAACATTCGAGTCAGATTTGATGATAAAGGCTCGACAGGAGCCCTCGCGGTGGAAATGAATTACGTAATATTTCATTTCCACAGAATTATATTATGTTGATTAACAATGAGAAATGAAATCCATTTATGGTAATATATTATTGCCTTTAATGCACTATCCGTGTTTCTATTGTATCATACGTCAATCGTAAAGAATTTTTATTTCGAAGAAAGGTGTTTTTTTACTCATTGACTTGTGAATGATTTTATGTACCTACAGTCATTGTCAGTGTTTTAGTCGCTCTGAGTTTAGCCGTAAGTTCGGATTTATGCGTAATATAGTCTAGAGTTTAGTATAAAACAAACTTAAAATACTCGTATAGGAACCTTAAATTGACATCTCTCATCATTTATTCTTAAGTTATAGTTATACTAGCGACCCGTCCCAGCTTCGCACGGGTATTTATCTAGCTATCCATTGTAATAAAATACTGTTAAGGGCAGTTTTGTCTATAAGACATGTACAACGTATGTAATGTATTTAATAGGATAAGGAATAATACTATATTGTATAAAATAGCTTGCTAAATAACATAATTATTTTTGAAAAAAGATAAAAATAATTACTGTGGGTTATCATTTACACATAAATATATACCATCGTTTTATTGATCGTTTTAAGATATAAAATTCCGTAGTACATTATTTTGATCTATCCCGTAAGGTTTAGCTAGCGTTTGCGATTTAAGCGCACAAAAATATGTGTGTTACGACATCATATTACAAATCTTTGATTTTTTCGGCTTATCTGTACTATAACATCTATGTATTATACATATAAACCTTCCTCTTCAACTGTATTAAAATCCGTTGAATAGTTTAAAAGATCGAAGGGAACAGACAGCGGAAGTGACTTTATTTTAATATTTTGTATATAAAGATATACAATATCATACACATTTATACCTAAATTTATATTCTGTGCAACCATTTCAGTGCGGTCCAAAAGTTTGGCGAGGAATGTAATAATAATTAAATTAGTTCATTATTTTTATACAAAACTAGCTGACCCGCGCAACTTCGTCTTCGCCAAATCGGTTATTACCTGTTCCGATTTTATTTCCAAACGTAAAAAATCTTAAAAAACCTCTGAACCCGATTGTAGGGACACCTACCGGGTCTAATTGTGAATCCTAACTATCCTATATATATTGGCAAGAAATATTTTACCGGTATCCCCTGGGTTGCTTTTTTGACCCTCACCTCCGCGCCCCATTTACTATCCTCGCAACACCACAATAATTTTACCGGCTTATAGTTTTTATGTTCTAACTACCTCTATAAGTTAACATGCTGTAAAAAGTAAACTTTATCTCAATAAAATTTACATTTTGATTTAGCTCTTTGTTCTAAAAAGAATTTGAAAAGTATACATGAAACCATTATCTAATAACTTAGTAATTTGTAAATAGTAATTGTAACATTCGTTGTTTCTTTCACATAAACAATCTTTTTGCCTGAGATATTAAACTTAGATATATGTGTGATGTATTTTTTTAAAAAGCTAACAGTAATGAATTTTGCTATGGATTTTATTACTTTATTTCAAATCATTCCAGCAACGCACGCCATGTTATAGGATTTTGCTATTATTACTGCTAATAATTGTATGTAAAATTTTAATTTTGTTAAAACTTATAAAATTAGCGAGAGTATTGTCAAACGGAGAAAATACACAGAGTTGTGTGTTTGTTGAAATCAGACGGACGCAGTATATTGTTAAGTAAAATATCATACAACACAATACTAAATTAGGGCAATTGAAAAAAATTTGTTATAGAGTGCCTTCATCCAACCCATATTCAGTTGTTCCTGATTCTGAGCTCTGCAAGATCGACTGGAGAGCACAACTCAGAGTGTGATCAAAATATCCAGTCTGGATAGCTTCTTTAGCGATAAGATCAACAGCTTCATTAGCCTGGATCACACTATGTCCTCCTATCTATGTCAGAACTACATAAATTCCTAAACAATTTCTACAAATGGAATTGATTAATTGTGATAACTGATATTTCATTGAAACATATCAAACATGTCAAAACAATATCTCATCATCGAAATGTAGTGTAAGTAAGAAGTTTCAATAAGAAGAAAAAGCCCTTTCTCTCTTGAAGCCAAACAATTTTATTGTTTTAAAAAAACCATTTATATATAGCTTTTTTGGGCCAGGAACTATCTCAGGCGTCGACAGAACACGGTACTAAATTATTATCACAATCTGTTCAGTAGTGTCGGCATGCATACTGCATAGAAGACAAACATGAAAACATTGATTTTTATATATAAAGATAGCTGGATTAATACAAAATAAATGTTGTGCAAATATGTTTTTTGTTCATATATGTATATCGATTTTATGATAATAGACTGTACATAAGTTGAGGTGATGTATGTAAAACGCAATCTCATTTATATAAAAATACGTGTAAACAAAAACAAACATACAAAATCCCAAATAATTTACTCAATTGAGGCTCTACGAAGACGCTTATTAACGTCAAAGCTACCTGTGTATAAGCTGTGCAAGAAACCCGATGTGATTTATCTTTTTAACATACATGCATTTAAAATACATTACACGTTATAATCGTTTTTAGTAGATGTACACAGAGAGGAGTCAATTCCAGGCATCACCCTCGTCCACATGTGGATTCATTCTATAATAACCTTTTGACACCAAAACCGGCTTGATATGGCGCTTAAACTTACAGTCCGGCAAATCGGTAATATGCTTTGACTTTGTTGTAAAACCTAAGACATGTCGGTACAATATCCATCTTTAGAAAATATAGGGATATGAAATGTTGAATGTATGTTCTTCAATTACAAGGAAGTGGAATTCCTTGTAACGAAATGCAACGTACATTATGTGAACTATCAGGTCGTAATACAAGCGCAGCAGCGCTTGAAGCTTTGCATCGAGTGAACTGTATCATATGTGTACCATTTGTAAAATGAAGTTTGGTCCAGAACTGTATCTCGTTATGTTTTCCTACAACAACGATGTTAAATAAAATAATGTTAACGTATTTCTGTACATTTAAAGAATATTAAGAGTTCAATGTTTTCTTACAATCACAGGAATAAAGATATTTTATATATTATTGTATAACTGATTAATTTATTACAAGTAGTACTGAATAATTTATTCGCTCAGCAAAATATACTTCTAAAGCATTTAATAAATTATTAACTTAACAATAATTGTTTGTACTAATATTGTAGGAGATTTGATGAAATGCAAGAAAACACGCTGTTTATTTATTTTAATTTGTAATAAGTTCATTGCTAAGTTTGTGGCGGGACCTTAGTCTATCACGTAGTTTATGTTGTTTATGCTGTGTTTTCTATTCATAATTTTGTGTTATTTGAATCTATATTTTGTAATATTGATGATTTATTACGTAATATAATTCAGCTATTATGCACAAGTGAAGTGGATGGGAAATAATACCACCGAGTATGAATTCTGAGGGGCTACAAAAACTCCCTGGAAAGTTCTAACAAAGGAGCCACCGCCATGTTAGAATATTGAAAATATTACAAGACACCTTAGTCCGGTGAAGCTGTGAAGGCACGTCAGACCAATAGCGTAGTCAGTTCGAAAATAAATCACAAGACACTTATTACACTATTACCTACTTGACAATGACGTTAATAACCTGGAAGATCGGTTGCCTAAAATGAATAAATAGAAAAAAGTTAATTGCGCGTACAAATCTTGTTTATAAATTCTGCGTTCAGTATATTGGTAACATTCAATATCGGGATTTTGGCTGGTTTTAATATTCGTCGCGGACATTAACATATTTGACCAATATGCAAATAGTCTATTAATTGATGCCAATACGCTGCGAGTCGATAGCGTTTGACAAGCACGTGCTTTTGATTATGAAAATATACCTTCAAATAATCACGGACTGAAAAGCTACAGTTTTATTTCTCCTTATAATCAATTTTTGTTGGTATTAAAAGAGCAGTCGTCGTCTACTAATTTTTTTTTTAATTATCCATTGGAAAAAACGATTTAGGTATGCAGCTCTCAGGTAATATGGTATGTATAAGCTATGTATGTTACTCAAAAGTTTTATGAAAATCTGATTAGTAGTATTTGCGCAAACGCTAACAAACATTCGTTAAAAATATTCTCGTTTATAATACTATAAAAAAGTCTAAGAAATGACTAATTTAAATTTTAGGAGTTTCTTAATATAAGTGATTTTATTTTTAAATAATATTTAGGGTATGAGAAAAAAAAAGGATATAAGTTTATAAAAAAGAAAGAAAAAAAAAAAAAAAGAAAAAAAAAAAAAAAAAAAATAATTAAAAAAAAAAAAAAAAAAAAAAAATATAGAAGAAGAAAAAAAAAAAGTGGAATGGAAATAAAAAAAGGTGGAGGGAAAACGGGGGGGCAAACAAAGGGGGGGGGGGGGGGGTGGGTGGGGGGGGGGAGGGAAACGGGAAAAAAGATTCGGGGGGGGAAGGAAGATAAAAAAAAACAAAAAAGGGGGAAGGAAAGGGAAAGGGAGAAAAAAATGAAAAAAATTAAAAAATTTTATATATAAACAAATAAAAAAAGCTCAAACCAAAAAACCAAAAAAAACTGAGGAGATATAAAAAACCAACCAAGATTGGAAATAGCCAACCACTATAAAAGAAACCGAAAAAGAGAAAAAAGAAAAAACAAAATTTTCTCGGTATGTTATGCTCTACACACAAACGAGAGGGAATTCGGGGATGGGGGGTGGGGGGAGTGGAGGGAACAATGAGATTAAAATAAGAAACAAACAAAAACAATACAAAAATAATCTCAAAAAATAACAGGGCTAAAACGGGGGTAAGAGGGAGGGTAAGGCTATCGGGGAGGTCGGGGTATTGATAAAAAAAGAAAAAAAAAGAAAAAAAAAAAAAAAAAAGCGAAAAAGGAGAACAAATAATCCCCCAAAACCCAAAATAAAAAAAAAAAACAAAAAAAAAAATAAAAAAAAAAAAAAAATATATAAAAAATAAATAATAAATAAAATAAAAAAAAAAAAAAAAAAAAAAAAAAAAAAAAAGAAAAAAAAAAAAAAAAAAAAAAAAAAAAAATTAAAAAAAAAAAAAAAAAAAAAAAAAAATATAATTTTATACAATAAAAAAAAAAAAAAAAAAAAAATAAATATTAAAAAAATAAATAAAAAAAAATAAATAAAATTTATATTCGACACAACACCAGTAGTGCACTTCTCAAATAAATAAACCTACTACATTTTATTCTATTTTATTCAAAAAATTCCAGTACACACTATTAATTTTTTTTTTTAATCGAATCGTTTCATCCAAATTTATATTTAAAGTTAAAGTATTCTTTACACCTATATGTTACATTTAACCTTATAAATATTTACAAGGGATATGTATATTTCCACAGTAGGAATACTTAACAAAACTACAAAAATCTCATAAATTACACTAGCAATTTTCGTAATAATACATATAGGTGTTACAAAACTTCTTTTAAAGAAAAATATCAATTTCAATATATAACTTTTGCGTTGTTTGTTAGGTTCTGTCAATTTGACTATCCATACAACTGTCAATCTAGCTATCTAGCTGTGACAAAAGTAGTCCGGTGGAGTTGTTAAGACCTTGCTAGGTCAATAACGTAGTCAGTTCGAAAAAAAAAAGCCGTGACAATGCTTTAAATTAGTAGTTAAAAAACTTTTACCGCGCCGCCTGAGACGTGAAGTGATCCCGTATGTTGTCCATCGGCGAGGCCGCATCGCTCTGTGGCGATGATTTTAGGTTATTTAGAATCTGTGTATACGGTTATCTGCCTTTATATTTTGATTGCATTAATTGATGTGTGAAATTGGTTTTTCATATAATAGTAGTAGCTAGTGAAGGTATGAATCTTTATGTGAACACCATATCAACTCTATGAATAATGAAACAAAGCAAATGAACAATTAATGAGAAGTGTAAAAAAATAAATCGATGCAGTGAATTATGTCAATATTAAAAATTGTAATGCAAAAATGATTTAATAGGTTGTATCAATAAAAAACATCAAGATACAGACTCTATCTAGTTTAGAAGCCATTGTGTAAACGTAATGTTAAATATACAATGTACATAAAGTATTTTTTTTATTGTGACATCGTATATTTTTGTTATCCGATGCCGATGATATGACTTCACTGACCTCATGACGAGTGTAGTGCATTCCAAAAATGCCTGTTTGTAAATCTTTTAATGATTATACACCGACTGATCATGGGATATAGATGGTGCTGAATATATCGTGCTCGTGACTCAATCCATTTAAAATATAGTAGTAGTGGTAAGGATTCCGTAATTAACTAATAACGAGACACTCGAAAAATGTACTAATTTAAAAGTATTAGCCCGCGAAATGGAGGGATTATAAAATATATGTTAAAATTCGGTGTTTACGCGGCGCGGTGTAGCGGGTACTCGGGTAGGTAAGTAGGTGGGGTAGGCTCGTCTGCAGCCGGCACAACGATTATGTCCAATTTATGTACATAATTTGTTGAAGAACGGCTGCTGTTTTTGCTCCGGCTCCTTTATAATTAATTTTGAGATTCAAGTATTTAGGTTTCTAGGATGTTCCGGATGTCTGTTGTCATTTTGCTTAGTAATTTATTGAATAATTCTGATATTACCTTAATTTTTTGCAATATAAGACGTTCTGTTGCCTGAAGTTATTTGTTAAATTTACATTTTAGCAATGGCTAAGCTGTCTCAGAAGGCTGAGTCTGCTTTTATTATATAATCTTACCTATGAGTTGCCGTTTTGTATGTTTTTATTGTGTTGTGTTATGTTTTTTGTAAACGAATTTTTTTCATGTATTTTATTATTTGTATTAATCGAAGTAATCACCCATGCAATCAATGCATCTTTGCCAACGCAGAGGAAGTTTATTGATGCCCTTCTTAAAGAAATCAGTGGAAGGGAGGCAACAAATTCTTCAAAGGCATTTTGTACTGCCTCTCGGGAAATGAATTTTTTCCCGCGAAGGAGAAAACAAAATAAAAAAAAAAGAAGTAGTATGTAGAAAGAAAGGAAGGTGGGGAGGGAGGAAGAAGGAGAACAAACAACCAAAATCAAGAAAGAGAAAGACGGCCGGTAAGGAAGAAGGAGGGGGGGGTGGAAGAAAAGGAGAAAAGAAAAGAAGAAAAAAAAAAAGGAGGAAAGGAAAAGGCTCAGCCACCATAAAAATAAATACACCCAACCCAAAAAAAAAAAAAAAAAAAACCACACCCGAAAAGAAAAGAAAAAGAAAAAAAACAGAGCAAAAAAAAAAAAAAAAAAAAACAATAACCAAAGAGAAGAAAAAAGAAATGAAAAGAAAGAAAAAAAAAAAAAAAAAAACAAAAAAACAAAAAGATGAGGGGAAGAAAAAAAAAAAAAAAAAAAACAAAAAACAAAAAAAAAAAAAAATAAAAAAACAAAAAAATATGAAGGAGAAAAGGGGAAGGAAAGGAAGGAAACGACAAGGAGAGGAAGATAAAGAGGAACGGGAGGAACAAAGAAATAAAAATTAAAAATAACAAAAAAAAATGGTGCGGGGGTCCCGCCTAACGCAGAGGCAGCGAAATTCCCAGAAGGAGGAGAAACCAATAAAGGTGGTGGTTGGTTTGGGTGTAGCTCGAAAAGTGGTGATGTTGTTGCCGTTTGTGCGGGTTGGTGTCAGGGGGTAAATATCAAAAATACTAAATTAAAAATATGAAAAAAAAAAAAAAAGGAAAGGGGGAGAAAATAAAAAAAAAAAAAAAAAAAAAAAAAAAAAAAAAAAAAATAAAAAAAAAAAAAAATAAAAAGAAAAATTAAGAAAAAAAAAATATGGGAGGGGGGAGTAGGGGAGGGGGGAAAAAGAAAATTTCTTAATGGTTCAGCGGTAAGTCACGTACGAACTTCTATTTATATTATTAACACATCTGTTTAAACAAAACAACGTAGATGTTATCATTATTCATGTTTCACAAATACTTAATTCAATTTAGGGTCTGAGAAGGTACTCATGAACGTCAAAGTTATCACCGGTTCGGACAACAACCCCGTCATTGAGAAAAATCAGCAACGAACTTAATCTAGTTTACCTTTTCATTATACAAAACATACCACAACATATTTTTATAGACATATACAGTTACATTCGTTTTTGGCGGATGCACAAAGGGGGGCGTTATTTCCAGACGTCACCATCGTTCACATATTGGTCCTCCCTATAATAAATAGCTTTTATGTGTTAAAACTCGCTTGATATGGTGTTTGAACTTACTACCTGGCAGCAGTAATGTGCTTTGGGGCTTTCTTATAAAATCTAACACTATTACTTAGAAAACTGTTGTTTATTATTGACACTATTGTTGTGTTGTTGACAAACTGTCGCTGACGGTAGTACGGTAACATGTCAAACGTGAAGAATGGTAAGTACCATGTGATTCAATAACAGCGGTGACCGTCAGAGAAATTGTCAAGTTGTGAAAATTAAGAGTTACATTTTTATCGTAAATTAATACGATATTCGTTTGTTATCGTTTTAACTGTTCTTGAAATATATTTCATAAGGATTCTATAAGAACAGTCTAGAAATACTACATTAAATTTAAACGTGTTCAAATATCATGTAACATTATTTATTTATAATTGTGGATAATGCAACAGTTAACGGTCCGATTAATAATATAATAACAATAAAAAGCAGTACAATAGACTAAAAGCTTACAACGCTTTATCACATCGATATAACTTATAACTATTAATAATAATGAAAAAAAAAAATTATGTAACGTTAAATATTAATAAATATCTGTTAAGAAAAAAAAATAGAATAAGAATAAAATAAATTGTGATATGAGACTGATAAAAATAGACAAAATTTACTTAAGGCAGAGCTGATATTTCTACGATACGGTCCCAAAGATTGTCAGTGATGTGTCGGATAATTTGTGATACCTTAAAATAACTTGCATTCTCTCTCTTTCTTTGTATATAAGTAAAATAACATCAGAAAAAATTAATAATAAAGTTAATAAAATGGATTGGGATTATTTGCGATTTTCATCAGTAACACATTTAATTTTCAATTTACATATTTATTTTTGCAATTTACAACCTGGTTTTATTATGTTTGATCTGCGCTATCGCCTTCGTAATAGGTAGCTAAACTGATCAAATTATATGTAATATTGATTCCGTTTGAATGATATTTATACATATAATAAGAATGTAAATCTAACGTGTCTGTACTTTTTAAACTTTTTTGCGAAAAAAATGATTGCAGGTGTTTGGAAATACCTGTTGGAGGAGCAAAAGTAGTGTCGATTAGACAGTCCCTGTTCTTCCGGCCGAAAGGTATAAGAAGGTACCATGGGATTTTAGTCCGTGCGACTCGGGCATATCCATTCTATGTTGCCCGGCGAGACGGATATCCGTCAGGAATTTCCCCATGGAGAAAAAAAAAGGTGTCTTGAAATAAGTAATTACATGTCAACTGCTAAAGGGCTGCGTTCACGATAAAATCTTACCAAGAAAATGATAAATCATATCCTCGAGTAACATTTAGTCTTAGTTTCATTAAAATCGGTTCACTCTATTAAAAGTTATTGTAATTTTACCGACGACGCGACCAGAGAAAATTAAATAAGTTGTTAATACATTGAAATTATTTTATTAGTCACTTTTTTACATTAGGTTCCACGCGGACAGAATCTAGCTAGTAATAAATATAGTTAGTATATATTTTATGTTTCAAGAAACAAGATACAGCATTTAAATATTTATTTTTACGTTTTCTCCGCATCGTAGTGTAAGTGCCGCAAGGACGGTTGCTCGCGCACAACACAGCTCGCAAAGTTTTATTGACAAATAAAATTTACTCAACTGTATAGATGTAAGGAGCTGCGTCGTCTGTACACTGAATATATCGATACAGTATAATGTCAAATTCGGAGTATATCTGCGATTCCATACGCTTAATAAAAATATACAAGCTTTATCTCATTATAATAATAATATTAATTAAACAGAGATAGATGACTTTGATGTGGCCAATACACGTATACATAATACGGCGTTGTGATGTTACTTGTTATATAATTACCGGTAGACCCAATATAGAAGTGAAACGCATGAGACAATTCAGAAGGAAACTCCTTGACGCGGCTTACGATAGAGGTTTTAATGGTAGAAAGCATTATGATATTTCATTCTCTTTCCATGAGACTGGAAAACTGGTCTTAATACAATATTTGTATACCAGATATAAATCTTCTTAAAAACAAATACAATCGATCTTTGCACATATATTTTCAAGAATAAACAAATTATAATAATATTAAGTAAATCTGTTACGTGAAATTTCAAACAAAGCTAGAATAAAAAAATCATAAAAGATCCTTTTTGTACTCCAATACATTAGGTTTGGCTTGAAATAAATCCAAGTCCTGTGTACACCCGCGTACAGCACTCAACCTCAAACGAAATAAGGCTGATACTCGACCACTCGAATCTCACTTTTAAGTTTGTAAAGTGGTTCACTGACCTATATTTTCCGAGTCGAAGAGCTATCAGCACTTTAATACATCACTCAAGGAGCTTTTATTTTTATTTCTTTGTTTATAAATAGCCATTAGATAATACGGCTCTTATCTTATTTAATTAACAACTAAAACAAAGTATTTAATGTAGAGTTTATTCTATTTGATTATGCAGTGTTGTTAGTTTACGCGAAAATTGATACTGAAAAAGACAACAAAGCATGAAACTTGAGAAATATTATTTTCCCATAAACGTTTTACCATTGTATACCCTTTGGAGTTGAATTTTGAAAAAAAAAAGGCTGATATAAATGCGTAATTATTGGCATCAAAGAGTGCTATTACCAAGTTTGAAATGAATGTCACCTGAAACATATTATTGCTCATACAAATTTTCAGTTAAGCTTTGGGTTTAGCAGTGAGGGCATTTAAAAGCTATAAAAAATTCCTAAGAGTATTTTTATCATAATTATCCTAGCCTCTCTAAATTATATACATAGTACTATACTTGTATATATAAATCAAATTCGTATATTTTATTAATTGAAACAGTGTAGACTGAAATAAAGATATTTGTAAGAATTTAAAAAAAAAATTCTGGTATGAACTAGTAAATAGGGCTCAAACCCTTTGATGTTAAGTGGCAACTGCAGCCGGAATTCTGAGGCATGTCATTAATAGGCTGATTAGAAAGTCACGTACGCCAATCGTAGTAGAAATAGACCAACCGCCAACCAACACCCCAGTCAAATTTTATATAAATTCTACTATATTTGAAGAGTGTAATCTGAAAACTTGTATAAAATTAAATTTCATATTACGTGTTGTATAAACGAAAATAATTTCAAAGATCTTGACTGAGCTAACATGAATAGCTCCAAGTCAATGCGGTTTTTGTTTTAGAATGCTGGCATCGCGTCTGCTAAACGTGGCGAGAAGAACGGGGTCGACACTTCCACAAAAAAAAACGCAATCAGATGGTTAACTTTAGATAGTTTTACAACCGAGTCTCAAGTATTATCATCATCGGCCTATAAGAGGTCCACTGTAGGGTAATAGGCCTCTTCCTGAAGGAAGGTATGGGCATGATCACCACGGAAGCCTACGACGTATTGGTGATTTCAAACTCCGAGAAATCCAGTTCTATATTTTTCCCACATACGGTGGTGCTACAAAAATATTGCTCAGATTCAGGTATCCTCGTGATGTTTTCTGTCTGTCTGCTTATTTGAATTAGCTATACTCAGAGGTCGTCCCATATAAATGTGAAGGAATTCGTGTCTACGTACTTTTGTCAACTTGAAGCCGATCTCAATAATTTTATTATACTTAATAGAAACCAGATATATAAATGAACACTAAAAATGGGAATATAAAAATAAATCACAAAAAAAACCGACTTCGATATGAAAAACCAATAAGGCATTAATAAGAGAAAAATAACTAATTTATTAAATTAATTATTTAAAAAATATTGATATTTGCGCTACCTAATAATATATTTGAAGTCGATATCAACCTACATTTTAATTTTGTTGCAGGTAATAATGCAATATGATACCGATACATCGCGGGACACGAGAGTGGACCCAAACTTTGTATGTAGATGATATGAATTTAGGTCGGCATTCACTTCGAATCTATTATTAGGTACGGCAAATATAATTTTCTTTTAATTTAATTTGGTTAATTTAATAATTTATTTATTTCTGCTTTTTAGTGCCTTATTGGTTTTTCATATCAAAGTCGGTTTTTATTTGTTGAATTTTTTTTTCATCCTTCATTGAATATTTTTAACATGACTTACGTTCGACGAAAACGAAACGTTACGAATATATAATATGTAAAATAATAATATAATTTAATAAATAATTAAATAATTAATAAATAAATAATAATGATATATCTTTAATAATTTTATGAAACCCCTTAAATAATAATTATTCTTTTAGGTCTTATTGTTGTGGTGTCAAAATTTTTAGGTGACAGGACTGCATTCACTTCATGTTGGACAATAAGAGTAAAGCCAATATGAATATTTTAAATCTTTTAATGATGGACTCACTTTAAATGATCATTCACTAAAAAAGAAGTCGAAAAATTACATGAAAACATTGGCAAATACTATTCATCGTTTGCTATGTTTAGCTAAGAAGCTAAAGTTTCCGGTATAGTTACAGATGGAGTGTATGTATCATTTATGTGGTTTTTTTTATAATAGAGCGGGTCCACTGCTGGATACGGTCCCTCACCATATTATGCGCAATTGTACTTTTATGATGTTGACGCTGCTGTTAATTATAGATTATACAGGAACAGTTTAGTCGAACATGCTGTGATAGCATAATTGATTAAATTTCTCTCGAATTGGAACGCAGTAATCCTTTTTATTATAATCATTGTGTGGTAATTGATTGCAATCAAGGATCAATGTCAGATAGTTGGAAATCAAACTGTAGAAACTTGTATGCAAATGAAAGTAAACCATGACTTAGATCTCCGCCGTTACGATAATGCATTTCAAACTGATATAGCAATTATATTTAGTACAGTTGACGATGAATTTTAAACGAAAATGAATTCATTTAAAACAGTTAATGGTAGTATTAAAAACTTCTATGTTTTTGATTCATTATCAGACTCTGTAGCGTATCCATTACTTTTCCAAATGGGTGGCATATCAATATTCCTCATAATGTCTATTTTGTGAACATTACGAAATATTAAATACAAAACAACGTAATCCCATTCATCAAGTGATTCGCGAAGTTTTGTATTATGAAATGAAATGAAATAATGTTTGTTTGCAAATAGTTCACAAATTAAATGAACTTAATCTTCGTTTTATTCCAACAGATTCCGGTGGCATAACTTCAACTGTAACACTTGGAATTAATACTTTACACAATGTGTTTTCAATGCTTATAACCATTTCAGAAAATTTTGTAGCGAATTTTACTGCAAATAGTACCTAAGTAAGCTAAGTAGTCGTTACATAAATCCACCATCATTGATAATTATTGATGAATTATAAGATTATTATTATAATTTTTTTTGTTTCAAACGTATAATTAATTTATTTTTTTATGTAAATGTAGATTTATTTTATATTTATATAATTTAATGAAAAGAAAGTGGCAAATTAACTGAGAAAACGTGATGAAAAACTTTGATTATAGATGTATTTATACCCTTCGACAAAAGAACCCAGTTCAAACTTAAAAAATCAATGAATTGTGGTCGAATTTAGGCTACTGGGCAACCACTAGTTCCTATAAAACAATCAACTAAATAAAATGGAAATTTAATATAGATAAAGTTTTAATGTTTTTCAGTATGTGAAGTGATGAAGTTACAAGGAGTACTGGAGTGACATTTATCGGTAATATATGTAGGTTAGTTTTTATCTTATTGGACCCGGTAGGCAATGCTAATAACGGGTTATATGCTTATTTTAAAAGATTTCTCACTTACCAACTTGACTTCATATACATGTTTGATGGAGTCCCTGGATAGTTTGGATTCATAGTTGGCTGTGCTAGATGGCGCTGCAATCGTGTTTTAGGTTTATCAAGATTATTCGCGTTTAAAAATACAGTTGAAACCTACCGGTTTGGTGTAGGCGAAGTTGCACGGGTCAGCTAGTAGATAATGAAGATTTAATAGCTTAAACATATGATTTAATAATTTGAAAATAACTTGCTAAACATAACTTTAATCTAACTCTAACTCCACAAATAAGTAAAGTAACAGTTATCAGATGGGAGTAATAACAACAGCTATCGTTTCAATTCCCACGTGCTTGTTAGACCCGACACAGTAATTTATCAAATAAACATACAACCAGAAGAACCCGTCACTCAACCTCCTGTCATACCGCTGAAAAAAGGGCTCCGGTCGGGTATAAAGTACCGAAGTTTATAGTCCAACCCGTTACGGTCCGCGCAGCGCTCGCAGGGTTATTGAATGGCCCGACAAAAGTGTAGGGTTAAGGGTTTTAGCGGTTAGTTGGGTTGTTAACGGATTCGAGAGGCGAGAACGGCTTTTATTCCGTGTTTAAAATTCGATTATATGGCATTTCCTCCTAACATTAGATTAAGTCACATCCCACACTCACAAAGATTATTATAAATATCATACACGTAATGTAATAGGGCATATATATCATTAGACCATCATGAAAGTTACATAGTTAAGTGTTTCATAAAGAACTGCTTATCCTAAGCATTGTTACTATGACTCACCACTAACATCGACACAATATTAATTTGGTTACAATTAAATAATTTATTGCAGCATATAGTAATTACAATAAATAATAAAAAAAGGAATGCGACAATTTGACAGATAGAGAACGCGTTAAATTTGCATTGCACGACGTTTCGGCCTAGTTACATAGGTGGTGGTCACGAGCTAACTGATGTATTGCGGTGTCTTTTATAGCTTGTACATCATAATAATATATACGCTATAATTTATAACGATACGATATAAATTAGCCAAAATATGACGATGAGTTTACCTTATAAGAACTGTCTCGGCGAGCGCTACTTAAGCAGTTAACATTACACGATGACAACACATAATGTCATCATTAATATCAATATAAGCCCAGACGAGGTTACGGGCGGACGCTAGTTTAATGCAAATATTTAATGAATATACTTCTTAAAGTTAATGCATTAAATTATAAATTATTTGTATGTACAAAGCTTATAAGGTGATATTGAGTACAGCCTTTGTATTTTAGGGATAATATTTTTCTGATCTAATCGCAAAAATGTAAAGGCCCTTTCTCGTTCGGCCCTCGGTATTACTTCGACAGAGAAAAGTGCCATCTATATCTGTCATTCTCATGTATTATCGCTCCAATAAAGTGTTACGGTAGTGGGGAAAACTTTCTGAAATAACCGAATTCCCACATCGACTATTGTTTTAACGCTTAAGGAAACCGATATTTTCATTGTCAAAAGAAAGGGTATTTCCCTGCACAGCCACGACAATATTTCCCTCTCGACAGAGATAAAATGTCCGACGTTAAACTAAGAAATGACAATCAAGCGACCGGATTGGCGTCTGGCCTCACTATACGACAATGTCAATCGACTTCCAACGGCTCGTGACCCGCAAGCCTCGCCGCCTCGCCTCGCCTTGCCTTGCCTCGCTTCGCTCCAACGAGCTCGGAAACCCTTTCAGTGAAAAGGTCAAACGGTTATAGGATATCGTGCGTTGCTGAAAAATATTCTGTTGAATTTTCTTGAAAGATTCAACAGTTTATTTGTCTATTAAAACGGCAAACCTAGTATGGAGTAAGCCGATAAATTAATCATAACTTCTATCACCTCTAATAATATTATGAAAATATGCTGTTACATGCAATTTCGAACGCGTGGTACTTAGCAAAAAAAATGTTTAAATTAAAATTGCATGCGAGGCACTCGCGGGCTGGTCACTGTTTCTTAAGTTTTTTTAACCTTAACTTTTTCTGCACTACAATACTACAATGTCTAAGATTCCTCGGGGTGTGTTTTTTTCTGCTAAATAACAATATCAATAATTTAGGACAAAATAGAAGAACATAAAAAAATGGCCGACGTTCGAGGACTTAAAATGAAATATAAAAACCTTAAATACGTAAATGTTATGGGTATCCGCGAAAGCTAAATCAACAATTGCTTATGCATACAATAAGCAGGGGCCGATCCTTCGGGCGCCATTCAACAAATCATTCTTTCATCGTTGAAGAAAGGTCCATGCGTATGTATGAACGGAGCGTCGCCCCTCGCTGGAGAAGCCCGTGTTGTAGCTGAACCCGAAAAAACGTTCGATATGATTTATTGGCGACCAATGATCTTCCCTGGATTACTGAGCGAAACCATCTTTGTTTTGACTTCATCGTAGTTATATAATAATTGGGAAAACAATTCGCTGTGGAGAGAAATAAATTTGATTGATCGATTTGTTTTTAATCAATGCACTCATCAAAAGATCAAACATTTTAGAGTAGCTAACCAGAACTTAAATTATTATTGAACTATAACAGGTTGTCATAGGTTTTCGAGTGGGCTACTAAGAAATTAATTTATACAAGTGCTCGACCAGTGTTCCATTTCGACAATAGAGAAAAACAACTTTTCCCAAATTAACTTTTACTTTATTCCTAACTTTTTTATACTGACCTCATTAATATCTGTTCCGAAATAAAATAAAAATAAATGTTTGTCATATAAAAATTGTTTCGAAAAATAAAAAATAATTTCCCCAAATATGCGTAGGTACTTTCGGACTTAAATAAATAATTGTTAATTATTATCTTGATAATATGTTTTTTTTTAAGTGAACATACAAAGTTATTGAATCAAAGGTAGTGAATATTTTACTCTAAAACGCATATATAAAGCTCTCGCGTTCATACTAACAGCTGACCATTTTTCACGTCTGGCGGGATGTTTGCCCCTTACAATCTGTCTGACTGATGAAATATAGTTTTGTAATAGTTGTGTGAATAACATATTAAAAAATCAAGCATTTAAAAATAAGCTAAGTTCACTCATTTTTTTGTCTGCTTTAAAACGTCTGGCAGATGTTGTGCCCCTGGTTAGGTGTCTGGCGACACTGGTTCCTGCTTTAGAATGATATTATACACAACATATATAAAAATCAGCCATTTAAAAATAAGTAAAGTAGCACCTATTTTTAGTCACCTTTGTCTCCTGATATCTATCTATATATCGCCCCCAGTCTCGAACTCTGTGAGTGCGAAAATGTTATAAGTGCATAAAAGACTACTCAAAACATAAGGTTTCATCCATTTGCAAAATAAGTTAGGTCTGGCAGCTCTGGGATCTTGGTCTAACAGAAGAGAGAGAAGTTCTTAACTGGTTTCCCCACTTACTATTTATAAATATATATATATATATAGCTTCACTATTAATTTCTTTAAAAAACATAACATAGAAAATTATTTCATATTTTTCCAACATTACAATAAAAGTTGAACAGTATTCAATTAATATTAGTGTGAGAATAAATGGTAAAAAGCCCGTGACACCTTTTAACCGAGCGAATGCATCGCTCATTCGGGCGGGCGGGCGGTGACGGGTCCAGTCAGGCCGTCCGCCCTATTCGCTTGTAACCCGCGCCTGGTCATTTTAACAGTTTCTTTTTTAACTACGGAAAAGGTATACTTTGCGTTATGCACGATTTTAATGTTTGTTTTGAAATATATATTTTAGAAACTTTCGATCGCTACTATTGGAAGAGGTTTCGAGGAAAACATAAACGCTATAGTACAAAGTCTCAAAAATGCAAAGCAATTTCATTTTGACACAGTGCGCCATAGTGAAGAGTACCTGTATTCTATTACAATTGGCCAAGAAATACGACGCAAAACACTCTTTTTACTACGGTACAATGTATTGTGGTATCGGCCTGGGTAAACTGGTCAAAAGAAACACCTGTCATGATTAGATTATGTTTCGAAGAAACACGAAAATTGCTGATTAATTCTTTGTGTAATTTATCATTTTATAACAATTTCTATTTATTCACTCCTTTTTCTGTGTTTCTTTTATATTTTATAGGTTTTAGCGTTTGACCACAATTACATCTTAATCTGATATTAAATTAAGACATGGTAAATATGCTAAACCTAGAGGGGACGACTCTCCAGCGCTGGTACTTAATGACAGATTCTCAACTCGAGGGTGGTAGCTAGCGGCCGGCGGACTTGGAAAAAGCCCTACCACCATGTTATGGTTTCTATTGCTTATTGTAACTAAATATTAAAAATGCTACAAGTAGCGTCACCTAGTTTAAGCATGTGTATACTTTTTGTTACAATAAAAAGTCAGTCTGGTTCTAACTACTATCCGTGCGTTTTATTAGTTTCATCAGGATGTTTTACTCCAACGAAAGCTTCAGTTCAGTCGCAAGGATTTGAACCTGCGTCGATCGACGAAGTGTCCAAACAGGCTATCAACTAAGCTATTATCGCTTCAAATAGCACGTGTGTTTTTTTGTCTTTCCAATTATAGGAAACGACAGATCATCGTCATACCAGATACAGGAACAGCTTGACTCAACCTCTTGTTTTATCCATGAAACCACAAATTTTGTTACGTTTGTATATGTGGGGGGTGAACGGCGTCTATGTGAAAGTATGACGTCATCCATAGTAATGTCATGATTAGATTTTGATCAATCAATCGACCAAAAACAACGGAATAAATTATATAATAAATATTCGATACAGGAATGCAACACTGATTGTAGTTACAAATTATCCGTAGGTGTGACTAGCCTAACTTTCGAAGCGAGCATGGCCGGCGTCTCGTCGTCGGTTGCTTTTTAAGGTATTCCACCAATAATAATCAAGGAGCATGAACATTTGATGCCTCCAACCAATGGTGTTTCAGAATGGGGTACGTGGTAGTCAGTCAATAGTAACTCTCCGATATAGTCAATAGTACGGACACATGTCAATAGTAAATCCCCCGATATATATAATTTGTCAAGTGTTTTAAAATAAAGCATTTATAATTATTATCATATTAATTGTCAGTAGACCTTTATCAATTAGCCAATGCCATAATTCTTTGATTTCAAAGTAAATATATATATATATATATATATATATATATATATAAATAATTCTCGGATTCACTCGAACACGCACACAAAATTTCATCAAAATCGGTCCAGTCGTTTAGGAGGAGTTCAGTCACATACACACGCACACAAGAAATATATATATTAAGATATATATATAATAAGGAATATGTAAATAATGATGTTCAGCCAGTTTTAACTTCGCGTTCATTGCTATATGAAATTAATCAGCTTGTAAAACTATTCGGTTGAATGAACCCACATCCCACCTGACTCCGAGTGATTCAAACTAAGCGCTCACTCGCGTACAGCAATAATCCTCTAAGTTCGCCGCGCTGAGGGTGATTACTTTTTAATATTTTCCTCGCGTTAATACCATCTGTTACAGTTCAGATTAAATAGTAAGGGAACTACAAAATTAATGTTACCTTAGCTCTAAGATACACAATGGTTTCGCTTTCGTTTATACAATTTCTTCCGGATATACACACACATGAGGTTTTTTCACTTTTTACAAATTAATTTTTATCTTGTTTTATTGAATAACTTATCAAATATTATTAATTCTTCATTTACTATAATTCCTTGGGGTAGAAAATTTTTTCTTAAATGTTTTCAGGCCATAAACTAACAATTTAAAAGATCCTCAAGAAAAAACTAACTTGGTAAATAACGAACACCCTAATTAATATTATATATATAAACATACATCGTTAACATTATATTCATAAAAGTAGAAAAAAATCGATGTACTTTAAATCAAAAGAATATAAATTTTACAAACGCCTATACTGCTAATGGCGAGTAAACTATTATTTTAATAAAAAACATTGAAATTCAAAAGGAGAATTAAACACATTTAATATTTACAGCATTTTTTATTTATTTTTTAAAGGCACAGCATTTAGTAAATCACATTTCAATATTCTTAATTTTATTTGCCATCTCGGTTTCTTTTCCATACGTTAATTTTACTTTTTTTTAAACAAATGAATTCATTTTCACTTTTTCGTTTATTCTTATTCTATTTTATTTATTTGTCTAATGTCTTTCAATAATTTCTGTAACATAGATGTTTTTTTTGTTATTATTAACAGTGTAAATTGTATCGTTGTTTTTTTTATGTCATAGCAGGCAAACGAACAGGTGGGTCACCTGATGTTAAGTCATCACCACCGTCCATAGACACTAACAACAGCCCGTGTTTGGGGGAAAGGGAGGAAGGGGAGAGGAGAGGGGAGAAGAGGGGAGGTGGGCCTCCGGCGCTCGCGCTGACCCAACGAAACGCAACAATGCAAGCACTGTTACTTCACGACGGTTTTCTATGAGAGGGTGGTAGTAACCCCGGGCGAGCCGACCTATTCTTACTGAAACCAGTAATAGCTTCAGCGTGTCTCTACCACCTCTAGGACTGGTGCTATATCCACATTTGTAAATAAATAAAAACTTCATTGATAATGTGAGTACTATTTATAAAAAATATGAGGACAATTGATCGATACCGCAGTTGCAGTAACCGGTTTTACTATTTGAGAATTAACTGTGTCACTTCCAACTTCCTCCCAGCAGCTGTTACGGAAGGTGAAAACTTTACGATTAGTTGCACCGTTACACTCGATACGCTTTCCGCTGGGGTTTTTTAATTAAACGTACTTGTTTAGCGCATACGACTGATTGTTTTATGTTCACTCGGTTTTTGCTGAAATTACGTTTTTTGCGGAACACGATGTAATTTAATTCAATTACTTTAACTTTTTTTAAATTTTTAAATACAATTTTTGTAACATACTTTTAACTATTTTTGAAGTGAAACTTCTTATGGCGTGGTAGGGAAAAACCTTCGTTACGCGTTATGCTTTACGCGTTAAATGTAAGGTAGATATGTATTTCTGTGTATATGTAAGTATGTATAAATGTCTGTCTAGGTCTAGCAGTATACAACAATGAGTCAATGTATAGTTCAGTATTATACTGCGAGACTTCGTATAGTATATAGTTTAATACAGTCTCACTTCCTCTGCGCGTACGCACAAAACTCTGGAACATCTGGAACAGAAAACTCTGGAAGTATATCATTAAATCTAAATTCAAACAACGATACGATACGACGACTTGACCTCATGAAACAGTCTGGTAAGAAACAAACATCCTCATACTATGGAATTGCAATTTTTATATTATCCTTACTGTTGAAACTGTCCTGAAACTGAAACTTACTGTCCACGTTGAAATTTGTACATAAAAACGAACAATTTCTATATCACAACAGATGAGTAATTTGAATTAAAACTGTCTAAAATGTTGGTCGTATGCACCATTATGACGCATTGTGATATGACTTGGTCACTTATTCCTCACACTATTATATTACAGTAAGATATATATACTAAGAGGTCTGTGTGCTCGATTATTTTAAACAAATATCTTTAATTACATGAACTTTCATTACTCAGGCCACACGAGACTAATAGTATTTAATCATTTTCTTAAGGACAGAGCGATTTTGTAAAATAAACCGAAAGTACCTATGTGTTCACTTTTTTAATGTCATGTCTAATATATTAATCCTTGCTTCTTCTATAACATATTAATTAAATCTGCCGTGCCCCCGCCAAAGCGAGAAAAAAAGCGGCACGGCCGTACCATCCTTTTCTCGAAGAAATTCAGGCTATTTTCGATCCCCTATAACTTCGTCAAGGTTAACACTAGACGCCATCAGTATATAAGCAGGCATTGTATAAAAACGGTATATTTTAAATCTCATTCAATTTGAACCAGTAGCTTAATAATTCTTAAACAATTCTTAAGCTTATTCTTAGTTAATTTCTTGAATTAACTAGTCAACATTTCTTAATTTTATCACTTACTGATTGACCTATCATCAAAACTCTAAGGCACTTCTAGCAGATATAGAAACTTCAAATTTAGAATACAATTAGTGTTTCGTGTATAAATCAAGTAAAAACTAAAATATTTTCATTTTAAATCAGCTTAACAACAGCGATCTATCTGAGCTAAGCTAAGCTACATATTCATACTTACTAATGGGCGCCCAGTGGTCGACATTCAACCATAGTTCATTGATTTTTTAAAGTTTGAACTTTATCTGTGTCAAAGGGACTCTATAATCAAAGGTTTTCAACATGGCTACTCAGTTATTTTTCATTTTTTTTTTCAAATTATATAAACAAAAAAAAATCTATACCTAAATGAAAATTTAAATTAATTATAAATTTGAAACGAAAACAGGCAATTACATAAGATGGTAAGGCTCTCAAATTGTAAGTAAACATAACTATACAAAATAAAGAAATTTATCGCAACTCATGATACAACTTTCAATTAATTTTACACGGAGTTTTATTTCAGGGTTATATTGAATTAAATGTAGTCTCATTGCTCGGAAAAGTAATGGATACACATTAATTGATCAAATTGATCAAAATGATCACATTCATCAAATGATGAATCCAAAAAAAAGATGATCTAAGTCATGGATTACTTTCATGAGCAAACAAATTTTCTTATTATAATTTTACAACGTATTTTTGGCTCATTTTTTTATTGAATAATCATTTGAAGTAAGTTCACCATGAAAAAATACTAAAAATTGAAATATTGACTTAGACTTTGGTAATATTGCTTTACTCTTATGACAACATGAAGCAAAGTGACATGATGTGAAAGCAGTCCTGTCACCTAAAAATTTTGACATTCAATAAGACCAAAGAGAATAATAATTATTTCAGTGGTTCCATAAATTTACTAAAGATAAATTATTTATCAATTAATTATTAAAGTATATTATGAATTTACATATTATATTATTATAAAATTAACTTACAATTTAACTCAAATAATGGTGGAGAAGGTTAAAAAATTTTGGGGGGGGGTCTTTTTTTTGGTTGTGTTGGGGGGTTTTTTTTTAAGCAGCACTAAACTTTCTATCAAATTTGAGGTGTAAGGCACGCGAGTTATTGAAACATATGGGTACCAAGCATACCTCACCAACTCTTATATGTATTTTGTGTCAGATATTTTTTTTCTAAACTAATTCAATTCGATAAGAGAAAATAATAAAACACTTCCACTTTCATGTGTAAGCATTTGTGCGTGCACGTGTGTGGAGGTGAGCCTAGTCTTGTGTGCGGGAGCGAAATTCACCTCCAGACCACGGCGGCGTGATCTGTGGTTACGCTCTGTTTTTGAGAGACAGGCTGGTACTGATCGTTCGCTGCCGTTATATCATAGGTAGGATCGGTAAGAATATGTCACGGACGTCTGTTCTGGCGCGCAGCGTTAGGTATGGTTTCGTAATTCGCGGTTTTTTTTCGAACTGATTACTCTATTGACCTAGCAAGGTCTTAACAGCTTCACCGGACTACAATAATTCGCGGTGGATACCACTAACGGACTGGGATGACTCGCGGCTTTTTCAAAGTAATTAGTGGTAAATGATTTTACATAGGTCCAGATAGTCGGCATCTCCAAGTCTCTGTGGAGATCGACTCTCCGGACGTACCATGGGGCACCGGTCACTTTACGTAAGACGTGGTTTTGGAGAACCTGCAACTTATGAAAGTTGTTTTTTGACGTATGTGCCAAAACGGGACAGCTATATGTCATAACGAGACGGATACATGTTTTATACAAAGTGAGCTTGTGTCTGAGGGTTTTTTTTACGTGTTAAAAACATTTAACTTATTTTCAGTAAATATAATATACATATAATTATAGTTTCGGAAATTCTCCAAATGATAGTGAAATCATCTTATAGTGTTTATTGGTAAATACTGTTAATTATTTATTATGTATACATAAACAACACGACTCAATCTCAATGTTAATTTTGTTAAAGTGAACTCAGTTTTCATTACATAAAATTAATTACAGACGAATTTAAACACATTTATTTATGAAAATTCACTCCCCGTATAGTTAACCATTTTATTATGTAGCTCTTTTAATGTTCGTAAATAAATATAATTTTGCATAAACATATATACAAGCGTCATGAAATTAGAAATCGTTATTATTATATCCAGTATCCATCCGTAGCAGTTTTATAGTCCAAAACATTTCCAAATAATAATGCTATTTCAAAACTTTGTAGTTAAGAAAGCGGGTCTCATATGCGTTTATGAATTTTCAAACAAAACTAATAAAACTTTCCAACTTTCGCTCAAACACGTCTTTCCGCTTGCAGATTGTCTTGTTTTCACAATAATTCTAATGAAAATGTTAAATCACATTCTGCTTTACTCTTGATAAAAGTACATGACACTGGCATTTTCATCCCAATGCTAAGTATATTTGAATAATTTTTTCTCGTAACTTCGCTCGCGTTGTTATATATTTTATCCACCTCTCGGCCTTCTTTATAGATGAAAGTTCGGTATAGACCAAAGATAGGTGTTCTTTTCGGTAACGTTGACAACGTATATGAAAAATTTCATGATAATGACCTGAAATAGAGCTAGTTAGTATTAGATAGGATCTTATTTATAGATCAAGTCAGTCAAATATAATGACTTATCAACGGTTAAATCTATTTCAAGTAGAGTCTAGATTGAAGAGTTTACTTGCATTTTAAAAATACTTTATAGGTTTTATTTAGCATCTGACCATAATCTCGGCTAATGTTAAAGTGTTCCAAGATATTAGAAACCCTACATTTAGAAGCTCCCAGTTGCAATAGCCGGAAAACAGATATATATGCTCGGCGACAGATTCTCAACTTGAGAGCGGTAGATAGCCAGATAGACTTAAAAAAACCCTACCACCGAGTTATGGTTTCATCACGTTTTTTTTTTCTCTAAAAGCTCGTCTTGTATACATTTTACCAACCACACGGTTCTGACATGCATATAACCGGTATTATTAATAGGTTAAGTTGTATGAATGTGATAAAGCGTCGTAAGTCTAGTTTACTCCTTTATAACATTCTTATTATATTATTCATCGGACTGTTAACTGTTGCATTATCCATAATTGTAAATAAATAAATAACACACGAGCACTGCTATTTCGTGACAAAACCATATGTGGCCTTGATACTCGATACTAAAATGTTACAACTTTATTCATTGTTTTCTTTACTTAGTATGACGCGACGTAGTAACAGTTCAAAATGACGAGTATTTTATAAATTTTTCCCCAATGAAAAACTATAAAAAATACTCACACATACATTTTCATCCTAACATTAAATCTTGATTTTAAACTACATTAATATAAAATATCATGTTACTCCGATTCTGAAACTAAATAATTTTTAAACTTCATCATAAATATGTCCATATTTCTAAAGCTTTATGTGATTCTTTGTATCACATTGTGTTAAGTTATTAAAGCTACTTGCCAAGAATACAGACATCAGACACTACATTGTGTCATTGTAATGTACACTGCACTACCATTTTACGAAGACCTATCGCTCTAAAAGTAGTTTCCCTTCTGTCGCCACTTTCAAAAGGAGAGAAAAGGGGAACGGTGTCGAGTTAACTTGGTGACTAATAGCTTTTAGTGCGAAACGACGCGAGACGCCCACTTTTACGAGTTAGTGAGAATAAAAATTGCTTGTCGAATATTTGTCGTGAAGATATGCAGAGGCGGCGTGCCGGGTACATTGTCGGCTGTGATTTTACGACATAGAAGTGTGTGTACATAGATCAACGATGTCTTGCTTTTTATAGGCCGAACTGTGGAAGTCAAACCAATTACTATTTACCCATATTAATATTGCCTAAAATAATCATAGCAACAATTACAACGATGTGCAAACCATTCCTACCATACGTAATTTTATACAAACTTCTGAACTAATATCTCTTTATCAAGTATGTCAAACATTATTTTTATTATTTTTGATTCTTGGCTAAGTTACATTCAACCGTAAATAAATTCAAAGTAATCGCTCAAACACAATATCACATAGGTCCTTACCCTACTATATGTTATCGATAGACACCTATATAAATATAGAGTAAGTATACTTATACGTAAATAACAATAAAAAAACAAAAGAAACAATGTCTAAAAGAGTTAACGATAATCCTATAGCAGTATTGATCTCTGTAGTACGGACACAATCAGACATTCAAATTAGAACTACTCCCAGTTCAGTTTCTCGACACTATTGGAATTCAGTTAAACTTACCCTTTGGCTGTGGAATATAAATGAAAGGAACTTCGTTAACTCTGAAATATCAAAACTATTCCGTATTTCGATATACAATATATTTTTACATAAAAATACTGGTTATAGTAGAATAATCAAGACTCTATATATGCTATATTGATATACAATACTATGGACTCGAGTAATTAAAGTATTTAAAATGTCATAAGCAAAATATGATATTCAATTTTAATTTATTTTATTTTATTTTATTAATTTTTATGGTTTTGTTGTTATCCTTCACCCGAATCTAAGCTCTTCGTGGAATGATTTGAAGTGATAATGACTTACTGTACCTATAACATATCAAAAAAGTAATTTAAACCGGTAGTAAGTGTGATCGCTCTTAAACTACGTCATTACCACTATTATACAGTGTTATAATGTATATGCCGCCATTACGATTAAAATCAAGCTAGGTTATAGTCAAACGCCTAAATTACGATTTTCTTTTTTCAGATTACGCAGCGTAGTGCGCTCAGATTCTAGAATAATGTATACGCATTTGACACATATTCGAGCGAGAGTGAAGTACCTGCTAGGTATTTTGCCGCGGTAAATCAATGGACGTAACGTACATTCATTTTTAACCGGACAGCCGGAGTAATAACCAATTAATCACTCTACCCACAACACTCGTATATTCTTTTGACGCAGAATAATTGTTTTTCCGTATAAATCATCTCAAATTATCCCACGAGGGTGAGGTGACGCAGCGCAGGGCGAGCCCGGCGTAAATCAAAATTCGATGAAATCACCAATTCTACTATAAATGAACTAGGAAATATGAAATAACTTCAAAATTGGTTCTTTTTTTCGTTTAAATTTAGAAAGAAACACTTAATTTAGGATTTAAAGTTTGATCGTAAGTGTTTAACAAATTGAAGAGGTGTTAGCTACTTTAATGTATTTTAAGTTCTAAATCTTGTTTTTATTGTCTTACATTAAGATTATTTTTTATAGAGTCGTTTTAGAAATAGCAATCTGTTAATGCGTTTTAATAATAATAACAATCGCTAACGTTCCTTAAGGCCGTGTAGTAAATTATTTTTTATGTCTCGCATTAAACAAATATTTAAATTTAACACAACGTATTATTCAGTAATCTCTCTTCCAAGACTATAAAAAGAAAAAGGATAACAAATAAACTGCAATAGTTGCAAAGCTAGCAGTATATCAAAGGCAGAGCGCGGGAGAACGCGAATCTACGAGACTCGTAGCGCGTCTGATCGTTTATCACAAGAACGTGACTTGCTTGCTATCTTCAAACATTATTAAAACAGGACACAAACTAGTGACAGTCGGATAATTTTCGCAGTCGGTACAATCCACAACATCCTTTTCAAAATAATTTGATCGTTAGACGGCTAGGTACCTACGTACTTGAGACTATAACTCTTAATACTCGGTTCTTGTGTAAGTGTCACCATCATTATCATCATCAGCCTGTAAGAGGCCCACTACAGAGCCATAGACCATAGACCTCTTCCCGAAGGCAGGCATGGGCATAATCACCACAGCTCTACACGTATTGGCGATTTGAAACTCTGAGAAATCCACGATTCTATACGAGTATATTCCCACGTCCTTGCAGTACTATAAGCACAAGGTTCAAGTTTTCTCACGATGTTTTGCTTCATCGTTAGCCAATAGTTACCAATTAAATTAGTAAAAGTACGCGAATTTCGAAAAATTAGATGCAAACAAATAATGCAGTCTTTGTTTCTCAAGTGTAACCTTTTACGCGGAGAGAAAATACATCATGGACTGTCAGGCCCTCGAGGGGGGGGGGGGGGGGGGCCCGGGGACCGCCAACTGCGTGCTGGGATGCAGCTGTCGGTGCCTTACAGGGACTTTAACCGACTAAAACCCCACGGCAAATCGTACGCCGCACTATGGGAGTGTCGCGGGGGAGCGTGAGTAAGCTCCGCGACATCCCCGGTGGCAGGCGCTTTCACGCCACACCCGGATGAGGCAGCCCGGATGCGAGACTGCCTCCTAGCCCGCCGAACCAGTGCAAAGTCTAACCTAACCGAACTGAGACGGACGATATCAGTCACATTGCCCCGAAGGAATCGCGTGTTGAAGCCACCGCAACTGAAATTGGCCAAGTGCAGACAATCTACACATGGGTCATGTGATTGGTATATTGCTGTGTATATTAATAGGTGAACTACCTATATTTATTTTTCGCAAATGTCTGTCTCGGTTCGATTAGGTTAGACTTGTGAAATCAAGACAGCACGAGCCGGCCGTGGCAGCGGTCGTTGAGCGCACTGTGGTGGCGTTAATACAAATAAGTACCAATTCGAACCTCCGGACATCAGATTGATGTACCACCTATTAAACCTCTCGACCACCACAACCTCACATCTCATGTGTCTTGGTAACAGAAAGTACTATAATAACTATACATCCATTTATGATGAAAAACTATACGCTTTTGAACAGATCGATCGATTACAATGTATTGCAGAAGGTTTTTGCAAGTGTATCATAGGTATCGGGTCGGTCGTGTCGCACGCGGTCGCAGGGAGGCAGCGGGCTCGCGGCGCGCGTGACCGTTTACCGGCCGTACGTGAACCACGTACTAAACATACTATACATAGTTCAAATATAATCAGTGAAGTAATTACATACGAACACCTGTACATTGTACAGGTTTAAGTATATGATTAGAAGTGTCAGATTTATAGGTGTACAGTGAGTCAAATTGGTAGTCTCTATACGATCTTCGTGTTATAAAAATCTTATTGCGGCGGCAACCACCACATCTACAGCTGCAAGGGTGTTGTGCTTGGGCTGAAAGTAGATACCCCAGAAAATTAATGCCAAAAGTATGATTCGATAATCGTTGTGAGGCTCACTTATCTCGTGTAGTCCGGTGAGGCTGTTACAACCTTGCTAGGTCGATAGCGTAGTCAGTCCGAAAAAAAAAAGCTCACTTATCTTAGTTTTCACCACCGTCGTTAAATTCACCAACTGTACATGCCATTAAAAGCTGTTTATTATTTTTTAAGCGGGTGTCTAGATAGCTGATCACTTCCAGACGCCACAATCGTTCACGTAACGATATAACCTTTTTTTTTATAGAGGGGAAAATCCTGTATGGATACACCTCGCATTGCCGGGGGACAGCGCGAGGGTTATGTGAGACTCTTACTCACTAAAAACCCCTCTTCTGCTCAGCGCGAATGTGAACCAGGGAGCGGTTTCTCGGCTAGCATACGCCACAACCCTGGCCACGTGCTTGGGTCACCCGTAGATGGTAGGTCGGGGACCCTCCTCCCAAGAAGTAGTTCTTCCCTATGCTCTTCTTGTGGAGCGGCGGCTAAAGCCGTGCTCTGCCTGCACGGGCCTTCCTTTCGTGGCAACGGACGCCCCCGCGTCCGTCACCTGAAGGCATGTTACGGAGGCATCGGGTGGGACAAGTGTCTACGTCTCGTCGCTCGACGAACTGATCTCCTGCGGCGCGCCATCGGAGCTTCAGGGTCTAACTCCCTCAGTCGTTCGGCCTCCTCCTTCCGCCGAAGTACCTCCTCACAAAAGGACTGGACAGCGCCCCATGATCTCTCACTGTCGATCATGGCCTGTACCAGACTCGGCAGGGAGAGATCACAGTTCACCACTGCCGTTAATTCAGAGCGTTCGGCTGCCCAAGCCGGGCATTCCTTCAAAGTGTGAAGTGCTGTGTCTTCTTCACAATATTCACAATGGTGACACTTTGGTGTCAGCTCCCTTCTGGCTATCTGGTGCAAATACTTCCCGAAACAGCCGTGGCTGGTCAGCATTTGCACCAGCCGGATGGTGAGCAGCCCATGCATCCTTTCGAGCCACTCTGTCAGTATTGGACGGATCGCGTCAACCGTCCAGGATCTGGCACTAGCCGTCTCGAGGTTTTCCCCCCACGCTATCGTGACCACGTGGCGCCAGAAAACCCTTTGCGCCTCCAATTCCCTAGGTGCGATGGACACACCCTGGGACACTCTTTCTGCCCGCCATCGATAAAGAGCCGCATGTACATGGCTTACTAGGTACCATGGCGGGGAGCACGCCAGCAGGCACGCCGCCTCGTACGATACCGTACGGTATCCGCGTATCACCCTGACGGCCATCACCCTGTGAAGCTTCCGCAGGATGGCAGAGTTGACAGCCATCAGGGCTTCGTGCCAAATTGGGGCTCCATACAGCGCCATGGACCTTACCACCCCCAGGTAGAGTGACCGGCACCTGGCACTAGCACCTCTTAAGTTGGGCAGGAGGCTAGCCAGGGCAGAAGCAGTTCGCATAACTTTGGTCGACATAGTGCGGAAGTGTTCGCGAAATGTCCACCGTCCGTCCAAGATCAGACCCAGGTATTTTAGAGTGGATCGGACATCAATCCTCACTCCACCAATGATCAGATGAGTACCAGGAGGTGGTGCTCTACGCGGACCATAAAAACAAATGGCCTCAGTTTTATCCAGTGCAACCTCCAAGCCGAGCATCCTTATCCGTGCCACCACTTGTGCCACACTGGCACTCGCCAGGTGTGTAGCATCCCTCACTGTTTTTCCTCGAGCTGTTACGAGTGTATCGTCCACGTAACAGGTTACCGACGTAGCAGGCAAGAGGGCTCCTCGCAGCACCCAGTCATACCCGATGTTCCACAGGAGCGGGCCAAGGACTGACCCCTGTGGAACACCGCATGACATCTCCCTCTGGTGGATGCTGGAGTCTTGCCCAATGCACATGACCCACCGGCCTTGCAGGTAGGACCCGACTACGTTTTGCAAATACCGAGGTATCCTATGGTACTTTAAACCTTCCCTGATACATTCCCAGGGTAGGGTGTTGAAAGCGTTTGCTATGTCAAGAGACACATCCAACAGCACCCCACCCTCGGAGACCGCTTCTTCCGAGAGGGACTTGACACGTAGAATCGCATCGATTGTGGAGCGACCCTCCCGGAAGCCATATTGCACATCTGAGAGGTCGGGTCCCACCCAAACCATGTGCTTTAGCAACCTTTGCGAGACGACACGCTCGAACAGCTTACTGATCTCGTTGAGGAGAACAATTGGTTTATACGCCGACGGGGAATCCATTGGGCGACCATCTTTCTTTAAGAGCACAAGTCGGCCCCTCTTCCACTCCGCTGGAAATTGGCCGGACTGCAGGCAGGCGCTAAACAATCTCTTAAGCCGATCCCCTAGCGCCTCCATCGCTAAGACCCATGCGCGTCCTGGGATCCCGTCTGGTCCAGGAGCGGTATTTTTGGCCTTGAGCCGACTCACCGCAGCATCCAACTCCACCTCGGTGACCATTGGTGTTGCACCATTGTCCAGAACCGATATCGCTAATGGAGCCCTAAAAGGAGGTGTAAACTCCGTTCTATGCGGAAATAGCGCCGAGATCACATCGTCCAAAAGCTGCGGCCGGAGACTCTGTGTGATCGGGGGAGTCCAGGAGCGCAAGGAGCCCAAAACCATGCGGTAGGGGCGTCCCCACGGATCACCGTCCAGAGTCTCCAGAAGGTCCTCCCTCGCCCGAGCTTTGGCTGCCCTGATTGCAACCTGCAGTGCTTTCTTGGCATCTCTATAAATGGTATATAGCTCCGCCTCTCCAGTCGCATCTCGGCCACGGTGCCGCCTACGGTGCCTGGATAATTGGCGCTTTTTGGCTATGCACGTTGTTCTCAGATGTGCGATTTCCGTGCTCCACCAATATACTTGTCGCCTTAGCAGCTGGGGCCGGGACCGAGGCATGGCAGCATCGCATATACGGGTCATGTTAACCCGGAACCAGCTCACCTCGGCGACCACATAACGATGCTCTTCAGGCAGCACCAACCACGTAACGATACAACCTATGATAACCCTTTGATATTAAAACTTTTTTTTATTAACGTGGGGAATCCCTTATTAATGTAGTAACTGTACTAGGGAAGAGAGTGGGGTATGTCCGACTCGCATGGACTACCCCATGGTGTACCGACAGACCGTATTTGTTGCGGCGGCAAGGTACTAGCTAATCAAGCTCGAATAGCCGCCCCAACAGTCCGGCCGGTGAAATGTGGCCGCCGGTTTCCTATCTAATAGGGAAATAGGCTGTATAAACTCGTATGTATATATCTTCTATCTATTCTATACATATAATAAAAATGAGGTGTCTGTATGTAATATCAAAATATTTTTTTTTACTGATTGTGTACGAAAGTATACACGCCACTGGTAACAAAAATGCAATTTTTAAAATTTTTTTCTGTCTGTCTGTCTGTTTGTTCCGGCTAATCTCCGAAACGGCTGGACCGATTTTAACGGGAATTTCACTGGCAGATAGCTGAAATTACAGCGGGTTACTTAGAATACTCTAAATTAAACTAGCTATTAATCGCGGCTTCGTCTGTAATACTATCTCCAAAACGGTTAGACCGATTTTCATGGAACTTTCACCAACAGATAGTGGACATCATAGTAAGTAATATAGTCTATTTTAATTTAGACTAGCTGTTAACCGTGGCTTCACCCGCAGTACGATCTCCAGAACGGTTCGATCGATCTTCACAAAATTTTCACTGGCAGATAGCTGACTTTATAAAAAGTAATACAAGCAATTCTAGTTTATACTAGCTGTTAACCGTGGCTTCGTCTACAGTACTATCTTCAAAACGGTTAGACCGGTCTTCACGAAATTTTTATTAACAGATATGTGACCTTATAAAAATTAAATCAAGCCATTTTAGTTTATACTATCCGTTAACTGTGACTTCACCCGCAGTGCTATCTCCAAAACGGTTAGACTGGTTTTCACGAGACTTTCACTGGCAGATAGCTGACGTTACAAACAGTAATTTAGACAATTTTAGTTTATACTAGCTGTTAACCGTGGCTTCGCCCACAGTACTTTCTCCAAAATGGTTAGACCGATTTTCACGGGACTTTCACTGGCAGATAGCGAACCTTATAAAAAGTAATTGAGGTTATTCTATTTTAGACTAGCTGTTACCCGCGACTTTGTCTGCATGAAATTTAGCAAGATTTCAACTCATTCTTTGGGGTGGCAACCACCACACCCACACTGATCGGGGTACCTAGCCTAGTAGTAGACTGTATGTAAAATTGGCTGGAGGTAGATACACTGGATAAATATTTGCCGAAAGAATTTTCTTTATAACCGGGATAAACGCTCACTTACCTGATATAACGTCTTCTCCGTCGCCGTTGCCGATGGTGAGAGCACCATATGTCCAAGACGTACACACACAATGCACAAAAATAATGTTCCGAGCCGCCGTGTCGCTTGTATGGTGAGCGAATTCGAATAGTGCGCGTTAGGAACAAGGGCCGCCGAGCAAGTGACCGATCGTCACCGATTTTCCGTTAACAAAATGTGTCAAAAATAAATTTTGACTACCCCCAACCAATTTATACCCGAACATTCTTTATTTTTAATAAGATAAATAATTATCAGGTTATTATTTACAATTCGACATTGTAATCTATACTATAATAAAACTGTAGCAAGGTCAAATCTGTACATTGAATATTTTTTGAAAATTTTTATCGGAGTAGACTTTATTATCGATATAGAAGCCAAAAATAATCTTTTTACAATTTTTGTTCTGTCTGTCTGTCTGTCTGTCTGTCTGTCTGTCTGTCTTTCTGTCCCTGTGAACACGCATCACGCTGAAAGTACTGAACCGATTTTAACAAAACTTGACACAGTAATAACTAATATTCCAAGGTTACATTTAGGATACTTTTTGTCCCATAAAACGCAAGGGGTTCTCCAGGATAACGAAAGATAAAAAATTGTAGTTAATGTAACAAGACTTTTTTGCAACACCTTAGTACAAGAACCAGCAACGTTGGAAGAACGAGAATTTTAGAAAAGCTGGTTCTTTAATATGAAGATATATTATGCCCTTCCAAACAAGATTCAGGATACGTGGTAGCTGGTTAACGTTGTGTTTTTAATACGCATCACACCTTTACAAGTCAAAATTTTGGGTTATAAATAATTTAAGGAACATTTTTTTTCACTATCTTTATCATACATAAAATGGGGTAAACATATCAATGCACATGCAGAATCTAGCTCTAAGTCTCTTAACGTTTTCAAAGCATTAGCCGGTTCTAACTGGGGTGTTCATCCATAACATTGAGTTCGTTTATACTTCAATATTATACGAGTCGAATTGACTATGCGGGCTTTCTTTATGATAATAGCGCTAGATTAACCTCTATAAACTTGAAAAAGTCCAAAACAGGCCATGAGAATTATCGGGGGTTTCATTAAAAGTACTCCAATCCATGTTATGGAAAGCGAATTGAGCATATGTCCGTTACATCTTAGGAGACAATATTTAGCTGGCAAAATCTATTAAAATAAATGTAGATAGTATTTGGAAGCCAAAGAGTCAATATGATATTCTTAAAATAAAAGATATTTGTCTTAATATATAAATAAATATTACAAATTTTATTAAAACATACACTGACGGATCTAAAGCTGGTAATTATTTAGGAGCCGCATTTTTTGAGTCAAATTCCAAAACTTTTATGAAATTTAAATTGATGAAAATATTTAATTATGCACACTGAACTGATAGCAATTGCAGAGGCCTTATCATTTGTAGAATCCACTGAGTCCATTAAGATTGTTATTTTATCCGATTCAAAAACTGCTCTTCAACACGTAGCTCGATGTACCTTGACTTTTCGAGGAATACCGATAGCCTACACTATTTTGAAGCAATTACTAGATTTAAAGAAAGAACAAAGTAATTGTTTTATAATGGATCCCTTCTATATAGGTATAACTGGGAATGAAAGAGCTGATCTTTTAGCTAGAGAAGGTCTCCGAAGGTGCTATTATTAATATTTTACCAACTTATTTGGATGTATGCTAGTATTTAAAAATAGCTGTTACTCGCATTGGAAGGAATACTTTGATGAGCGTTTAAAACAAAAGGAATATGGTACAGAACGATTCAGCCACATCCCTAAAGATCACCATGGATTGATGACAGTACGATTTGCCGTCGGGAAGCATTCACAGGAATGAGATTACACTAAAAAAGTTCGCCTACCTGATGCGTAAAGTACCATCAACACTCTGCAGAGTTGTGAGCTCATCGATGACGTGCACCACGTCCTGGAGAATGTGTTCGAAGCGAAGATATTAGATTCGGCTTAATGCTACTGGTTCGTTCCACACTGGTTTGTACAATTGTTATTGTCTGACCCCATTTGAAAGATACTAAAGAATTGTAAAAATTAATATAGCTATTGTTAAGTTTATTGTATTTATTGTTATATAGTTGTACTAGGGACCGGGCGGACGTTGTCTGCTTGATAATAAAAAAAATCCTAAAAGTCAACTGCAGCGCCATACCGAGTCCAATTGTCAATCTAAACCATTCTCGAATCTCCACGAACACACAAAAAAATTTCATAAAATCGGTAGTCGTTTAGGAGGAGTTCAGTCACATACACACGCACAAAGAAATATATATATTAAGATGTTACTTAGGCGATATAGTCGCGAGGCGACTAAGTTCATTAAAAATAATAAAATATTAAAATTTGCTATTTAACATGGTTTGAACATACTTATTTGATTTACAAAAAAATTGCATGGGCACATTATTGTTAATAATAAAAATGTTGGCGATAATGATTTATGTGTTAGTAGCGTTCAAAGTTAGTAAAAAACAATACATTGAAAAATTATATAAAAATAATATTTTTGCTGTAAAGGTGCGATATGCACTAATAACGAACGTTTACAGCAGGTGCCGCACACTGTTCGGAAGAACATGAAGATATATAAAAACTGGTTATTGAAATTTTTTTGAAACCATTCTAGTTTAGAAAATAGTTATAGGTAAGTGACATTTGCGCGTGTTTTTTAATATTTATATTTTTTTAATAAATGGAGTGTGAAAAAGTTTTAATAAAGTTGAAAATAGTTATGATATATTAGTGTTTAATTTATCATTTTTATTTAATGAATATATTATTCGTTTAATTTACAATTTAACTTATAATCTTGATATTTTATAATGTAAACTATACTCACTGTATAGTAAACGTCTACAAAAAGGGAAAGGAACTGCGTTAGAAACTGGGTGTCCATAGACCTCTAAATCTTTTTTTCACATTACCGCCAATATATGTAGGTTGCTACGAACGGGTTTGTAGCCTTACTTTAAAAGATTTCTCACAAACCATCTGGGTTTGAGTGAGTCCCTTGATAGTTTGGATTCACAATTGGAAATTGATGGTGTGGCTGTAATAAGGTTTTAGGTATATTAAAATTTTTCACATTTAAAAATACAATTGACACCAGTTATAACCGATTTGGTGCAGACGAAGTTGCACGGGTCAGCTAGTTATTAATAACTTTAATGATATAGAGATATAAGATCTTAGATTATAAACGCATTACGTAAAGAGTTCCATAATATAAAAACCATTATCCTCTTGTCAATTTTGAAAGTTGTCCACCTACCCTAGAGGAAATAGACAGTCAAATTAAAAAGAAAACATCCAAGTCAGCTCCAGGCCCTGACGGTATTCCTTATATAATGTACAAAAAATGTCCATCAGTTCGTAAACATCTTTAAACATATTTAGTAAAATCTGGTCAAGGAAGCAAATACGTATCATTGCATACCAACAAGCAATTTTTGTCCTTATCCCAAAAAAAGACGAAGTAGCTCATCCAAAAGATACTAGACCGATAGCACTAACCAATACAATATCCAAAATTTTCTTTAGCATACTACAAACAAAAATGACAAAATTTATGATTAGCAATAGGTACTTCAGGCCCAACCACCAGAAAGGGTTCTTGCCCAGTAATTCTGGCTGCCTGGAACACAATACATTACTAGCGGAAAGTTTGAAAGATGCCAGAACACATGAGAGGCAAATTACAGTCTGCTGGATAGACCTTGAAAACGCATTTGGTTCTGTACAGCATGAACTGATGATCTTCGCCCTGAAGTGGTATAATTTTCCTACTGTGGTTATCGACATAATCACATCTTATTATTCACAACTACAATTTGCCATAGCAGCAAACAAGAGGCAATTGTCGATAATTTTCTAAATGACTTAAATAAGGTAGACCAACAACTATTAAGCAATATTAAAAAAGTTTGGATATACGACAATTATCTTACGTCACGTCTGACTTGGTCTTTTCTTGTATATGACATTGGTAAAACCCTCCTGGCAAAACTAGATGCAAATGTCATAAAGTTATTGAAGTTATGGCTCGGAATTGCACATTCAGCTGACCCCTCAACTCTATTTAGGGATCAAAACGGTTTTGGGATGAAGTTAAAGAAACCATCGGAACTCTATAAACACCTCAGAGTGACCAAAATGCATATCTTGGGACAATCCCAGGACGAAATAGTTTCATCACTCCCAAAAAATAAATGTGTTACAGAGCTTGAGTCAAGACTTCAATTCCATAAACAATTTATGGCAGGAGCACAGTTTAATAGAGTCGGGCTGGGTTCTGCAAAGAAAAAGGAAGACCGAGAAATAATAAAATCCTTTCTACAATAAGATGAAAATGATAATTATATAGTGCACGCAATGAATTTAGAAATGCAAAGTGAGTGGTTAACCTTAGGTGAGTTCTGCATCCCCTGAAATGGTGCACCCTACTTTATGATTGGTCTCCTGCCCTATGAAAATTCTATCTTAATGCCTTCCAAATGACCCTGCCAGACCAAAGTAACCTAGTAAGATGGGGGAAAGCCTCTGAAAAATCTTGCTTTACTTGTGGTGAGGCAGTAGGTACTGCTAGGCACTTATGCAATATAGGTTGCAAGGTGCTGCTTGATAGGGGTTATTACTCACGCCGACATGATAGAGTACTTGAAATCATACGTGAAGCAGTAAGTCTTTCAGTAGCTAGAGCTCAAAAAGGATTGACCACAAATAAACGACAAATTAACTTTATAAAGGAAGGCTCAACTGTCAACTCTAAAAGCAAGCCTTTCTCAATCCTAGGTACTGCACCTGACTGGACTATTTTAATGGACACGTATGACAAGCACTATAAAATCCCAGAGGATGTTGGTGTTTCGTCATCCAGACCGGACATATTCCTCTTCTCTAGACACATAAAACATATAATACTAGTAGAGCTTATTGTACCGTGGGAAACGAACATTCCTAAAGACCACACAATCAAATTAAATAAATATTACGAAGTAACTAATGAACTAAATAAAAATGGCTATGTGGTTAAGTTATACGCGGTAGAAGTAGGAGCGAGAGGTATACCAGCAAAATCTCTCTACAACCTTCTGAAGGACCTTGGCCTGTCGAGAACTGCAGTAAGTTCTATTTTAGAAGGAGTATCAAAGGCTGCACTAACAGGTTCCTACCAAATTTGGCTAGGCAGGGCGGGAAACTCGAGCAGGGGGCCTCCTTAAACCTACACCTGGGTCGCAAGTCCTGGGAACTGCTCTGAGTTTCTCCCTCTGCCACACGATGGACCCGGCACCCGCACGAATCATGGAAGGCTAAGAAGTTCGTCTCGTCTCTTGCGGATCAGACAAGCGTTTATTTTTTGTATAGTCGCAAAATCTTAATTATAATAATGGTAATGTATATTAAATGTAGTGTAAGTGTACATCTTTATAATAATATTTTTAAGTTATTGTTTCAATAGTTCCTTATACAGTGTAGGTGAGCACTGAGGTAGTTATATGGTGGGTTAAGGTTCCATATATGTTGCTGATGACAAACCTCATTTGGTACGCTGTTAGTATTTATATATCTAATGTACACGTTACATGTTACTTTTAATGGCGTGCGCGTCGTACTTCCAATTATCTTTAAAGAGCATTTCTATAATTGTACATGTCATAGTGGGAGCATCCAGCAGTCGGAATTAACACATAAATAGTAACGCATATTTTTATTACAGAATCTTACGAAGATTCGAATTATCATAGGTGTTTGCTAACAGCGCTATCTATTATTTTCTATGTTAATCAATACTGGCAATGTATTGTTAAGGCACTTCTATGTAATTATTCTTAATGTGGTTTATTCTAAATTATTGAGTAATTTAGATTAGATTAAAGATTAGATTAAACTGTTAACTTCTAATAATTCCACATGTTTATTCACATAAGCACTGATAGAAGCCGCTAAATAAACCGGTGTCACGCCACACTCGACGCGTGACACCATCTTAAGAAAATGTGCGTCGTACGATAATATTTCTAACTTGATTTAATTCTTGATTTAAATCAGACCTAAATTAGTGTCACGATAATTAAAATCGGACATGTGAAATTGTAATAGAAATATTCTAGATTTAAGTAACATTTGGAACCTGTTGTTATTTATTAAAACCGGAAATACAGTCTATGTGCAGTCGAGATAGAATAGTAAAGTTGCTATTTAAAATGAATAACAATGTAATTAAAACAATATTGACATTGTACTATGTTATTAGTATTACTTTGTAATTACTAGAATAATTGTCGATCTAAAATGAGTTTTATAACAAATAAGGGTTTCTAAAATACTTCGGTTGTTACAACGGTGAATCATTTCAAGATAATTAATGATAACGTAATTATTCAATGTATGATGTTAAAATCGTTATTTATTTATAAATAGAATTATTAACGAACATAAAGTACAAAGAACAAAATCGTAGATTAAGTACTTCGTTAAACTAAGACTTCCTTCACTTGGGTTGTCGGTAGATGAAGGAAGGCGATTCCTTTATAAGTGCTTGTAAGAGGTTGTGCTAGATTGATTCATTATTCATTATTGTTTCGAGTTCGTGAGATCTATTGTTATTGTCGCTAAGTGATAATTATTGTCTCTGAGAGCGTTGTCTCTGAGATTATTGTAAAAACATTATTAAAAGAACAAGAATCGAAGAAGTCGTCGTTTCATTTCATAGTGCCAGTCGTGTTGTGAAAATACATACAAATGGAGGACGATGTCATCCGTGCTCTGCTCTGTAGGCTCTACCTTTATACTCTGACATACATAGTCTCACAATTTTATAATTCTTTAATAAGATTTTAAAAAACGTGTGCGGAGCTTCGGGTGCAGCTAGTTTTTACTAAATTTAATTTGCTAAGGTTAATTTGTGCTTATTTCTGGTAATAAAATTATGCCAATCGTATACAAAACTTAGCCTAAACGTTAGGCATTCAATTATCAAGGATTTTTAGAGGCGTAGAGTTAAGGTACTAAGTTCCTGAAATTTGTTTTTAACTTATTTACGAAGTTCCATTCTGCAAATTGCCCTATAACATAAATTTCAACCACTTTCAATATATTAACCACGTTTTTTTATTATACCCCGAAAAAAAAAACAATTTCGTCACTTGTATAATATAATCTATCAAGGCATTGCTTAGAGGTTTGTTAATAAATCATAATAGAGCCCTTGAATATTGGTTCTTAGCGCCGATCAAGACCTTCGCAAATGATTTCCCTCGAGTGTAAGTATCCGCTTTCGTTAGCTCACTGTCACGCCTTGCACTGTGACGGCACATACAGCGTGTTTGCCTATTGCATTACCTACTTTGGCGAATTTGCTGATCGTGTTTACTAAATTTGTTGCTTATATGGGAATGAAATTTTATTAGAATACGTGCCCGAGTTCTGCAATGCACTAACTTTATCAAATACTTTTGTAAACCACATAAAATAACAAATAAAATTTGAATTGATTCCTTATTATGATAATAGCATACATTGCGTATCTTTCGGTTTCGGACTCAAACGAAAACCCTTTGAAGATTTCCATGTAACCTTCGTCGTAAATCAGCTAATCAGCGTAATGCCTGTGACGTTTAACTCTAGATATACCCATATTCTTCTCCGCTACTATCTTTGCTATAAGACCATACTTTATTTGTCACACTTATACATTTTGCGTGTGATAAGATTTGAGAAAACGTTAAGAAAACAGGGAATCTCTAGCTTGTATCTATGACCTGTTACTATTGTAGCAACCTGTATAAACAAAGCTGATGTAACAATAACAGTAGTTAATAAAATCATAACTGTTTGTTGTCGAAATTTTATAACTAGCACTTATATTTTAAAAACCTGAAACTTTGTATGCTTTGTTTACCGTTAAAACTTCTCTACGTAAAACGTACGAATTACCATGGTTGGTGACATAAAGAAAGTGCTTGTAAACTTCTCTAGCACAGAAAGAAAATCGTAGAGCTATCCGTGTAATGAAGCGTCTAAAAAAAATAACTAATAAAGCACCAACTTTTTGCTTTTTACAATTTTTACTGAGCTGAACAGATTGCCAAATTATAAAGAATACATTTTAACTTTAAATTTAAATATATTTTTATAGTGAACTGATTTTAATGAAATTATGTTTATACGATTTCACAAATTACGCTCAAGCCACCTGTGACAAGCGCATGAAAATTCGTCTAATAGTTTGGAGATTGACGTATCCAAACAGAGAAACAGAAACACAAAGTATTTTACAATTTATATAAATATACTTTGTATATTTTGTCACATTTCCTAAATCACCCAAAATCATTATTGAGTAATATTTTAAACGTACGATTACAATAGTTCTACATTTTCATTAACTAATGGATGTCAGCAAGTCCAGTCATATGCAAAACTTTTATTTATAGATTTTCTATTATCTTTTGCAATTATCAGATTCACTTAGGCTCTGCAGAAGAGCGTTCTAATATGGTATTAATTTACTATTATAATCAAAACTTTTAATAAAATATATAATACTAGCTGACCCGGCTTCGCTTTGCTGTGGCTCAGCTCTTGAAAAAGATATTCAGAATTAAAACGTGGCGCCATCTATAAGATACCAATAATGGTCGGTCCTACAGATTTCTGTCAACAAACTTGTTTAAAGCGCCATCTGTTCGAGATTGATGAAACTAGAATTTATAACAATAATTTACATTGACAATAATTTAATTTGTAACTGAATATATTCAGGCCAATAATCGAAATATAAATTATTCTATCTCTCAAGTTGGACCAAAGTATACATAAATGCCAATTTTCATGAAGATTGTTTGAGTAGTTTCGGACTTGATCGTAGACAAATATCATGATACTGGTTTTTTTATATATTTAGATGTATGTTTAGCCGTTTTAAAGGATATACATTAAAAAAAAAGCGTTATGTAAATCAAATAAGCAGAGATATATTACATTTGTAAGTGGTAAGGAAACATCAAAATATATACAAGTTTAATGTTTTGTGACGTATGATAAAAATTAACAACCGGAATCTAACACAGTAATGTAAGTTTTAGGACAGCGATATCCATTTTTGAAACTACATATTCTTGTGAACGGGATATTAAGAACACTTTTAGCGAAGCAATCTGCCGGTGGAGCGAGCTGCCGAGTACTGCTCTAATGTTTCGGAACAGGCGAGGTGCAGTGCCGCCGACAGATTCAATTTTGACTGCTCACTTGCATCCCTCTTGTAAAGTTACATTGAACGTAATACGTACCACCGCTGGATATAACTAACTCTGTAACAGCCGAAAGCAGAAGTTTAACTTCGAATGACGCTTATTTTAGAACGGTTAGAACATTCCTGGGATTAAACAAACTGAAAACTACAGTCGATATTTGATGAGCTCTCAAGCACGTTATATCAGTTCATTAGTTGCGTACAATAAAAGAACTAATTCGTAACAGCCAAAATTCACATAATGATTTTTTTTCTTTTTTAAATTAATTGCATCGACCTCTTATAAATGATTCTTTTTACTCATGTATATGTGTTTTTTTTTTCATAGGAGGCAAATGAACAGGTGGGTCACCTGATGTTAAGTGATCACCACCGTCCATAGACACTTGCAACACCAGAAGAGTCGCAAGTGTGTTGCCACCCTGTGTTTGGGGGAGGGGAGTGGGGAAGGCGGGAGGGGGAGGGGAGGTGGGTTATTCGGCGCTTTCACTAACCGAACGAAACGCAACAATGCAAGCACCGTTACTTCACGTCGGTTTTCTATGAGAGTACCGGGCGAGTCGACCCATTCATGCTGAAACCAGTAATAGCTTCAGCGTGGCTCTACCACCTATATATTTAAATTATTAATCCTATATTTATCATATATTATAACCTATAATTATTATATCCGAAGTACGTCTTTTACACCTTTAAGGATAATTTGGTCAATATTACTTTAATTTCTTTAACATATTTAATGATTTTCAATGATCTCTGTTAAATTGTATTCTTACTGTGTAGTTTCTAGGGAAAAGCATGATCATTTGTATGGATGATAATAGTTTGAAGAATCCTCTATCTGACTGTAGAAGTCTCGCCAATGTCAGTTCATTATTTTCTGAGATAAGGCCAGTTAAACAATATATACTGCAATGTTATAATGCTTCAGAGCAGGTACTCGAGAGCCTTTAAAAATATGAGCATTTTTGATTCGGCTTCTTTAAAGAATTCAAGATTAACGAATAATCTCAACAAATTGCAATTTGACTCAGATATTAATCCAATTAGAAGTCGCTATAATCTCGTAATTGAGAGATCTTTCCAATTATTTTCACATTTTTTAAAAGGGGGGGGATAAATTGTTGTATTTTTTTTTTTTTTTTTTTTTTTTTAAAGGGTTTTTTTTTTTAGTGGGTAAAAAAAAAAAAAAAATAAAAAAAAAAAAAAAAAAAAAAAAAAAAAAATAAAAGAGAAAAAAAAAAAAAAAAAAAAAAAAAATTGGGAGGGGGAAAAAAAGATAAAAAAAAAAAAAAAAAAAAATAAAAATTAAAAAAAAAAAAAAAAAAAAATAAAAAATAGAAAGGGGAGGGGGGGGGGGAGAAGAAAAAAAGAGAAAAAAAAAAAAAAATTAATAAAAAAAAAAAAAAAAAATAAAAAAAAAAAAAAAAAAAAAAAAAAAAAAAAAAAATTAAAAAAAAAAAAAGAGGGGAGGGGAAAAAAAAAAAAAAAAAAAAAAAAAAAAAAAAAAAAAAAAAAAAAAAAAAAAAAAAAAAAAAAAAAAAACAAAAAAAAAAAAAAAAAAAAAAAAAAAAAAAAAAAAAAAAAAAAAAAAAAAAAAAAAAAAAAAAAAAAAAAAAAAAAAAAAAAAAAAAAAAAGGGAGGAAAAAAAAAAAATAAATAAATCTGAATATGTATGCATTCTTCTCACTAAAGTATATCAAGGTAAAGTACCAACTGTAAAAAGTTGTACGTGTCGCTTTCTATACACAAGAAACACGATCGAACTCTTCAGCAAGACATGTTAAAACGCCACTTCTTATTAATTATACGGTATGGAAATGAGAACGCTGCGTTATATCTCGAGAGATTCGACGTCATCTAAATCTGAGATGATCACAGTCTAACTCGACACGTCACGTAGCGTCTGCAACTGCCACTGATATAAACAATTATTATACATTGCACATAGATCACTTAATTTCGTAGCAATAATAAATACACCTCACACAAATTCAAATTATAAATAAGTAGACGTTTTTATATGATACACTACAAATATATCGTGAATAGTATGGGAAATTTTGAATAACGAGCGCTTGTCAAGTGATCAAACTTCTACCATCCAGAAAAAAAACTTTTTCCAATATCTTTATTGATAACACTAAAGCTGATCTATAGCTACAAATAAAAAAAAAAGAATTAATAAAATCAACTGATAAAACAGAAGAGGGAGATGTTGTTAACCGATTCCCTACTCCCTATTTATATATAAATATTTAAACCTAATATATTCAAGCAGTTTTGTATTCATTTATCGATGACTCTGTACGAGAGATTTTTCTTTAAACTCCACCGAGAAACAAATTGCACTTTGCTAATAAAAAGACTAAATACATAATGTTCATTTTAAAAAAGAGGAATAATTAACTATTTCACATTAAAACAATTTACTACACAAACAAAAGATGTGTCACAATGGCCCACTTCTTTTTAATATTTTGTAACCGGAAGTGTAGAAGACGTTTATTCCGTATCTCTTGCCACCATTTTCACCATTTCGGAGGGCGCTTTTAAACAATTTCACTTATTTTGTTTTGTTTATTGTCTGCGATCTTGACATTGAATACTCCAGGAAAAGCTTAATAGCCGGACTTTTAATGGACGAGAATGGTTTAATAGACTAATTATTTTCATGTTCGTCATCTTGTCGCTGAGGGTTGACTTTATTCTTATAATTAAGAGAGCGAAGCCGAAAGACTATTTTTCAATCGCACTGCCTATGTTCTTTTTTATACATTTACACAAGGATTTCATAGAATATTATTTTTTTATATGTATAAAAGACTTAAATGTTGCTGCAGAAAATAATACTATAAAAACAAACGGTACTGAATTTATGAAAAACAATTAGAAAATATTTATTAAATATTTATCTTACTGCAAATAAAATTTATAACTAAGATCCTAATTCTACCTAAAAACAATTTGAAACGACAATAAAATTTACTTTCTATAAATAACACTCCCTTTTATATAATTATTTAATTTAAAATTAGTAATTCAATCTGTGTGCTATAAACGTCTTTTCGTAAGAACAAAAAACACCACAGATTACACAAAACTATATCATAGACTTCTTCCTCAGCCAAAAGATAAATAAATTAAAATAAAGGAAATGGTATATTTTCTTTACATGTATATTTAGCTTATTTTTGCACTTAAATGCGATATATCCAAAAGGACGAATAAAACTCATAAGGATTTAAAGAAATCTTTCATTAAGACATCTTAAATAAGTGCGAAGCAGTCATTAGCCCACCCCAACGCTCCCACAGAGAAGAAATGGAGATAAATTGATTCCCCCAATCACTAAGTACACTAGAATAATGAATCGGAAAGGTATTATCGTCGGTTAATATTTCGACACAATTTAAAGAGAACGAACGGTACTTAACTTGTTCTGCCTGATCTGTACATGCTAAGTTTATTTGTAGTTTGTTGTGTTTATAATTTTCTTTTATATGAAATAAGTTATTTTATTGAAGAAGGCGTTACTTTGCGGAAATTCATCATTAAATATTATAGTCGACGTTACCTTGCACTTCCGCTTGGAATTGGCTAGCAGCTACCACGTCTTACTGGATCAAAATATGTTTGATTTTATTTTTACCAGGTGTACCTAAAACTAGTAATAGAGAGAAAGAGAAATATTACTAAAAATATATGTCACGAAAAGATAAACCAGATCGAGTTTCTTGCCGGTTCTTCGCCATGACTGGGTTTTTCGAACCGGTGGTGGCTTTGACTAATTTGAATAAAGTATATTTGAATTTGATTTTTATTTTTAAAGTAAATACAAAATACTTTGAAAGTTAGTAAAATAATTGTATATTATCTACTTGTCTTTATACATTTTCGTTATGAAACATTTGAATAATAGTCACATAGGTTAAAGTTAATATATAAATTTGTTATTATTCTACGATGCTTTAAAAAAGTTATTTAGCCATTTTAAATTTGGTTTCACTAAATCATATGATGACGTTTTTATATTTAGAAGCAAATAAATAATAATTTTCTAACAAGCGCCTCAAATAGGTTGCTTGCATCTCATGAAATGGTGTTTCGTCTTACCTTGGATTGACACAGATAGCACCTTCCACGTAAGATTAACAGAGACTACTATGTTGAATGGTTTGCCCAGAATACCCTGTATCATGACCTTCATATTAAGCCTCGTCAAGTCAAGCCATAATCTGAAATCGCTTCCGTAGCCAGGGATGAGACTATAAATCACGTTCTAACTAGTGTATGACCTCGAGCGCATCGCTTGATTCACTGTAACATTTCGTCTATAATCTTATTATGTTCATCAATAGAACAATGAAATTTTATGATCAAAATGTAAGCCATATCGAGTAAGGCATCTCGCCACCAGATGTCAAATATCGAAATTAATTTTATACACACTGTAATTCAATACACATTAAACATTAAAATAATTATTTATTATTATTAAAGTATTTATTAAGATATTAGCTAGAATACTATACTGATGCATTAACGTGTGGTACTCATAGAAAGCGCTTAACATCTCGTGCGAGCCTCAGACTGAGTGTAGATTAAGGCTGTGGGCAATTAATCAGTGACAGACGATTTAAAGCTCTCTTAGCGAATTTTACACGTGAATTTCTACATTTCAAAGAGTTGCAAATGCTATAAATTTTACAATCTATACGACGCTGCAATCTCGAAAATATTCATTATTGTATGTTAATATTTAATTTTTAAGTAAGTGTTTAGTCCAACTGTAAACGTAGAAATATAATTCAATTAATACAAAATGTTTCCATTAGAGTTGGTACTTGCGCAATAAATGATATTTCTCTAAATAAATTACAGGGAGAAATGGTTCATTCAAAATGAGATAAATCTGAAACGATACATTTTCACAAACGTTTACCGACGACGGTCGCCGGAATTCGCCGGGTAATGTACATCCGGCGCGCGACGCCTGCACTCTAACGACCGGCCGCGACGCTTTCTCCACTGTTTCAGGTAGTTAATGCCCAATCTACATCTACACAGGTTATTCCTTATATTGTATAGTTTGATAATTAACTTACTTATTTACGTACATAGTATGTTCATGGTGAGTGTTAGTGTGTACTCGTGGTCATCCAGTAATCGAAATTTGACCATTATTTCTTATTCTTTCAACTTTCCATATCATTGGGGTTTTGTATCAAAAAGTATAGTACTGAAAATATAAGCCAAAATTTCCAAACTATAAATTAAATAAAGTAGGTAAAGAATTAAAAACGTACTGTTATTTCAACTAAGAATTATGTATTTATTTATTTTTTTAAATGCAAAATCGGAAAGAACTTCTTCAAACATGGTCACTACATATTATAAAACAAAGTCCTCTGCTATGTCTGTCTTTCTGTTTGCGATAAGCTCAAATACTACTAAACGGATTTTCATGCGGTTTTCTCCAGTAGATAAAGTGATTAATGAGGATGGTTTAGGTGTATAGTATGTCAAGGTTTTTTTTTATTATTGGGATAACATCCGCCGGGTCCGCTAGTATTATTTAAAATATAGTGTATGGCATCTGAAAAGTTAATATTGAGGACCGAGGACCACATTATCTCCAAAAACGACCCCCCTTACATAACTCCCGAATAAATGTTCAAGTATAATCAATGCAATCGATCTGCTTTGGAAGAAAATTGTATCTGCCATATTTTAAAGTCATGGTCAATTTTAAGAAAACTCGGTTTACATATTTATAATAACTATTTTAGTTTCGAAACACTTGTAAATGTTGACTAAGCTATATCACATTAACACCACAATAATTACATAATATATAAATGTTATTTAGCATACCGTAAGTTTACCATTTTAAAATAAAACTTCTACGGAAGCAATCGTTTCACTCCTATACACTTTATGTCACGCTACACAAAAGTGTTGATTCACTACATCTGTCTACTATGATGTAATTATTTTTAACTTAATCGCCCTCTCTCATAACGCCAAAGAAGTGTTACTTCAATCAAGTGAGACGGTTACACGCACTCTTTATAACCGACTTCAAAATAAAGTAAATTTTCAAAAAAAAGTATTAACCGACTTCAATATCAATCAAAAACCCATAAGGCACTAAAAAGCGGAAAATAAATAGTTTATCAAATTAACCAAATTAAATAAAACATATGCATATGTGTGCTACCTAGAGATGTATTGAAAGTCGGTGCCAACCGAAATTTCAAATTTGTTCCAGGTAGAAATGTATTACAGAGACGCGAGAGTGGACTTAAACTTTGTACCTATGTAGATGATAAGATGTTTGTTAACTCATAACTTTGGACTGGGTGAACCGATTTTGATTATTCTTTTTTTATTTCAAAGCTGGTACTTCCCGTGTGGTCCCATTTCAATTTGGTCCAGTTCCGACAACAGCATCCAACGCAAAACCGTATAAGTTTTAAATTTGCATTAAGTACGTACACGACAAATATACGAATAACTCAATATCACGCTAACCGATTTCGATGATTCATTTTTTATTGGAAAGGATGTACTTCAAGGGTAGTTTGATGAGAGTTTGGTTAGGTTCTGATTATGGGATCCGTGACAAAGTAAGAAAACTTTCAAGAAACGAGCCTACTCCTTTCTTAAGGGCCGGCAACGCAGCTGTGTTTCCTCTCATGTCGCAGGTGTCCATGGGCGGCCGTGATCACTTACCATCAGGTGACCCGTATGTTCGTATGCCACCAATAGTATAAAAAACTCTTCAATTCTTAGGAGCCTATTGTGCTTATGTTCGTTGCTGTGTTGCAACATGACGCAAGCATTGTAATTACATTACTTAAGGTGTATTATGTGTGAAGCGATGGTAGCCGAGTTGGTTGTAGAAACTATCGCGGATTATTGATAAGGTTGCGTTCGTACCAAACGTTACTTATTGTACAACCAATTGAAACCATATCGCATACCTTACCGATAGATACCATACCGCAAAAATGCGCATATTTTAATATACTTAAGGCGGAACGGAGATCGCGGGCACTGCTAGTAAAATATATTTATGTACACTAAAAATGGAAAAATAAAGTAAATTTTCAAAAAAAAGTATTAACCGACTTCAATATCAATCAAAAACCCATAAAGCACTAAAAAGCGGAAAATAAATAGTTTATCAAATTAACCAAATTAAATAAAACATATGAATATGTGTGCTACCTAGAGATGTATTGGAAGTCGGTGCGAACCGAAAATCATATCATCTACATAGGTACAAAGTTTAAGTCCACTCTCGCGTCTCTGTAATACATTTCTACCTGGAACAAATTTGAAATTTCGGTTGGCACCGACTTCCAATACATCTCTAGGTAGCACACATATTCATATGTTTTATTTAATTTGGTTAATTTGATAAACTATTTATTTTCCGCTTTTTAGTGCCTTATGGGTTTTTGATTGATATTGAAGTCGGTTAATACTTTTTTTTTGAAAATTTACTTTATTTTGTAACGATACGGCACCATAGACTGATAAAGTATTTTTTTTTGTTACCTGTAAAGGTATGTTAGTGAAATGATCTTGGAAAACAGTTACTACCTTTGAACTGTTTGAAATATGTACTCCGTCGATATTTAGGTTATGCGAATTATCATTTACTAGCGGGCCCGGCACACGTTGTCCCGCCTTGATTAAAAATAAATCCTTGACAAATTATATAACAAAACTTTCATCATGAATCACTTTATCCACTGGTGAAGACCGCATGAGAATCCGTTCAGTAGTTTTTGAGTTTATCGCGAATAGACAGATAGACAGACGCGGTAGAGGACTTTGTTTTATACTATGTAATGGTTTTGTTCTTCCCTATTTATTTATTTATAATATGCCAGACAGTCTTGGTCTTATAACGAGATCCAAGAACTTTATTTCCTAAAAACTTAGCTCTAGCAGTTACACAAACACGTTCAAAAATTTTTGAATAATTTCTGACATAAGCATGAAAGGATTCATTGCTAGTTAATGATCTCCTATAATACATATCGTATAGTCGATGTCTGCGTTTTTTTAATTCCTAAGGTAGCCCATTTACTAAAACTATTTATTTGTTTTACACTAATAACTTTTCTTGGGCAGTGTTTATTAAATTCAGTCCTTATGATGTCAAACAAGCCGTCATAATCCTCATTTACGTCTTAATTATTAAAAGTCTTTGTAGAAAATCTTTCTACAATTCTGTAATTTAAACGATCTAATCTGCTTTTGGGTCTAAGTCTAGTTGTTTTCTTACAATAAACGCTTGGTATGTCACAATTTATTTTAACAAGTAATCCTTTATGGTGAGACCGTATCCCCGTAATAATACTACCTTCAATGATTTTAAAGTCAGTAAAGATGTTATCTATGCAAGTTAGTTTGTATGATTTATAGTAATCACAAATACTATATATGTCGTTTGTTTTCAAATATTTCGGCAGAGCGCCTCATCGTACACCTTCAAGCTAGCGTTTTCATTATATTGAGACGTTGTCATATCGGAATACGATCAATACACATGCATTCGAGAATTTACGAAAGTATCAGTAAATAAAAAATGTGGACAGTGGGTTCATAAACAGTTATTTAATTATTTAATGAAAGTAATCTATTTATCAATTCAAACCGCAATGTAATAAATGTTTAGTGCATTTATACACCTCATTTAGTGCCCAGATTGAAATAGGTACAGTACTGCCATCTATGAAATGTTAGATTATACTAATTTTACAGAACCCAGCAGTGAGTTAATTGTAAAGTTTGACATTAGATTAAAAGTAGTAACGATAGATGGCGTGGCACGACTCGTTGCCACTTTCTTGAATTTATCCATATTTAGATGGTTTTCAACTACAATAATTAATTTAAAAGGTACCCATCGTATTTGTATAATTTATATGAAATATAAATGGTTCTGATCAAAACTCAATTTAAGTGACGTACGTACTACCTGTGTAAGACAACATTAACCATAAAAAGACATTGTGTATTATAAAGGAATGATTATGCATTAAATAATTTAATTATATTAGGAATAAAATCTCACGGCACTGTGGTCGCTATCTACTATCGGCAATAAATCTATAACTAATGCCCTCACTTATCTGTAAGCCTGCAACGCGTAAATTATATACATTACTAGCGGGCCCGGCGGACGTTGTCCTACCTTGATAATAAAAGAAATCCTAAAAGTCAACCACAGCGTCACCTACCGGGTACAATCTAAACCATTCTCGGGTCCACTGGAACACGCACACAAAATTTCATCAAATTCCGTCCAGCCATTTAGGAGGAGTTCAGTAACATACACACGTACAAAAGAAGTTTATATATAAAGAAGAATATACTTCAAGACTAACGAGAAACTACTTTTTTAAATTGCATATGTCGAAGAATTTGTTCATGAAAGTATAACCAATGTCACAATAAACAATCGGAGAAAAATATGTTCGACATATACATAGTCTGTTACAATTAGAAATAAACAAAATATTACATTTGAATTTGGAATCTATCATATTATCTATCTATCTATCATATGATTATTCATTGAGTTTTCACATTTTGGCGCCAATACATTGTACAATATTTTGCGATATTAAAATGGAGTGGGAGTTTTTGGCGGGATTTTGGTCTGTCATGTAGTGGATTTTATATTTTATTGATAATCTTGTGTTACTTGACTCTATATTGTGTAAAATTGGTGGTGTTTTATGAAATATAGTTTGTTTATTGTGCATAAGTGAAGTGAATGGAAAATAATACCACGGACCATGAATTCTGAGATACCACAATAAACTCCATGGAAAGTTCTAACAAAATGACCACCATCTTGTTAGTTCATTGAAATTATATCAAGAAACTTGTAATATCGATACTCACTTGATAATGGCAGTAATAGTCTACTAGAAGACTGGTTGCCAAAAATGGAATGGAAGAAGAACTTGTAATACTATTAACTACTCGACAATGGCAGTAATAATCTAAACGATTGGTTGCTACAAATAAAGTTAAAAAAAAAAAACATGGAGTGGGGTGATAAAAATAACCGAATCGCTGTGATTGCATTACACAAAGTAGGTATGGAGCCAAATGCAATACCGGGATATTAATAGGTACAATGAGACCTCTTCTGCTTGTGACAGAAAAAGATCTGGCCGTCCACGTAGTGTTCGTAAGAAAAAGGTGGTCAAAGCAGTAAGGGAAACAATTCGAAGAAATCCTGTCCGAAAGCAAAAGATTTTATCTCTGGAGATGAACATAGCACCATGTCGCGTATTTTAAAAGATGACTTAGGACTTGCAGCCTATAAGAGACGTACTGGTCATTTCTTAACTGATAATTTAAAAAGAATAGGGTGGTAAAATCGAAACCACCATTGAAGCGGTACGCAAAGAGAGGTCACAGAAAAATTTTGTTTACGGATGAGAAATTTTTTACAATTGAGCAACATTTTAACATACAAAATGAATGTATTTATGCTCAAAGCTCTAAGGAAGCTTCCCAATTAGTTGACAGAGTGCAATGTGGGCACTATCCGACTTCAGTTATTGTTTGGTGGGGTATTAGCTATGAAGGAGTGACTGAGCCATATTTTTGTGAGAAAGGTATCAAAACATCGGCACATGTGTATCAAGATACCATTCTTGAGAAGGTAGTGAAGCCCCTTAACAACACCGTGTTCAATAACCAAGAATAGTCCTTCCAACAAGACTCGGCGCCGTGGCATAAAGCTTGGTGTACGTAGTCTTGGTTGGAAACGAACGTTTCGGACTTCATCAGAGCTGAAGACTGGCCGTCGTCTAGTCCCGATCTTAATCCGCTGGATTATGATTTATGGTCAGTTTTAGAGAGTACGGCTTGCTCTAAACGCCATGATAATTTGGAGTCTCTTAAACAATCCATACGATTGGCAGTGACGAATTTTCCCATGGAAAGAGTGCGTGCTTCTATTGATAACTGGCCTCGACGTTTAAAGGACTGTATTGGATATCATGGATGGATATCACTTCGAATAAGCTTTTTATATTTTAAATTGTTTTATATTTATGTATGTATTAAACTAACACACTACAAAAGTAATAAATGTTATTTGCAATAGAAAAATTATTTTTTTCTTTGTTTCAGTATTTATGGCAAGACTAGGTAGAGGCCTTACAAGATGAGGATTTGAAAAAAATCTCACATATTGTCGGGGTCATTTGTAATAAACCGAAATAACGATTATTATGACATAAACTTTTAGTTTGTATCGTTAGTACATGATTAATATAGCATTATCGATAAGAGCTCTGTATGTCACTAGAGGTTATCGTAAACCCTACAATACAAGGGAGTGCGTATATTCCAACTTATATGTTTTATTGCTGTACCTGCAGCGAGATTTTGTATCTAGTATATCGAATTTGTATAATTTTGTAATTATTTTATTACAGACCTGGTAACTGTTTTATGAATTACGAATATTCTTGGGAAAAGAATAGTAGAGGATAATCAATTCTAAAAGGCATCATCCTGATATATCGGCAAGTGTAAGCTCTGAGGCGGTATGCAGCTACGAGGGTCAACTGTACTAATGTATAAATAAAGCAAATGTATATTTATATATTTTATTATACAATGGCAAGTTTAACATTATCGTGAAACATTAACAGACATTAACTCTACCGATACTCTAACGCTTTTATATATTACAAACACGTTAACACGTACTAAGGCAGTGTTTAACAGTAAACATTTGAACGCGGCGGCAAACTCTCGCAAACCCTTTACTACGGACACAGTTACCTTCCACATTTCCTTGGGACAACTAGATATTGTTAACAAATTAAAACCTGTTTGGTTTACCATAATACTAGCTCTCGCCTTAACTTGCCAAATTTTTTAAAGTAATTTCTGCATTTTTGAGTATGAACCAATATGCTTAAATCGTAAGTTTAGTTTTTGAAGGTTTTTTGTCTGAAGAGTAATTTAATTGTATGCCAATGACGAAGTGGTTGAAGCTGTTTTGGCTGGCTCCAAACTAATTGTTACGGATTCAAATCCCACACAAAATAATATTTTAGTGTGACCAATTATGCGTTTTGTTTATATTGCGTAAATATTTGATTACGTTATGTTATTTTGTGCTTGTTAATTGTATTTGTAACGACCCGACGACACAAGGCTAGATCACAAGCGCGGGAAATAATCTTTTATTAAAACAAAATCAATGTATCATTAGCACAATGTAAAGTCACATTAGGTTATATTTTTAGAAGGTCCTAAAATATGTATTTATTTGTAATCGAAATTTATAGACGGATCTCATCCTTTTTTATACCTAAAGTTCTAAAAACTTATGTTTAAGAACGTGTTTATGTTATTGAAACGTTGAAGGTAATTTATTAGATGTGTAGCAAACTGTATGACAGATCTGCCGCCACAGCGAAGCCAAACCGTATGTACTCGCTAAAAGGCAATTTCTCTTAAATTTCAAATATTATTTATAATTTCACTAACAAACAAATGATCACATTCGAATTCATTATTAAATTATTAAAGACGATAATTTTAGATAAGACATTTTTTAAGTGAAACTTCTTATGTAGGCATACTTACATAAGAATATTCATATTTCATATGTATCCGTGTGAAGTATATTTCAGTATCTGTCTGGCTCTAGTACAATATAGTTTATGAGCATTCTCATATATATATAATATGTATAATACACACTGATACACGCAATGTGTTTTCAAATTTATTCGACGTTCCAATCACGAGAGGTACAAATAAATATAGCGACTATTTTTTTTTGATGCGATCACTTGTCCATTTAATGAGTTAACACAAGTTATATTCAATTCTAGCTAAAGCATGTTTATAAAGCGGTATCATTCAAAATTGTGTATAACTTTATTCGCTGTACACGTTTTAAGACTAGAAAAATACCTATGAAATAAAAATATAATTTTGAAGCATTGAAATACTTAATGATAACTGTGTTTATTTATTTATTACTACGATTATGACACAAACAATTTCTATAATTACAATAAATTTATACACTTTCATATATATAATATGTTTTCTTTACAATTATGTTATATATCGGTATTTTACATTTGAATAATTCTAAAATGATATTTATCACAATTATTTATTATTTTATAATAATAATGATAGCGATTATTATTATAAAAAGGGAACTAATCTCATTAACAGTTACTAGACAACGTACAATAATTTAATGACTTCGCAACGATCTCTACTCACTTTTATTGTTCTTCCTTAAATACATTATTGTGTTCTTATAACAAAACTATATGTACGTGTGCAGGCAATACATACTCGTTCCTACATAATATGAATCTACAGTTAAAGGGGTATGAATGTATAATTGGGTCATTTTTTGGAAGTAAATGGTTTGTAAAAAGCATTATCTTGCGTATATTTTCCAGAAGTTGTAATTTTAATGAAATATATAGAAATAGCAAGAAATTAAACAACATTGTGAGATAAATAATCAGCCCTAACCAAAGATTTGTTTAAATGTCATCTAATAAGTTTAACATTTGACGACAGTTTCACTTGATGATGCAATCTGATATAATAACACGCCAAGTTTAAAAGTTGCAGCTTTCGGAATACACAGTGTAAACTCTTTATAACGAATTTCAAGGGACCGAGCATTTTTTTTCGTTATATATGAAGGGAAGAGAACAAATAAATGGTTTTGTGGTAAACCAACCTAATTGAACTAATTTCTACGTTATAGAAAGTTTTTCGTTATAACAAACGACGATATATAGAATGTACACTGTATTTATTGGTCTCCAGATTTTTAACTCGCAAGTAGTTAATGATTATGATAGTGGGCATTAGATATACTGTTTTATGTCTTGATTTATTGATAAAACTTGAATCTACCATTGACCGATGTGATGTCCTTACAATATATTATCTGTGTTATTGGTATCGTTGCCTCAAACTAATTTTCACATTGATTTTTTGAGTAGCGAAATGATTTATTAAGATTACGCAAAGTTTATTTCAATTAAACTTCTTATTACTGTGTTTGTAGAAATGATATGGGAAAAATAATTAACAATCGTAACAAGGAAAATAGGTCACAGCAAAATAATAATTATTTATTTTAAGGTGGGATTTGTAATGGGTTTGGGATGGTTTATTACGTAAAATTGGAGTCACACATGCGACATCTGTCGGACATAAGGCGAGTTATTCCTGCAGTGATGTCACACAGCACACCCAATGTAATGGGATCGACACTTCTTCCCGGGAAGATTTAAATAATATGCATTAGGGGGAGCACATGTTTTTAAGTATTTTTTTTACAAGAACAATAATCATGTTAAATTAAAATAGAACTCACGTAAGTTAATATGTGAAAAAATGTATACTTAATAATATATATTTGCGATTTTTTGTCAATTTGCAATTAAAAAAAAACACCTTTCTGCCAACAATTTGTATTGTGCAATACTTAGTGGATATAATATTTTTATTTGTTATGTGTGGTGCTTTTTTACTTTAAGAATAATAAAACGTTACATTTAGCAGGTATTTTTTTAAGAGTGTTGGCAATATTTTTCGTAAACATTGTTAAGAATATCCGTGTATTTAATATAGTAATTAAGGATGGGTAAAGTTTTAAATATAAGCAATAATTACGGATACAAAGTGTATGACAATGTCGGGTTTAACCGTGGACAGAGAGACGCGGATCTCGCTTGCTTAGGTTCCGCTAGAGTAGTGCGAGCGCGACGCGCGGGGCGAGCGGGTTGGAGTGACAGGTCCCGCTCCGAGCAGGCGCGTGGTGACGTCACCGCTCTCAATGCAACGCGAAAACGACGTCTACGTTACGGATGGCGATTCTTCACAAAAAAAAAACAATTATTAAATCGATCCCAACCATGATCTGTTTAGAAAAGCGATTATTAAAAAAATATATATCAATATTTTTTTTAAATAGAAAAAGTTTTTAGTATCAGAAATCGATTTCATGCTTAATATCAATAAAAATAATCGATTTCTCTATTTCCAAAAATCGATTACTCGATTAATCGGAATACCTAATCTACGTACAATTGAACCATACTCACTCGTACTCGCCTGTATTCCAAAACCGGCCTGTAAAACTGTCCTTAGACCAATAAATTCATTCAATAAATAGGCAACTATCGCTGTTTTATACAACAGAATGAAGAGATGCTAAAACAATACCAATTCTCTTCAACTATTCTATAAAACTAAGATATCATCAGTTTGTCATAATTCTTTAACTGCAATAAACAACCTGCATTTTTTTTATACACAGAGGACACCTATAATTTTCCTTTTAGTGACTTTTCCTATTCCATTAGTAATAATACCTATGTTTAAGTAAGGAGAAATGCTAGTATTCTAGTAGCGATATATTATTATCTCAGTAGTGCCAAATGCAGGATAATCACTAATTCAATTCATCGATGAAAATTATCAATGGAAGTATCGACAACTTGTGAAACGTTATGTTTAAAATACCTAAATACTATTAAACTATTCGATTAGAGGAACTCATAGAAAACCCAAACATGGCAAATTGACATCATGATCTACTCAGCTACATCAGCTGGACTGTCTTACTCCCAAGCTTTTGTTTCATCTCTCTAAATTATACTGTCCTTTTAAATTGAATAATATGAGAAGCATTAAAATAATTTACCAAACGAATGTATAAGAAATTAATAAAATTGAAACATAAAATAAGGTCATTAAAGGGTTTTTTAAATAGGCAATAAATAATGTATGAAGTACAATAAGAAGAACAATATAGAATTGGAGAAAATGTTTCGTCCTTCGTCAAAAATTATGTAACAAAAAGGAGCGGGGATCGTTGTCGTGCGGAACGTCGCACCATTTACACGTCTATAGATAACACGTGGTTATATTCATTACTTCATGTATTATTGTATTCTTTGTTTAAGATAAACGTTTTTATTATTGATACTTACTGGGCTTGAATGACTGAGCCATTAAGTTTGAAAGAGAATGTAATTCACGGTTGATCTCATACTTTTATAACTGACCCTCTAGCGTTGCTTCGACATATATATTTGAGTATGTAAGGTGATCTGTTTAAGAAGTTGTTCGTGTATTGTATTCATCAATTTTGTTAGCCACTCTGAAAATAAGCGTAAGTTCGGACTTGCTTGTCAAGTAAGTCAAGTAATAGTCAAGAATTTGATATAAATAAAATTAGAATAATACTGTAGAGATTTAACATTAGCATTTATATATTTTTAAGCTATGTTGATATTAGGGATGGTGATTTGAGATCGATTATTTGATTTTTAGGCATAGAAAAATCGGTCGTTTTAACCCATATTAAACATGGAATCAATCGATCTCTGGCACTATAAAATGGTGATTCATTTTTTTTCCATGAAGATAAAAGTATAACCATGCAATAATTTATGTTTAAAAAGAATGTAACGGAAAAAAGTTGATCAAAAAAGAATAAAAAACAGATCGATTTTCGGATTATCGATTTGAAAATTGAATTTTTTTGTGGAAGCTTGCCATCCCTCTTCGGTATTACACGTACGACGTAATACGTATTTGTATCTATCGTGGAGTGTGTTGTGTGGTCACACGTCGAGCTGCGGGAGGAGGCGCGGGTGCGGGCGTGGGTGCGGGTGCGGGTGCGGGCGCGGGAGGGGGAGCGCGAGCGCGTCGATGTCGGCGTGGTCGCGGCGGCGCGGGGCCGTGGCGTGCGCGGGGAGGTGCGGGGCGCGCGGGAGCCGGAGCGGCGCGGGGAGCAGCTCCGGCATCACGCTGTGGTGCGTCACGAGCGCGCACAGCGACGTGAACTCCTTCGTGAAGCCCTGCAACGTACAAACAACATCACCCATGAGTACACGTTGCGACCTACGTCACACCTTACACTATCAAATACAAGAACCGTGCTCAAACTCACTCCAACTTGGTTTACTCCCACCGAAAATTAACAAAAATACAGTATTCATTTCATACTATTCACAACAGTTATTATATAATAACATATTATCATTTATCAAACATTTATAACTACATCGAAAATATTTGCCAAGAATTGATTACACCTCTACTGGGAGTATTGTTGCCCAAAATCGGTCTTGGTCTTGCAACCTTGGTCATGTTCTTGCGTTCATGCAAGACCAATACCTTACGAAGACCACCAAATTTTAGCAAGACCGGACCTACAAGGCTCTTGTAGGTCAAATAGTTAGGCCGGATGGAATACTTTCATCTGGGAGGTTCCTCAATACCCTAGAAAAGGGAGGGGGGTAAAGAAAAAGTTAAAGACCTCGGCCAGGCGGGGGAGTTAAAAAATTTTAACATTATTGAGCATTCGGTTTCAATACCGGTGATCATAAACGTACTATAAACGATAAGTATCAGTATCAAAAATCACTATTGATTCCATCTAACACACAAACAATTTTAACTAATATGTTTAAACTAATATATTTGTGTTTCAAAGAATATAATACATAATTGATTTAATAAAGTTTAAAACTAACACATTACATCTAGTATAATAATAATTTATGTTATGTGATATTTTTATTGACAATGAGTCAGCTGGCGATTATAATTGTTTATTTGATAATTTACTGACAAAGACGCCGCGCCGCTTTCTTGATGGACTATGCTACGAGTATATCACACACAGCATTGCCTACACTATTTGATCGTCGCCACGTGCAGTTCGCCGGTGTTCCAAAGAATAAAATAACTCTCTAGTAGCTCATGACCGATACGAATACACATTGTGTTGTCCTCACAAGGAATATTATAGTCGTAAGAATAGGTACATTTTATAATAATGTATTGTGAAAGTCCTAACTAATATTATAAATGTGATTATGAGTGTATTTATTTGTTACGCTTTCACGCCCTAACTACTTAACTAACCATCATGAAATTTTGACTACACGTTGTACGGGGTACAGATAAGATAGTGGTATAGTGACCCACCTACATTAATGAGAGCAAAGCTGCAAGCAAAAGCTAGTAATAACACTGATTATTACACTATCGTTATATTAAACTATAATATATATGTTAGGGTGGAGTGAAAAAAACAAAATTTTTTTTTTTTAATGGGGGTAAAATTTTTAATTTAAAAAAAAAAAAAAATTTTAAAAAAAAAAAAAAAATAAAAAAAACATAAAAAACCAACCAATTTATAAAAAAAAAAAAAAAAAAAAAAAAATATTTAAAAAAAAAAAAAATTTATAATGAAAAAAAATATAAAAATTATTTTTTTTAAAAAAAAAAAAAAAAAAAAAAAAAAAAAAAATTTAATATTTTTTTTTTAAAAAAAAAAAAAAAAAAAAAAAAAAAAATTTAAAAAAAAAAAAAAAAATAAAAAAAATAAAAAAAAATTTTAAAATTTTAAAAAAAAAAAAAAAAAAAAAAAAAATTTTTTAAACAAAAAAATTTATTTAAAATAAATTAAAAAAAAAAAGGGATGGTAAAATAAAAAAAAAAAAAAAATTTTTTTTAAAAATTTTAATTTTTTTTTATTAAAAAAATAAAAAAAACAAAAAAAAAAAAAAAAAAAAATTTTTTCCCAAAAATATATATATAACTGGTGACTTTTCTATTTCTTATTTTTTCGATGAATCACTATGTTCATCATAAATGCTCAACTTTCCTTGACTCGTCTTTCGTCGTATACATACGAGCAGGAATTTTATATTTCAATTTTATTCATGCCCATACTTCGCTGCGAGCTTAGATAATTATAAGTATTCTCAGATTAATAAATTTACAATTTGACACGAGTGACAAAGATTCAATTAGTTCTAATCGGAGTAATGGAAGTTGTGGCACAAGATCCAGACACAAGTGTACTCATATAAATAAATATAAAATAAAAATACAAAGACTTCAGGAATTCGGATGCATCTACTATGTTTCCACGAAAAGGAATTGCATACTCTTATTCTAGTAAATACTCCTTTTTATTATGAATATAATTAATTTGATTGAACTTTACTATGTATATGTAAACATAAGCTCAACAAGACCAGGTGTATTGACGCAAGACCAATACCAAGACCAAGCCAAGTCTCGTCTTTGTATTGCATTTGGGCAACAATAATTGGGAGTGTAACAAAATATCTATTTTAAAAAAATCGGTATATTTGAGCACACTAATCCACAATTACTTGACGACGTATTATAAGATTTTCTCATGTAACTTGAAAGTAAGTTAGGGAAACATTTATAGACTTTATTTGATCAAATTCAGCTAGAGCTAAAAAGAAGGCCCGAAGTAACTTTTATCGCTTATCAACCCGCCTGCCTCATGCTGTACTGTGAGTTTGTGCAGCGTGATGTGATGTGGGTTGTATGTGCAGTGTGGTGTGTGGTGCGCTGTGCCACGGTACCTTAATCTTGTATCCCTTGGGCGTGCGCAGGATGAGGTAGTGCGCGATTCCGGTCGCGTGGAACTCGCGCGGGACTCGCACCGAGAGCGCGTAGCAGCCCGCCTGCGTCGTGCTGTACTGTGTGTGTGTGCAGCGTGATGTGATGTGGGTTGTATGTGCAGTGTGGTGTGAGGTGCGCTGTGCCACGGTACCTTAATCTTGTATCCCTTGGGCGTGCGCAGGATGAGGTAGTGCGCGATTCCGGTCGCGTGGAACTCGCGCGGGACTCGCACCGAGAGCGCGTAGCAGCCCGCCTGCGTCGTGCTGTACTGTGTGTGTGTGCAGCGTGATGTGATGTGGGTTGTATGTGCAGTGTGGTGTGAGGTGCGCTGTGCCACGGTACCTTAATCTTGTATCCCTTGGGCGTGCGCAGGATGAGGTAGTGCGCGATTCCGGTCGCGTGGAACTCGCGCGGGACTCGCACCGAGAGCGCGTAGCAGCCCGCCTGCGTCGTGCTGTACTGTGTGTGTGTGCAGCGTGATGTGATGTGGGTTGTATGTGCAGTGTGGTGTGAGGTGCGCTGTGCCACGGTACCTTAATCTTGTATCCCTTGGGCGTGCGCAGGATGAGGTAGTGCGCGATTCCGGTCGCGTGGAACTCGCGCGGGACTCGCACCGAGAGCGCGTAGCAGCCCGCCTGCGTCGTGCTGTACTGTGTGTGTGTGCAGCGTGATGTGATGTGGGTTGTATGTGCAGTGTGGTGTGAGGTGCGCTGTGCCACGGTACCTTAATCTTGTATCCCTTGGGCGTGCGCAGGATGAGGTAGTGCGCGATTCCGGTCGCGTGGAACTCGCGCGGGACTCGCACCGAGAGCGCGTAGCAGCCCGCCTGCGTCGTGCTGTACTGTGTGTGTGTGCAGCGTGATGTGATGTGGGTTGTATGTGCAGTGTGGTGTGAGGTGCGCTGTGCCACGGTACCTTAATCTTGTATCCCTTGGGCGTGCGCAGGATGAGGTAGTGCGCGATTCCGGTCGCGTGGAACTCGCGCGGGACTCGCACCGAGAGCGCGTAGCAGCCCGCCTGCGTCGTGCTGTACTGTGTGTGTGTGCAGCGTGATGTGATGTGGGTTGTATGTGCAGTGTGGTGTGAGGTGCGCTGTGCCACGGTACCTTAATCTTGTATCCCTTGGGCGTGCGCAGGATGAGGTAGTGCGCGATTCCGGTCGCGTGGAACTCGCGCGGGACTCGCACCGAGAGCGCGTAGCAGCCCGCCTGCGTCGTGCTGTACTGTGTGTGTGTGCAGCGTGATGTGATGTGGGTTGTATGTGCAGTGTGGTGTGAGGTGCGCTGTGCCACGGTACCTTAATCTTGTATCCCTTGGGCGTGCGCAGGATGAGGTAGTGCGCGATTCCGGTCGCGTGGAACTCGCGCGGGACTCGCACCGAGAGCGCGTAGCAGCCCGCCTGCGTCGTGCTGTACTGTGTGTGTGTGCAGCGTGATGTGATGTGGGTTGTATGTGCAGTGTGGTGTGAGGTGCGCTGTGCCACGGTACCTTAATCTTGTATCCCTTGGGCGTGCGCAGGATGAGGTAGTGCGCGATTCCGGTCGCGTGGAACTCGCGCGGGACTCGCACCGAGAGCGCGTAGCAGCCCGCCTGCGTCGTGCTGTACTGTGTGTGTGTGCAGCGTGATGTGATGTGGGTTGTATGTGCAGTGTGGTGTGAGGTGCGCTGTGCCACGGTACCTTAATCTTGTATCCCTTGGGCGTGCGCAGGATGAGGTAGTGCGCGATTCCGGTCGCGTGGAACTCGCGCGGGACTCGCACCGAGAGCGCGTAGCAGCCCGCCTGCGTCGTGCTGTACTGTGTGTGTGTGCAGCGTGATGTGATGTGGGTTGTATGTGCAGTGTGGTGTGAGGTGCGCTGTGCCACGGTACCTTAATCTTGTATCCCTTGGGCGTGCGCAGGATGAGGTAGTGCGCGATTCCGGTCGCGTGGAACTCGCGCGGGACTCGCACCGAGAGCGCGTAGCAGCCCGCCTGCGTCGTGCTGTACTGTGTGTGTGTGCAGCGTGATGTGATGTGGGTTGTATGTGCAGTGTGGTGTGAGGTGCGCTGTGCCACGGTACCTTAATCTTGTATCCCTTGGGCGTGCGCAGGATGAGGTAGTGCGCGATTCCGGTCGCGTGGAACTCGCGCGGGACTCGCACCGAGAGCGCGTAGCAGCCCGCCTGCGTCGTGCTGTACTGTGTGTGTGTGCAGCGTGATGTGATGTGGGTTGTATGTGCAGTGTGGTGTGAGGTGCGCTGTGCCACGGTACCTTAATCTTGTATCCCTTGGGCGTGCGCAGGATGAGGTAGTGCGCGATTCCGGTCGCGTGGAACTCGCGCGGGACTCGCACCGAGAGCGCGTAGCAGCCCGCCTGCGTCGTGCTGTACTGTGTGTGTGTGCAGCGTGATGTGATGTGGGTTGTATGTGCAGTGTGGTGTGAGGTGCGCTGTGCCACGGTACCTTAATCTTGTATCCCTTGGGCGTGCGCAGGATGAGGTAGTGCGCGATTCCGGTCGCGTGGAACTCGCGCGGGACTCGCACCGAGAGCGCGTAGCAGCCCGCCTGCGTCGTGCTGTACTGTGTGTGTGTGCAGCGTGATGTGATGTGGGTTGTATGTGCAGTGTGGTGTGAGGTGCGCTGTGCCACGGTACCTTAATCTTGTATCCCTTGGGCGTGCGCAGGATGAGGTAGTGCGCGATTCCGGTCGCGTGGAACTCGCGCGGGACTCGCACCGACAGCGCGTAGCAGCCCGCCTGCGTCGTGCTCCCCCGCACCAAGAACGCGCCCACCGGCTGCGTCCCCAGCACCTCCAGCGCGATCTGCGCACACACACAAACCTCGGTACTCGCTACATCCCTACTCTCCACTCTATTTACACCACATATCGATATAAACATTAACACGTTCATTTGTTTCATCTATCACTTTCATCACCTTATAATTTATAATCTTATTTCTCATTACATAATATATAACATGTACCTAGCCGAGTCGTAAATGCTGCCACAACCCACATCGGAATTCGAACATCTCTGGTTAAAGCAGCAGCAGAAATAGATATAAATGTTGTGCGTATTGCGAACGATGACTGGCCGCATCGAATATGGGCATATATTCAAAATAGATTTTAATAATGTAAATACGATTGTATTGTAAATTTAATTACCTTTAAATTCATATATGTTTTTTAAATATCACCAAAAACTGATATAATTAGGTAATTACATTAAAATATATGACGCGACTAGATATACAATCAGAAGATCCCATATATCCTTGCCTTGGATTTTGGGAATATTCACTATAATAGAAGTAAGCCACACGTAGTCCTAGAAATCTGTAACGTTTTTACTCTCTATGTATTTATTCTGTATCGCAGATTTTAATGAATGTCACTTTTTTTCGTTTATTGAAACGGTACACAAAAATTAATTGAAAATACTAAGAATATTTATTGTATTATATAAAAAAAATGAAAACACTAAGGACCTATGATAATATATAAAGTGCGTTAATACTTCTAACGTTATATTTTCAGCATTGGAATTTGAGTGGCAGCATATCGCAAAAGAACTTGAATTGTTTTTTGAAACAAAACGAGACATAAGTTTAAAGAAATTTCCGTAAGAACAAGCGAGGTGCGAGCATTCCGGTGAAGTTTTACAGAGAGCAATTGAGCTTGGCATCAAATTCTAAGATATCGTCAATCAAATATACGTAAACAAAATATGAATCTGATATGAAAATTTTGAAGTCATTCAGGTTTATCAAGGTGACCTTCGGTAAAGTCTAAATAGCAAGTGTCAGCATAATCTAATTATAGATTGGGAAAGGTAGAGTCTATTTTCGTGAAAGTTGATAAAAAAAATTCTACACAAATATATCCCGACTTATCACTTGAAGTTGTCGATAGTGCTATGATAGATATTTTGAGATTCACCTCTCTGGGTATGCCCTGCTGGAACCACGGCGCCTGCTTCAGCTCCGGCTCCGGCCTCGGCATGTTGTTGTTCCCGGAGCCGAGGGAGCCTGACCCTCCTCCAGCACCTCCACACCCTCCTCCCCCACCGCAGGAGGAGGCACCGGAGGAAGAAGAAGTGGTGCGGCTGCACGCGCCCATGCCACTCCTGCAATACAAAGCCAAAGGAACTCCGCTATGTACCCACGATTTTTTCGGGATTCGCGTACATGTAGTAATTTAAATTGGTGACACTGTCGAGGGAGGCTGAAGGAAAACATTGTGAGTAAAGCTGAACCTGAGAAACGTTCTTAGAACTACTGATGTACATCGGAAAACTGTGGATTTCTCAAAGTTTGTAATCACCAATATATCGTGGGCTGGCGTGCTGATTATACCGTCGTGAAGTAAACAATCATAATATACATTTACTATAATTTTAGCGAAACATATTCTTCGTGATATTCTTCATTTACTACTAGCTGACCCGGTCAAGCGTTGCCGTGGCTCAGTTATTACATTATAATTGAGATGAAATATTTTAAAAATTAAAACGTGACGCCATCTATTTATATATCTATACAAATCGGTCCTATAGCTCAACAAACTAATTTAATGCGAAATCTGTTCCAAACTCATGAAACATGCAACCAATAATAATAATCAACATTGACAATCATCTAATTTGTAATTAGTAAATATTGTGCTCGTTAATCTAAATATAAAATATCCAATGTCTTAAGTTGAACCAAATTATACATAAATACCAACTTTTCATGAAAATCGGTTGAGTAGTTTCGAAGTTCATCGTGAACAAACATCATGCCACTGGATTATTATATTTTTCAGATTATATAGGCGCACTGTACTATTTTAATTGTCTTTCAACGTTGAAAATGTTTTCGGATAAATACATGGATTTGGCGAGTTCTTCTTGACTTGTATCATCTTAGCAAACCTCGGGATCTTTCAGGTCTTCATTTTTTCAAAAGCTCATTAAGTAAATATCTCGATTTTCGATAATGTCTCAAGTCTTCATTTAATATTCTTTGGACTGTAGTTCCGCTATATCTCAATTGAAGAGATAACATTTTTACTTACAATCGGGGTTATTTAGATTCGTATTATATTCGTCTTAACCGTACGAAATCGCTCATTTCATTTACGGTCTTCGAAGTTCAGGTCTTCACAAAATCATTTAATAATACAATAAGCTGACCTGAGTTATTGTAACATCATGAATAAGTTTAAAGACGTCGAGTGGCGCGTCTCCGCAGCACCGCAATGCGATATAATATGTAACGAAACTATTTTCTTTTGAATAAAACAAAATTAATTTACTTTTTATTTGAAGTTGGTCCGGGAGTTTCTAATTCAAAATCAATCCAAACCTTTCTCGCTAGTATTTGACCTTTAAATGAAATAAAGATGTGACAGAACTGAAAACTCTACTAGATATAATAACTACTAATCCTACGTATTTATATTTGTACAAAATCTATTCAAAAATTATAGAATCTTGCAGCGACAAATAAACAGTAATCAATTAACCGACGATAATAAAGGACGATACTCTATTTAGCAACAAGTTTAATAAAAATCTTTAAATGTATGTTCTTATAAAATATATGTAAAAATAACAGAATATAAATAACTGACCCATTCTTAGTATTATTACATCTTCTAAAGTCTATATCGAGATCAGTTTGCAAGAGGATATCGTTACGGCGCGGTGCAGGGGGTATGGCAGGGTGGTCGCGGTTGCTCTCACGCGTTCGGGCTTCCGCTTCCGACGCCTCGTTAATGTAACCCGCGCTCATGCAAAGCGGCAGATTTGTTGGTCTGAAAAATATTATTCAAAATTACATTTTAATCGTTTTTTTTTTCTCAATTTCATTACAAACAGTACATACACACAAAATATTTTTGAAGTGTTAAACTTGCTAGGTTCGAATTCTGGAAGCAGTTAGCGTCCTCGATGGATGAAAAATCGTACTGATAACATAGTATGGTGATGGGACTTACTATAAATAGCCTTTTTTTTCTCGAACTGCCTACGCTATTTGCCTTGCAAGACCTTAACAACTTCACCGGACTACGTATAAATACCCGACTAGCTAGTCACCGCCTACAAGTTAAAAATCTAGCGCCAATTACCAATGCGTCTTACGGCAGCTGCTCATAAAAGCCAATATCTATTTTAGGGCCGTTTTTGTTCCTGATATAATTCATAATTCCTTATTTTCACAACAAAACAGGTAATGATACAAGAAACGCCATTTTTATTTATTTCGAGTAAAAGTAACACTAACAAATAACCATATTAAGGTATTTTTTACATATCATTTTACATAATACCACAGAACAAGTATTTAACTGTTTGTTATTCTTAAAGTCATAAACATCTTCGTATTGTAATACGGACTACTTTGGAAAAACACCTTTATTTTGATTTAAATATATTATATGATAAATGAGTCAGTTCCTTTAGAAATCCATCGGACAACTCAATTTTTAAGTATATAAATGATCTACAGCTAATAGATGATAACTGTCATGATACGGTTGTTCTTGCAGACGAAAATTCGCTTATATGTACTTAAAGTGAAAAGGATAAATTCAGATGTTAGGTATCTAAATAATACTTTAAATGAAATTTCTGATTGGTCTGCATTAAATAATTTAATACTAAATGCAGATAAAACAAAACATATGAGATCTACCTTGCCTAATGTTCCATGTGCCGATAGTAGAATCAAGATCGACAGCAATGTAGTAGGGTTAGTTGAGAATACCGTATTCTTAATTGACATTAAAAACTAGATTTTGAATTACATACATACATACAATCCTGACATAAAAAAATTATGAGAGGATTACGTTTCGTTGTATGTGTAATTTGTAAAATTCACCAGCTGATAGATATTACCACTGTTTGGTTAGTGTACTTGGCTTACTTCCATAGAATGTCTTACGATGTTTTCCTATGTGAAACAGCAGCTGTGGTACAAAAACAGGCATTTCGAGTAATATACAAAATGGATCCTCGTAAATCATTAAAGGCTAAGTTTTAGGAATTCGTTATGTTACCTCTGCTCTCCAAATAAATTCTTGATAATTTAATATATGTCGATAAAATAGTTAGAAAAGCCGGATTTTATAAAAAAAAACTGGCATGATTTAAATACCATAAACTGTGCCAAACCGGACAATTTATGTTTCAGGTTCAGTAAGACTAGTAACAGTTTTTTTAGGTGATAGTGTTAAGTTTTACAATAAAGTCCCAAAGCACGTTAATGATTTGCCAGATAGTAAATTCATGTGGGTGGCGTCAAGTGGGTTTTAATGTGTAAAAGCTATTACAGGATGGATCGACATGCGAACGATGATGTCTCAAACAAATATCCATCTCTATACGTCTGCTGAAAATGATTGCTACTTTAATTTGTTTCTATAAAAAAAAGGAAAAAATAAATAGGTACGTTAAAAAGATAAACCAGATTGAGTTTGTTGCCAGCTCTGCTCGATGAGCAAGTTGTTTATGTGAATCGGTGGTAGTTATGCTATTAATAAACGTCTTCTTACGGCTTATATTGGAAAATGTATAATTGATTAGAATGCCACGAACGTGGTGGGAGTATCGGTGACTAGAGGAGTGGAGTCGTCGTCGGAGGGTTGCAGCAGCGCACCGCTGAGGCCGAGCGCGAGGCGTCGGATGAGCGGCGCACGGTCCCCGAGCCGCCGGTACCCGTGCGCCTCGCTCGGGGAGTTAGACTCCTCCGAGCTGCTGGGACTCGCGCCCTCCGCGCCCTGCATTCCCTGCACTCCCTGCGTACCCCGAGATACGCCTTTTGTCTCGCATTTCGATGGGGACCTACCAATACATGACATTTCATATAAAACACTTTGATCTTTCTATACTCACAATTAATACTCCAAAATAAAATCAAAATACGACCGTCTTCGTATTGTGGAGCCATTCAAGTATTACGTAAGCACTAAAAAGTAGTGAGAGGGGTTTTTGACTTGCTTATTTTTGGTGATGTATGGGATGGGGGAACCTGGATGTGTAGGTGTGATATGTGACGCTCGCGGTCTTACCCATTAGGTTACCAGCGGCCTAGTAGTCAACCACTATAAGTTTATTCCGCTATAGACCATAGGTTCCTTATTTCTAAACTTGTTAACTTCGCGGCCTATGAATAAATAAGGAAACCAGAACAGAAAAAAAAACTTATACATATATATATATATAAATATATTTACGTAACCCTGGAAGAGGGGATAAGAGCATTACTTATATATTTGCTGAGTATGGGGAAGATGGAGGTCAGAAATTACAAAAAATCGGCTTACGTATATTTGAACGGCTCCTAAACACGAAGGTAAAAAAACTATTTTTTGCCTAATTCCACATTATTAAACCCAATCTTCTAGATAGTAGAGTAGAGGTATTGAAAAAGCGATGAAAGTGAGATGGAGGTAGCCTTCAATTCGTAACCTTATACGAGGTCATTATTTCAGTTAAAAAAAACCTATTTCATGACATGGCATACGTCGCATGAGACTTAGCAAATTAATAAATTATCGTCCGTGGGCTTGTGTATTCAGCAGGTCTTGTCTGAAAATTAACGCTGCAACGCTTGCACTTGCAAACCTGCAGCCTTATACTGAGGCAAACACGTTTTTGACTACATGCAACACTTTGTCCCTTGAAATATTTTAGCTATATATTTGTAAATATGTGTTGAATAAATATATCTTTCTTTTCTTTATTGAACATTGTTTTTCTCAGTATAATATTATTATAGTTAAGTACCTGTCTCCACAAAAAGGATAGTGATGTGAAAGTCCTGGTAGAGTATCAGGAGCTCTGACACCCATACCGCTGCACTCATTATTTAACTCCTTACTCTGAAATGTTAAAAATAGAAAATTTGATTATTTTAAGCAGCTGAAGGAATTATACCCAATTATGATTTAAATGACCAACATATTAACCCATAATCTCAAATTGCCATACGTAAAAGCAGAAATACAGAAAGCCTAAAATTCTCTGGATGAGAACAGTATCTCTCTATTCGCGATCATTCTTCCAAACAACTATGATGCAGTCATTAAGCCTATCCATTATATAAAAAATAAATATAAAATGATCTTTATGACTTAATACTTAAAAGTATTAACTGTCTACGAATGTATTTCATTTTAAATAATTTTATTTGAATTCATTCGCAGCGTGAGACAAATTTTAATGCAAGCACTTAAGGGCCGATTATAAATCAGTCCTCGAAACACATTCCAATAGTTTATACCCGGAATGCGTTTTAACTGTTTCAACTGTCTCTACATAATGATAATAACTTTACTCACAACAAAGATCTTGCGTAATACGACGAGAATTTTTATGAAGGTTTATTAGTTTTGGTTAAAGGATAATGTAACTTCAATCACATAATAAAAATATAACGGCTTTTAATAATCGAATAAAATCAACGAATCATTATAGATAATGCAGCAAGTTTATAAATACTTAATAATAGTTAAATACTAGTCTTAGTCCATTAAATATCAACATCAATATGTACAATGTTTTTGATTTCTAACTCTGACATTCATCAATTACAGCGTGGTCAATGTAATACAAAATATATCACTATGTAATTCAAACAAGGGATGTTTGGATTATTCGTTCAAGATTTTATTTGCTCAGAGTACATCTAATTAATGAGAATGATAGTCTCATTCGCTTCGGAAAGAGACTGTAAATCCCAAAGGCAACAATGAGCAAGCTCGAAGATTGCTTCAAGTTAATGTTCGTTTGGTGAAACGTGACGCTCAAGCGGATTGTATTTGCGATGGGTGTTGTGAGACTGCCAGCCGAAGCTCTAGTCGGAGCGCATTGCAGTTCCCGGGTCCCACAGCTATTACATAACCTCCCAAAACATTTTGTCACAGACGAAATATTCGTTAGCGGATTTATTACATATTGGAGACAAGACACACATATTTAAGATTATATTACCTTGTAAATAAAATCAATTTCATCGGGCAAACTTTTTAAATAAAATCTTTTTTTATTGGTAACCAAACATCTAGTTGGTTATTACTGCCATTGTCGAGTAGGTAATGATATTATAAGTGTCTTGCGATAATTTCAATGAACTAACAAGATGATGGCTATAGCGTTAGAACTTTCCAGGGAGTCTTTGTGGCAAGTCAAAATCCATGTTCCGTGGTATTACTTCCCATCCACTTCACTTGCGCATAATAACCAAACTATATTACGTAAAACACCACCAATATTACAAAATTTAGAGTAAAATAACACAGCATTGTGAATAAAATATAAAAACCACCACATGACACTAGATGATTCCGCCAAAAACTCTTCAATTAAATTTTATATCATGTGAAACAAGCAAACTAATACAAGTTATGTTTTATTCCATAATACTTGAATATAACTTGTTGATTGTCATAGTGATTACTAACGATTGGTAAATTGGTACTTATGTTTAACTAATGAATATTAATTTGTGAAAACTATTGTTTCCACTTATGCCGAATAAAATTGAAAAAACAATTAAACTTATTAGAATTACGAATACCTTCAAAGAATTAGATACAAATAGCTAACAATGACTTAGTAATAACCTGCAAATGTTGTATCAGTATTCAAAGCCGGCGACGCGAAACACGTACGATCTGAAATATTCAAGCTCTGGGCCCTGACAAAGGTTTTACAGCAGTTTTCAGGTCACTGAGTGTGGACCCTTACACGTAAAACACGTTGCGAGCACCCGTGAAAGTGCTGTAAAACGTAAAGGCAGCTGCGACTGTGCGCTGAATTTTAAGACCTGTTTCCGGAAATATTTTATACTTTCAACAAATACAGCTTGTAAGTGATCCAAATGAAACGTTCAATTCATTTAAATTAATCTTTAGTAAACTACCGTATTTTGTGAAATATTAGAAGATTAAATAACAACCTAATTTAACCTGAGTTACTTGAATATGAACTGTATCAAATATGCTTAGATATGGGATATAGTCACTTGTTACGAAACGAAGTTCACGAATTGATTTGTCTTTCACGGTAATAAACATCGATGTACCGACAGATATTATTTCGATTTGTATAGTTTGCGTGTAGTGTGCAATACTATGACTAGATTGTAGGAACGCAACGGATTTGAAACCCCGCCCCATCAATTCCTACAGTAATTGAAGTAAACGGTGGTGACTTTCTTTTGCTATTGAATACGTGATTTACATCAATAAATATCTTAAGATTAAAATAGTAGAACTATTTTTTGAATTATGGTCAGTTGTAGCAAAAATTAATTTCACTTGGCGTCGCGACAGCAACCGTTGCTGATTCATTTATATATCGAATGATAATTCATTCTTCAATCATCAATCATATTCTTAACACAATTTAGTGAATATAACATTTATTTATAATTCTAAGACATTTGATCAACTAATCAACAACAGTGGCGATTTTTCTAGAATTTGTAACTTAAAATAATTTGGAAATGCATTTATAATTGTTCAATATATTTCTAGTTTCTAACCTTGTAACAATTAGTAGTATACAATTATGGTTTATTAAGAGAAACTACAAATATATTTCTATAAATGTTAATCCATAAATTACATTATAGACAATTGTAATATAGAGTGATACCTACAGTGAATGTGTTGCATGGAAATGTATTAGAAAACTTTTGTATTAACATACGTTATGAACATTACTAGAGCTTTTAAATTCCAAATCGTCAAGTATAAAGTAACTGGAGGTCAAATGTCGTACATTATTATCTAAACTCACGCAGCAGACACGGGCGGAGCGCGTGCCGCTTCTGTTTTATATTTTTAGTTTGATTCTAACCCATGCATGCAAGTTGTTCATGCAACCTTCTTTAAACCTTTTATTAAATCACATTTCAATTTATATTTCAAAACCACAGGAATACTATTACTTTAATTTTAATCTATTGACATATTGATTCTACAGTTTTCACCTACAGACATGAATATTATCGCGTTCTAGATAACCAATAAGATATCATTCTGTTCCTAGTACTTCTCTTAAGTGACTCTGGTTTGTTTGGGATTAATTACTTGATCTTACTGTTATTATACACACATATTTCTTACGTTGCTCCGTATCCTTTATTTGCATATTAAATATTTCAAGATTGAGGTAATCAACCATATTGAGCAATACAGAACATTGTCTCCAAATCATATTTCTTTTTTGTTATCATGAATTTATTCCAATGTAATATTCATTACGAATTGGCATGCACTCCAGCTGGCATTATTGCATTGACCCTATATTTAGATTGAACATCTTACATTGTACGTCTATAACTGACTTCAAATATTACTACAGTTTACGCACGAAATATCACAAATATACTGAATTATGCCAATTAAGGTGGAATCTGTCATTTCCCAATACAATGTCGCTCTATCGTTTGAACTGGAACATGGGAACGCGAGCTCTATTGGTTGACAACAGAAAAATGTTAGACTTTGGCGCTTCTCCAGTAAAATCTTGCAAATCTTGTACCAAGATTACATCCCTATGGTTTTGCATAAAATATTTTCTTCTATTTTAAAATACTATTCTAAGCCGAAATACAAGTCTGAATGTTAACCTAAATATGAAGTCGACAATCCAACGCATCGCATTTCCCTTTATTGAGGGAAACAATAGGCCGACTCAGCTATCTACAATCGTTGCTTGTAGAGACCCAGCGCCGGGTTGTCAGGTAGTCCGGTGAAGCTGTTAAGACATTGCTAGGTCAATAGCATAGTCAGTTCGAAAAAAAAAAAACGGGTTGTCATCTCACAGAATGATAACGTGAAATGTAATATAACCTCGTACTATTAATGCCGTTTTGCTTGTCAATGTTTTACTATTGTCCAGTTTATCCGAGTTAGTTTTATATTCGTAAATACTATTTAACAATTTTTTTGACACACAAATTAATGAGAATGACCCTTTCTTGGTTTGTCACGAGTCAAAATTAGACAGTGTATCTAGCACGACAGCGACAGTAGTATACTGAGCTTACCATCGGACACAGGACTCTCATTTTATCGTACTGGGATAAAAAGTAATGCGTAACGGCGCACGAGTACGGACTGAACTCATGTTTAACATTGTTTTCGAAATCGAATTTACATACAGAACTAAATTGAACCTTATTCCATATGTGTTAAGATCCACGTAATTTAGACAAAATGGTGAAATATTGTGCAAAACTAAATAATTTTTTTCTCAGATATCGTAAAAATAATTAGTATAATATAATTTCCTCTGTATTATACTTGATTACGTGTAGCATAAGCAGGTATATTTTGTTTGTTAAGAGAATTGTAAGTTTACTGACATTTTCACACCGTAAATCAAGCTGCGTTGCGTGACGAAGCTACGGACAATTGATTTTTTTTTTAATGGAAACATTCCTTTTTAGAAAACAATCAGCTCTACATTATTAGTAAAGGCCCATGTGTCTGCAGTTAATCATTAACAAAGTACAATATTTTCGTTGTAATTCGTACCGTGAAAATGGACCATTTATGAGAATGCATCCTTAATATAAGTTGTAACTCAAACCAACTCTTAGGATAAAGAGAGGAAAATGTATCATATTTAACAAATAATGGTAGATTAATCATATCACCGAACACTATGATTGTTTGAAAAGAGTGAAAAAATAATTGTAAATATGATAGTTGCAGCCCTGCGCTGTCGGTACTCGGTAGCTATTGTCGTCGATCGAGTGGAAATGACGAAGCAATCAGTCGCAGCCGCACGTTTTCCATCAGCACGACACAGCGCCAAGTAACGGCCAACAGATTACGGTTCACAAATCTCCGGAGACTATACACACGACTTCAGATATTGACCTAGTCTCACTTCGAATACAATCGTATTTATGACATATACATATTACTAAAAAAATATTGTATACTTATGACATTTTACACGCGTTAGATGACAATTTTGTTTGAACAGAATCCATATTAATAACATGATATGAATAGGTATGGTATACATGAAAGTTGTTAGAATTCTTTATGTTCCTAATTAAAGTCGATTACAGTATTCTTATAGACTAAGATATAATTATGAAAAAAAAATGGGGAAAGAGAATAGAATTAATATTATTAAATAACTTAATAAATTATGAGTTTATAACATAAAACGCAATAGTTAATGCACTATAACTATATGATCAAAAAAGCGTTAAAAAGGGCCAACAAAATCTTAAACTTATTTCAAAATAAACAGCGTATCCTAAAAACGTTTGCTTTCTTTTTGTTTTCTTCATAATTTCCTTACTAGACGTACCATACTAGTTTGAAGATAAAAAAAAGTTAACGTCTTGACTGTTAGAACGTAAATACATGATTAATGTCGTGTAATGTTCATTCATTTAGTGAGGTACCAATGTAATTTCCAGAAATATAAATTTATCCATTTTGTTCTACAAAGTCATATAGGTCTTGTTGTATCAGTTGTAGAAACCATGTTATTATAAAGTAGTTTACGATTTACCAAAAACTTACTATAAAAGATATACACTTCGTTTTATGTAGGATATACATGCGAGACATTAACTTAGCTAAGCAATCGACAGTTTATCGCGACAAATCCCGGTAAATAGTTTCAGTGGGGTCGGTTGATTGCGACGCGCCACGACATGCGACAACCCCGCCATTAGTGCTTAGAGGCACGATCAGGCCGGCTCTGATGTGGTTATCACTCAACGACATCTGCAGTAACCCTATGAGGTCGCTCTTTGATTCCATACTAATACAGTAGTATGTATGTCATTAATTTAATTCAAAACAAAAACACCAAATAGAACCTTTAAACTCACCATACTCAATATTTACTCGGCATGGCTACAGGTAGTAATAATTGTAATAACTTATAATGCAATGGATCAATAATTCAATGTATAATTATTCTGTTGTTGATTATCCGTTATTATCATTGATGATGACAGTAGTTGGCCAATTTTATCGTAACGAGCGGACGAGTAAGTGTAACGTAACAATCAATAGGTTTAAAGAGAGTGCAGCATTTTATGTTGTTCACACACAAAGTCACAATATGAACAACAAAAATGCATCACGTCATTAGTACAACTTGAATATGATACATAATACAACAGAATACATGACAACAGCTTACAAAAACTATAATTAGGAGTTTTTAGGATCTTAGTCTGCCATGTAGTGGATTTTATATTTTATTCATAATTTTGTATTATTTGGCTCTATATTTTATAATATTGATAACACTCTACGTAATATGCTTTGGTTATTGTGCACAAGTGACATGAATGCTGAGATGCAACAAAAACTCCATGAAAAGTTCTAACAAGTGTGGCACCATCCTGTAAGAACATTCAAATTATCACAAGACGCTTATACTATTAGCTACTCGACAATGGCAGTAATAATCTGGACGATTAGTTGCCAAAAAAAACTATAATATTAAGAATAATATTATATTAATAGTAAAGATTCTGTCTTGTGTATTTATGCCGAAAAATCACACAATTTGACTAAATAATCCCATCATAAAAACTTCCGGGTGCAGTGGCCACTACTCACTTAAGAGAAGAGCAAAGTAAAAAATACACAACTCTGTTAAAAAAACGTAGAGGTAAATAAATTAAACGGTACATGACAGTAAACAAAATAAAGTAAAAAAAAGAATTGTCTCGATAAGAAATATTTTAAACGCTTCGGAAAAAACAAGCGTGCTCCATTATAATTTCGGCAGTCGTAATGGGGAATGCCGTTTGAAAGTCACTTTCGTTTTGTGAACGAGACAACGATGGCGTTCCTCCGTATAAACGAGCAGGAGGGACGACAAGGTCGAGGGATTGGCGTGAGCAACGGCAGTAAAACATCAGTGGAGTTTAAACAATTCCGATTTAATTATAAGGACAGAGGAACGCCTTATTTAGAAAGTGTTTCGTTTCGTTCGCAAGTCGTTCATACCGACGTGGAATGGATTTACAAAAATCTTTTCTATCGGAATTACTTTTATTTTTTTGACATTGATTCGGCAACTGACGACAATTGTTAAAAAAATTCTGAAGTTAATAAACATATCTTCTGTTGTTTTAAACAGGAGACTCCTAATTTTGACGTAATATTATTCCATCTAACCAATGAAACATCAAATCAACTCTGATGAAAAACAAAGAATTCATTATATTTTCGTAGAAATAAAAGATAGTATCTCCTGCTTGTACTAAACAACAATTACATAGTTTATGTATAGTTATGATACATTAGCATTACTATAATCACGTTTAGAAATGTCAATAGTTCTCACCAGTTAAGGAATCAACTTAAATTGTACGAAAATTAAAAAAAAACTTGTAACTTCAGTAGTTGTTTAAATAAAATAGATGAAAAAAAAAGTAATAAAAATTCAAATCTCGCTACAAAAGAGACCCAAAGAACTAAACAACGACCATCAAAGGCAGAAGGTTGGAGAAAAAAGGAAATAATAAAAAGTTTACGAGACTTTAACCCTTTCTTACAAGTTCAGTTTGTGAGTGAAATGTCGATAGTGATATTATGTATCTACATAAAACTATTATATGGTAGTATGAATCTGATTCGGATAAACTCTCAAAAATTATATATTTCAGTTGTCTTTATGTTTAAATTTTATAGTAAAGAGTTAATTAAATTACAAAACCAATTAATTTAAAACTTTTCAAATATATACGAGATAAGATAAGATAACTGTTATATTCTGTCTGAATATGAGCTTTATACTGCATGATGTTATTATTATCTTTATTGCTAGATAATTTTTAATATGTAACACACAGGTAAAGCCGCGGTGAAAATCTTTATGACTGGAAAGAAACCATTGACCTCTTCTCTTAAAATCCCAATACCTACGTCTGGACCTAAAAAAAATCTAAATAATATTAAGTTTGAAAGTTATTGAGTTTTTTCTGTGAAATGTGTATCTCTAAAATTATTACATACAAAGATTTTCTATCATGTCAACAGCGACCGTGTACAAATACGGCATTTGTGATTAATGTTCAAATACAAATTATACATAGCTTAATTTGTAATAATTTGTACTTAGAGCGAGTAAACAAGCATATATTTGCCTTCTATGCGTTTAATATTCAGTATGAACGTTAACAATGAATGTTTTAGATAATTTAATAAATGTATAATGCATTTTATACATAAACTAGCTGACCCGTGCAACTTCGTCTGCACCAAATCGGTTATTACCGGTTTCAATTGTATTTTTAAACGCAAATAATCTTAAAAAACCTAAAACCCTATTGCAGCGTTATCCAGCACTTCCAATCGTGAATCCAAACTATCCAGGGACTCACTCAAACATATACCCAGTTGGTATGTGAGAAATCTTTTAAAATAAGCCTAGAATCTGTTCGCAGCATTACCTAAAGTGCTGTCATCAAAGTGAAGATCAAAACTAACTTACATATATTGCCGATAAATGTCTTCCCAATACCCCTTGTAACTTCATCACGTAACATACTGTAAATATTGAACTTTATCTACATTAAATTTCCATTTTGTTTTAGTTGTTTGTTTTATAAGAATTTGTAAAGTATACGTGAAATCTGCATTCAATTTTAATTTGGTCACATTTATTTTACTTTTGACATATAAACCACCTTTTTTGCTGAGATACTGAACTTGGGGTAATATACCTTTCTAACAGTAAAAGAATTTTTGAAATCGGATCAGTAGTAGGTACCAAGCATTCCTCGAAAACAAAACTTTACCTCTCATTATAATATTAGTATAAATACAACATAGTATGGTAACTGCAAACAGTAGTCCGGTGAAGCTGTTAAGACCTTGCTAGGTCAATAGCGTATTCAGTTCGAGAAAAAAAAAAAAAAAACTGCAAACACCTCAACTGATTTATTTTAATCTTAGATTCACAAACCTGAACCCAACTACTTCAAGACTCAACAACATTTAGAAAACTAATTTTATCAAATATCGAAACAACACACGTACTGATAGAACTCTAATTGAGATTCATCTTCTACAATGCAATGTAACTATTATCTAGGTTTATGTTTTAGGAAAAAATCTTGTCACCTTTGTTTATGCAATAAAATAAATGTAACAACATTAATTACGCATAGAAATGTCATATAGCCTTAGCTCAGTTATAACGTACTGGGATGACTTTTTATGGTTTTGTACAGTGTGGTTGTATATGGGTGTTTCTACTTGGTGATTCTTGTTTCTTTTCTTGACTTTGGCTTACTTACGGACTTCGGACTAGTTTACTCATCTGACTTGGCTTGTTTTTTTTTGGTTTTACGTGGATTTCTTGCATTTTCGACTTGGATTGTTTTTCTCGGACTGTGTTCTTGCTTCTTGATTTACCTGGCGTGTTTAACGGACTTGTTGCTTTGCCTCTTGGCGTGCTGGTGACCCTGTAAAGGTCTCCAGTAGGCCATGAGTGCCAAAGCTAAAAAAATTACTGCCAAACGGGCGAGCGTGTCGGTTGATTCCGACACGGAAGTAGAGGAGCGTGTCGCCCCCAAAGGAAGTAAATTCCAGCGGGGGACCGCGAGGCGAATCAGCCGTAATGTCGGCGGGGGTCGTGGCATCCTGGGCGAGGCTGACGGATCGTTTGATCGGGCCTTGGCCGGGAGTTTGAGCGGGGCGGAGTCGGAGGCCTCGGCTACGGGCTCCATTGCTGCCCCGGCATCCAAGGCCGGCTCAAAGGCCGGCTCCAAGGCGGGATCCGCCGGGAGTTCTGAGGCAGAGCCTATTGACGTGGAGGACCTTGACGCCTTCACGTTGAAGGCTCTGGCCGGGGTGAAGGTGACAGAAATCCTCGAGACTGTCAAAAAGTCCCGAAACCTGTCGGGGCCTTGTATCAAGGTCCTGAAGGGAGCGGCGAAATCCCTGCGGGAAGTGGTGGAGGCCCTTGCAGACCGCACGGAGTCTCAGGAGACGCGGAAGCTCCAGAGGGACATCAAGAATCTCCGCCGCCAGGTCGAAGACCTTAAGGCGGAGACTCTGGCGTGGAAGCAGGAGGCTAACGCCAGGAGGCAGATGCCCCCTCCTCCTGCTCCCGCAATGGCACCGACGGAGCTTCCCACACTCCAGTGGGAAGAGGCCCTCGCTGGGGCTGTAGCTCGCCTCGAGCGCTCCCTCCAGACGTCGTTCAGCAACATGCTGAACGCACGTCTGGAGAGTCTGGCGAGTCGCCTCCCCCCAGAGGCTCCAGTTCGCCCCCCTCTGGCGGCGGACAAAAAGAAGGGAGGAGCGGGGGCTCCACCCACGAGGCCGGCACCGGTGACCCAGGCCCCGATCGCCCAACCACTGGGCATGAGCTGGGCTGAACTTCCTGCCCCTACTACCACAATTGGGACGGAGTGGACCAAAGTAGTGGGCAGGAAGAAGAAGGCGGTCCCTGCTTCACAGCCCAAGGCCCCCGCGGCCGCCGCGGCGCCCCCGAAGGCGCCCCCAAAGCCGCAGGCGAAGCCACCAGGGCCGAAACTGCCATCCGTCCCCCAATCGGCTGCAGTTGTTGTGACGCTGCAGGATACCGGAGGAGGAGATGGGGAGGGCAGTCGAGCGCCTCCTCAGCCGGCGTAGAGCGCCCGGCCCTGATGGGGTCCCGGGCCGGGTGCTCGGCCTTGCGTTGGGCCAGCTAGGGGGGTGGCTTCGGGAGCTGTTCGACCGGTGTCTTGCGGTCGGGCAGTTCCCGAAGCCCTGGAAGCTTGGGCGGCTCTGCCTGATGGCGAAGGCAGGCCGCCCTCCGGACTGCGCGTCCGCGTATCGGCCCCTCGTCCTGCTGGACGACGCCGGGAAGGTGCTGGAGAGGATCATCTCCTCCCGGGTCGTCCAGCACCTAGAGGGCGTGGGGCCGAACCTGGCGGACGCGCAGTATGGCTTCCGGACAGGGCGTTCGACAGTGGACGCCCTGTGCCTCCTGAAGTCGCTGTCGGCAGAGGCGACCTCCCAGGGGGAGAGGGTTTTGGCGGTGTCACTCGACATCGCCAACGCCTTCAACACTCTGCCGCATGGCGTCATACGGGAGGCGCTCCGATATTTCGGAGTGCCCCCGTACCTGCGGCGGGTGTTGCAGGCGTACCTGGAGGGCAGGGAGGTCGCCTATGTCGACGGCGACGGCCGTATGGTCAGGCGGGCCACACGGCGAGGGGTTCCACAGGGGTCGGCATTGGGGCCGCTCCTGTGGAACATGGGCTACGACTGGGTGCTCCGCGGCGTGCTCCCATATGGGGCACGCCTCATATGTTACGCGGACGACACCCTAGTCGTAGCCCGGGGGGGGGAGTGGAGGGAGGTGGAGCGCCTGGCCACGATGGCCACAACCCTCGTGGTCAGGCGCATAAGGAGGTTGGGCCTCAGAGTGGCCCTCGAGAAGACCGAGGCCCTACTTTTCCATGGGCCTCGGCGGGGGCCACCACCTGGGGCCCACATTGTGGTGGAGGGCGCCCGGATCAGGGTGGGGACCCAGATGAAATATCTGGGCCTCACCCTGGACGGGCGCTGGCGGTTCGAGCCCCATTTCGCGGGGCTCGGACCGCGAATTGCTGGGGCGGCGGCGGCACTCGGCCGGTTGCTCCCCAACATAGGGGGGCCGGGTGCCGGGTGCCGCCGACTCTACATGGGAGTCGTGCGGGCGATGGCCGCCTACGGGGCACCGGTGTGGGCCGACGCCCTCGGTGCCGCGTAATGCGCAGCGCACGATGGCACTGAGGGCGATCCGGGCGTACCGCACGGTGTCCTCGGCGGCGGCCTTTGTGCTCGGTGCTCGAATTGGTACACGGCGGCGAGAAAACAAAGGGGGGAGCCTCCGGCTCCCAGGGAAGTAGAGGCGGAGAGACGGCGTCTCAGAGGAGACGCCGTCGAAAGATGGCAGCAGGACCTGGCGGACGAGCGGTTCGGGCGGTTTACCGTAGACGCCGTCCGCCCGGTCCTGCGGGCGTGGATAGATAGGGAGTGGGGCTCCCTGACGTTCCGACTGGTGCAGGTACTCACCGGACACGGTTGTTTCGGGTGGTACCTGCACCGGATCGCACGCAGGGAGCCGACCGCCGCCTGTCACGAGTGCGGCGCTGACGAAGATACCGCGCAGCACACTCTGTCTGAGTGTGCTGCGTGGGGGGAGCAGCGCCGCATTCTGGCGGCGGCGGTAGGACCTGACTTGTCGCTGCCGAGCGTGGTCTCGGCCATGCTCGGCAGCGAACAGGCGTGGCGAGCGATGTCCTCCTTCTGCGAGGACGTCATCTCGCAGAAGGAGGAGGCGGAGAGGGCCCGCGAGGCAGATCCTCAAAGTGGCCCTCTCCGCCAAAGGAGGACAGGCGGGAGGAGGCGGCGATTCGCCCAACTCCTCCCGCCACCGTAGCCGGACCTGAGGGGGTGGGCCGGGGGGCCCATCTCCTCATTGCACAGGTCCGGCGGACGAGGGGGGCAGCCGGTGTGTACCCGGTCTGTCCCTCTATAGGTAGGAGCCCGGCGGTCACCTTCCGCCGGGCGGACCGTGGGGGCGGCTCTTCAAGGTTGATTAGCGTGAACGATCCCTTGCCGCCCCCACACAACGGTCTGTCGGTACACCGTGGGGTTTTAGTCCGTGCGAGTCGGACATAACCCACTCTCTCCCCCGGGAGGATGGGTATCCATAAGGGATTTCCCCACGTTAAAAAAAAAAAAAAAAAAAAAAAGTTATAACGTACTGGACATTATATGGTCCGCCGGAGCCGAAGGTTCGAATCGCGGCGATATTTTTTTTTTGTATTTTTTTAAAGTAGCTTAGCAAAATATAGCTTACCTTTTTAGCTAATCTGTCTACTATATATAGCACAATGAAAATTTACCAAAATCCGTCAAAAATTTCATTAACTACAAAATTTTGACTTTCGTCCGTTATCCTGGAGAATCCCTTGCGTTTTATGAGATAAAAAGTATCCTAGATGTAACCTTGTAATATTAGTTATCACTGTGCCCAATTTCGTCAAAATTGGTTCAGTACTATCAGAGTGATACGTGTTTAAAGGAACAGACAAACAGGCAGATCCTGGAGAATCCCTTGCGTTTTATGAGATAAAAAGTATCCTAGATGTAATCTCGTAATATTAGTTATCATTCTGCCAAGTTTCGTCAAAATCGGTTCAGTACTTTCAGAGTGATGCGTGTTCACAGGGACAGACAGACAGACAGACAGACAAAAATTTTAAAAGGGTTATTTTTGGCTTCTATGTCGATAACAAAGTCTACCCCAATCAAAATTTTCAAAAAATATTTAATGTACAGATTTGACCTCGCTACAGTTTTATTATAGTATAGATGTTATGTTTCTGTATTCTTTTTCCATCTGAACTTCAACTATGCTAAATCTCATACTCCTCTGTGCGCGTGTTAAATTAATCCATTTGTTTGCTTTTAATATTATATACAAAAACATCATGATGATTTAGTGAAACCAATTTCAAAATGACTAAAGGACTTTTTCAAAGCATAAAACAAAATGAAATCAAAAGTTAAATAAAAATCAAACCCAAATATACTTTATTTTATTTTGGCCCTGAGATGGCGCTTCTGAACGTTAAAACTACCACCGGTTCGGAAACAACTTAGTTTATCGAGAAGAACCGGCAAGAAACTCGATCTGGTTTATCTTTTTTTCGTGACATCTTTATATTTTCACATGATATACATAAAACATGAAAAATAATGCTTTTTGAATAGTGGTTTTGCCAATATATTTGTTAAAAGCCTCACTGATTATTTCTACAAAACAATTTATACATATTAGTTATTTACCATATTAAAGAAAGTATAATGATTTCATTAAAATGATAGTTCATTTTAACAAAAATAATTCCCTTTTTAGCACAACATACCTCATTTAGTCTTATACATATTTATTAGTAATTATTATTGTTTTATTACTTCTTTTTTTTAACTCTATCACGCGTAATATCAAAAAAAAGTGTACAACGTTTTTCTCATGTATTAACGTATAGGTTTCTTTCTAATGTATTCCAGTACATATTATCATTCCATAACTGAAAAAAAATTACTTAACTCTATATTGCGAATATAGACTTGACTCTTATAGATTAATATCTCAATTATATTCAATTAAAAGCCTTCAAACTCAAACTAAACACAACCGACATTAGGAATACTAAGAATAATATGTACATATTATACTTCCTTAGAAGTAATTTTTAATTTAAACATCTTATCGCCAACTAAAATGATTAATGATTTCAATTCTGTAACTCAAAAATTACGTAGGATATAAACCACTCTGAATTAAATTTCTCCCTTGAAGTTCGACTTACCGAGTATCTATTTATATTTTTGATAATTGATAATGGCACCTGCGTAAAGTAGTGATATCCAACAATAACTAATCAAATTATTGCTAGAAGTTTAAAATTATCTATTTTAGTAAATGGTCAGACACGGTTTGAGCCCATTATTGATGAGTTGTATCTCATAGTTTATTGACTATTAGTTGCTCGTATGGTCTTTCTAACGGTTCGCTTAGTAAATCTACATTACCTGTGCAGTAGTTATAAATTACACCCTATCTGTGACGTCACGAGCGCAGACCGCTCGCAATAAAGGCGCACGTTAATTGGATAATTATTTTCTTTAACTTATCGTTATTAGGGACGACGCGACTTAATAGGAAAAAGTAAATTAATTATTCGTTATTTTTCTTCATTTACCTTGTTTTGAAGGCAAAGAAAGCAGGTGCCTAATGACATATATTAGAGTCTCTACTCGTAATATAAGCGTAATCTAAATTTATTTGATTGATTGAATTTAACAGCAAAAAGATAGAATTTAATCGTTATTACCAAACCATACATTAATAACACATGGAATGAAATCAATGACCAAAAGTCACGAAAAGTATATCAATACATAACTGGTACCCAATCAATTCAATTACTTACAATATATTACTTACAATAATTACAAATTAAAATATCAATACTTCCGTGGTGATAATATTTTATTTTTGTTAAAGACTGTTAATTATGGAATTGAATTCTGAATTAAACACATCACGGTTCTCATTATATCTATATCTCATAAGACATTACTGACATAAAAGCATTTCCAGTACAGAATGACAATACATATATTTATGCAACGAATAACCCTGCGAACCAAACATTGTTACTGGTTGGCTGTCATATTTTCCTCCTGAATCTATCTCAAAATCTTCATAACTGTCAAGTTGCTATAATTAAAAACCTTGCACTAGTAAATTTTGTAAAAATCGGGTCATTTTTTTTATGAAGAATCGTTTATCGTGTAAACAAAATAAAATCAATTCTACATTCATAGCATCCTATCTGTGTATGCAAAAACCCCCTAAATCGCAAGGCTTCGTTTTTTCAACCTTTAAACTCCCTAAAATTTGTCTCCTAAATTTCTTTGCAACTAATTAAAAAAATCCTCAATTTAAATTGAAACTCCTTGATCTGGCAACTGTGGGACTAACGTATTGCTCCTCGATGTCACCGCGCCGTTCAGCACTCTCTCAGTATTCAAATATTATCGACACTTAACTGACCCATAATAATTATTATTATTTGTGGGCACGTATATCGTGGCACCTCCATTTATTGTAGATCTAAAAATGAATTCACTGTCAATATCTATTTATTTATTTATCGTAAAGAATCAACAACGGTCACGTAAAAAAAGAAGCTTAGACATAAATGCAAATACTTAAAATTATTTATGTCACTAATTATAGTTCATTACAGCATTTATCAACATAAACTACGATGCGGAAGATAATACAAGTAGAAGATACAATTATGAAAAGATTAAAAAGAACATGAAAATAAAATAAAACAACCTGCTAATCTATAATAACTAAGGAAAAAAAATCATAAATAAATTAATTAAATGAAAAACGAATCTATACATACAATAAGAATGTAAACCTAACGTGTCTGTACTTTTCGATTTTAGTGAAAAAAATTGTTGCAGGTGTCTAGGAATAAGTAATAATAGGTCTTTACCTATGAAATTGCCGTTCTGCAGTACTGGCTATTTTAAATCAAAATAATTTTCGTTTGGCTAAGAATTCTAATTTCAAATTAATTTTATTTTAAAAACATGGAATTCTTTTTCCAAAATTAGTCATTTGTTTATTGATTAGTGTTACATTTTCATCGCATTTCAATCTTTTTTTTCATCATGGATACGTTAAAAATTCGAGTAATTATGGAATATGAGTACCGTCGTGGCAGTAACGCGGCACAAGCGACACGCAACATCAACGACGTTTACGGAGCTAACACTACAAACCAACGCACCACATATTGTTGGTTTGCTCGCTTCCGTTCTGGGAATTTCGACCTGAAAAATGAACCTCGCGGTCGTCTGAAGACTTTGGTCGACAATGATGAATTAGAGGCGATTGTGGAAGCTGATGATACACAATCTACGGCTGAATTAGCAGCAGCTTTCGACGTTAGCGTCAAAACAATATTGGTCCATTTGCGTCAAATTGGCAAGGTAAAAAAGCTTGACAAATGGGTGCCCCACGAACTCAATGATCGCCAGCGCGAAGTACGCGTCGAGACGTGCCTTGCACTGCTCAACAGACACTCAAATGAAGGAATTTTGAACCGCATTGTTACCTGCGATGAAAAATGGATTCTGTTTAATAACCGCAAGCGCTCAGCAAGTTGGTTGGATCCTGGTTCAGCACCTAAACAATGCCCTAAACGAAAACTTACCCCTAGAAAAATGATGGTCTCTGTTTGGTGGTCTAGCGCCGGTGTGCTTCATCAAAGCTTCTTACCAAACGGGGTGAGCATTACTGCAGATGTGTACTGTGAAGAACTGAACACAATGATGGAGAAGCTGGCACATCTCCAACCAGCATTGGTCAATCGCTCGTCTCCGCTGCTCCTGCACGACAACGCGCGACCTCATGCTGCACAGCAGACGGTCTCCAAGTTGCAAGAACTGGTGTTGGAAGTTCTCTGACATCCGCCCTACTCACCAAACCTTGCGCCTACAGACTACTACTTTTTCCAGAATTTAGATCCTTGGCGGGAAAAAAATTCAATACCCGAGAGGCAGTACAAAATGCCTTTGAAGAATTTATTGCCTCCCGTCCAGCTGATTTCTTTAAGAAGGGCATCAATAAACTGCCACTGCGTTGGCAAAGATGCATTGATTGCATGGGTGATTACTTCGATTAATACAAATAAAAAATACATGAAAAAAATTCGTTTAAATGTTTTCATACAAAACGGCAATTTTATAGGTAAATAGAATAGAAATCCTAATAGAATACATTTCAATCATTTTTTAGAAATGTGTGTCTATCTGTCTGTCTGTTTATATGAACACGCATCACTGGGTTCACAATTAAAACCTCAAATCATAAATCATAAAGCCTATCTTCAGGAGTAACTCCGTCTTTGTTTTATTAAAATCTGTCCACTCTATCGTAAATTATTGTAAATTGAATGACGGCTCGAGTTAAGTACGAGAGAACAGTAGTCGACTTAACTAATTTGGTTGAACGCGCTAATCTCAGGAACTACTGGTTTGATTTGAGAAATAACTCCAGTGTTAAACAGATCATTTATCGAGGAAAGCTATTACCTATATATCATCACACTAAGACCAGTGGGAGCGGAGCACCAATTAAGAACGTTTCAAAATCGTTTTTTTTTTTTTTGAGAGGTTACGATACGTTAGTCCAAAATAACTATTCCACGCGGACGAAGTCGCGGGCAGAAGCTAGTGTAATAATATAATGGTTCTAAAAATAAGTAACAACGCGTAGTAATGGGCTTTAAGTGCAGGTTACGTAGGACGACCACGACCGAACATATCCCTAAAGTAGAAATAAAACCTGTTGTTAAACAGAAGCTACGAGCCCTCTGTAATGTCGGGTTTAAAATGAATGTCAGTTCAATTATCTTGTAATTGCTTTTTAAGGAAAATAATTATTTATTACGTGGTCTGGTACAATGACCTTTGTTTGACGTACGTACCAGATTTTAAATAAGCTGTTACGTTACCTACATAAATAAATACAATTAAAGTGTCTGTGTGTAATGTTCAAATAACAGCTTTTTTTTTAAATGCATATGAAAGTATATAACACAGTGCAGATAATTATAAAAAAATAACATTTTTGTTTATTCCGTGTAATCTCCGAAACGGTTAGATCAATGGTCAGTGTCAGATAGCTAATGTTATAAATGAGTAATAATGCTACATATATATTCGAAAAATAAATTAAAGGTACCCGACAATATTTATTTATCTATTTTTTACTATATTTACAGTTACAGTTTACAAGGCCAAATCTGTACACTAGATATTTTATGAAAATTGTAATCGGGGTAGATTTTGTTATCGATATAGAAGCCAAAAATAATCTTTTTACAATTTTTGTCTGTCCCTGTGAACACGTATTACTCTGAAAGTACTGAACCAATTTTAACGAAACTTGACACAGTGATGACTTATATTACAAAGTTACATCTAGGATACTTTTTGTCCCATAAATCGTAAGGGGTTCTCCAGGATAACGGACAAAAGATAAAATTTGTAGATAATGAAATTCGTAATGGATTTTTTTGTCCTATATATAGCAGACAGATTAGCTAAAAGATTAAACTATATTTCATCTCATTATGCTTTGTGGATAGAAGTTCCTTATTGCGCGTTACACACTCTGAGAGAATGGGAGCTAGACCGAAAAAAGTGTAACTAGACTTTTTTGCGACACCTTAGTAGTATAAGAGCCAACAACGTTGGAAGAACAAGACTTTTAGAAAAGCCGGTTCTTTATTATATCTTCTTTTATATCCTTCCAAAAAGAATTTTTCAAAAAGAACAGAAAATTCAGAATACGTGGTAGCCGGTTAACGTTGTGTTTCTTAACACGCATCACACCTTTACAGGTCAAAATTTTGATTTATAAATAATTTTAGGAACATTTCTTTTTCAGTAACTTTTAAACGCTATTAAAAACTTGAATTTATCACAGCCAGACATTTTTTTACATACAAAAATGTGCATGATGATATACTTTATAAATAAAAATAATTAATTTCAACCTTTTTTTTCGAACTGACTACGCTATTGACTATTAAGGCCTTAACAGCTTCACCGAACTACTAAAGCGAGCGCTTAAGGCACTCAGCCGATTTTATTTGACAACTAGCTCAAGGGTGCACGGTACACCTCGGCTTGGGCTGTTGCCTGATACATGTAATTCGCGACCTATCTGAGCTAAGCTAACTATTCATACATATATGAGTTGTTGAAACATATATGTGTACCAAGCATACATACCTCAACAACTCTTATATATATTTCGTATCGAATAATTTTCTAAACTATTTCAGTTTGATAAGGGAAAAATAAATAAAACCCTTCCATTTGCATGTGTAAGCGTGTATGCGTGCACGTGTGTGGAGGTGATATGTGTAATGTTGTGACAGTGATGTAAGATTTTGTGTCACTGTATCGCGCGAGCAGCGCACTCAAAGGCTCCACGCCGAGGGAACGGACTTAGGCTTGAGCCGCTGTCAATGAGGGCCTGATCTGGTGTGCGGGAGCGAAATTGACCCCCAGACCACGGCGGTGTGATCTGTGGTTACGCGGACGTGAGCGTGAACACGCTTTGTTTGGAGAGACAGGCTGGTACTGATCGTTCACTGCCGTTATTTCATCGGGATGGTCGGTAAAAAAAAACTTAATTTCAAACCATTTTATTTTTTCCATTGCAAAGAACACATTTTATTTTATTAACCATTATGATATTAAGTTTTCACCGTAAACAATGACAAGCAACGATAAACGTAAACATATGACTTGAGACAGACGCTATCTTAAATACATTCGTCGATAACATACGCTGCTACAATTATCGCTATCTTTCTCGTACAGCCAGTGCTACACTAAACTATAGCTAAGTTATTCTATATACATGTTATTTTTATAGCAATAAATTGGTCTGACTATTGAGCAAATAAGTAAATTAATGTTTGGAAGATTTGTCTAAATAAAATAATAATAACATCACGGCTATCCCAACACGGTTTGACATTACTTTTATTTTTATTTACAAAAAATAGCACCAGGCACATTATTATCAATAACAAAAATTTCTGACAAAAAAACATTTCATATTTTAATAGCGTTTCAAAGTCAGTAAAAAAAATATCCTAAATTTATTTTAAAATTAATATTTTTGTCTGTAAAGGTGTGATATACACAAATAAACGCAACGTTTACCGGCAGCCAGGTAGCCCGCACGTTATCCGGAAGAACATAAAGATATATAAAAAACTGGCTTATTAAAATTCGCTCTCAAAACCGCTGCTAGCTCTTAGACGAATAGTTACAGCAAGTGACAGTTGACGTGTCATGCTCATATCTTTTTAATATTTATATTTTTCTTCAATACAATGCAGTGTGAAAAAGTTTTAATACAAATTGAAAATAGGTATTATGTCATTCAGTGTTTAATTTATCATTATTTATTTTATGAATATATTTTATAGTTTAATTTACAATTGAACTCTATCTACTTCATATTTTATAATGTGAACTATACTGACCGTATAGTAAACGTCTACAAAAAATGGAGAGGAACTTCGTTCCAACCGGGGGTGCATGGCTCTTTCAAGCTTTTTTTTACATTACCGCCAATATATGTAGGTTAGTTTTTATCTTAATTGAACCCTGTAGATGATGTTACGAACGGGTTCTTCTAGGCTTATTTTAAAAGATTTCTCACATACCATCTTGGTATATGTTTGAGTGAGTCCCTTGATAGTTTGGATTTACAATTGGAAACCGTAGGTGTGGCTGCAATCAGGTTTTAGGTTTATTAATAATTTTCACGTTCAAAAATACAACTAAAACCGGTAATAACCGATTTGGTGCAGATATTTGTATTGGAATATACTCGTTAAAGCCCAACAGAACAATTCACAGCGCTACGCAAAAACAACTTTCATATAATAATTTAACTTTAGTCACAGGACTAGTAATACCGCAATGAACTATTTCTTTCATTATACAGTAATTTAAACAGGAGCCTTCCATCTCAGCTTACTTGCTCCCTCGTGATCATATAGTACAGTGTAATGGCGGCCTTACGTAGGGTTACCATGCCTGAAGAAAAATAATAAACAAAATATTCACAAGAGAATGAACGTCATCTGCGTTTGAAAAACGAAACCCTTTCGTAGTATATTATTATTGATAAATGTATTATATTACTGATTAATAAATGAATTACTATCGTCTCCGAGCAATTAAATTAAACGCAGACATAACTAATGAATTGAAATAATGGTAGGAAATTTCGTAATTAATATATTTTTTCGAGTTGTGATAATAAACATTTTTTTGTACATCATTCAACATAATTAGACATAAGTATACATCTACAAACAATAGGCTACGAACCGACTGACACGTATACCGTGTACAATGACCAATAAGATCACACCAAGGACTAGGCACAGCCGATAGCATACGCGCTATGAACAACCGTCTAACAATCTACAGCACCCATACTCAACCTGCGGCCCGCCGCGCCGGGTCTCTGCAGTTGGCCCACCAGATTATACTATAATTTTAATTATTTTAAATTTCGTGCCCATCAGAAAAACATTGAATCTTGTTTTATTTACAGTTATTCGTTTTGTTGCAATAGATTACAGATAGAAGAGTTATGTATAAAATTATTATCATAGCTAGGTATCATTATAAGACTGTATATATCCAGGATATATGTGAAAAATGGTCAGTAGAACCAGACACCCCACGTTGTGGCACCCGACAGTAATGGACAGACATCGCGCTACTCTGCTTAAGTCTTGAGTCATTTATTACAATTACTCTAATAGGTTACTATGTAATGGGTTTACCTCTTGAGAATTAATTCAACTAATTTAGGTAATAATAAAGTAAATTTTCAAAAAAAAGTATTAACCGACTTCAATATCAATCAAAAACCCATAAGGCACTAAAAAGCGGAAAATAAATAGTTTATCAAATTAACCAAATTAAATAAAACATATGAATATGTGTGCTATCTAGAGATGTATTGGAAGTCGTTTAGAATCATCGAAATCGGTTAGCGTGATATTGAGTTATTCGTCTATTTGTCGTGTACATACTTAATGCAAATTTAAAACTTATACGGTTTTACACTAGATGCCGTTGTCGGAACTGGACCAAATTGAAATGGGACCACACGGGAAGTACCAGCTTTCAAATAAAAAAAGAATAATCAAAATCGGTTCACCCAGTCCAAAGTTATGAGGTAACAAACATAAAAAAAAAAATACAGTCGAATTGATAACCTCCTCCTTTTTTTGAAGTCGGTTAAAAATAAAGTAAATTTTCAAAATAAAGTATTAACCGACTTCAATATCAATCAAAAACCCATAAGGCACTAAAAAGCGGAAAATAAATAGTTTATCAAATTAACCAAATTAAATAAAACATATGAATATGTGTGCTACCTAGAGATGTATTGGAAATCGGTGCCAACCGAAATTTCAAATTTGTTCCAGGTAGAAAAGTATTACAGAGACGCGAGAGTGAACTTAAACTTTTTGTACCTATGTAGATAATACGATTTTCAGTTGGCACCGACTTCTAATATATCTCTAGGTAGCACACATATTCATATGTTTTATTTAATTTGGTTAATTTGATAAACTATTTATTTTCCGCTTTTTAGTGCCTTATGGGTTTTTGATTGATATTGAAGTCGGTTAATACTTTTTTTTGAAAATTTACTTTATTTTTCCATTTTTTGTGTACATAAATATATTTTATTAGCAGTGCCCGCGAACTCCGTTCCGCCTTAAGTATATTAAAATATGCGCATTTTTGCGGTATGGTATCTATCGGTATGGTATGCGATATGATTTCAATTGGTTGTACAATAAGTAACGTTTGGTACGAACGCAACCTTATCAATAATCCGCGATAGTTTTTTCTACCACCAACTCGGCTACCATCGCTTCACACATAATACACCTTAAGTAATGTAATTACAATGCTTGCGTCATGTTGCAACACAGCAACGAATATAAGCACAATAGGCTCCTAAGAATTGAAGAGTTTTTTTTATAATATTGGTGGCAAACGAACATACGGGTCACCTGATGGTAAGTGATCACGGCCGCCCATGGACACCTGCGACACGAGAGGAAACACAGATGCGTTGCCGGCCCTTAAGATAGGAGTAGGCTCGTTTCTTGAATGTTTTCTTACTTTGTCACGGATCCCATAATCAGAACCTAACCAAACTCTCATAAAACTACCCTTGAAGTACGTCCTTTCCAATAAAAAATGAATCATCGAAATCGGTTAGCGTGATATTGAGTTATTCGTCTATTTGTCGTGTACATACTTAATGCAAATTTAAAACTTATACGGTTTTGCACTGGATGCCGTTGTCGAAACTGGACCAAATTAAAATGGGACCACACGGGAAGTACCAGCTTTCAAATAAAAAAAGAATAATCAAAATCGGTTCACCCAGTCCAAAGTTATGAGGTAACAAACATAAAAAAAAAAAAAAAAAAAAAATACAGTCGAATTGATAACCTCCTCCTTTTTTTGAAGTCGGTTAAAAAGAGGACTTTCTTTGGACAACATTATTGTATTTTAGTGGACAGTTAGTGTGGTATTATTGTTACCAGTGAACTCACCCACAGAGGTGCGGAGGGCCGGAGCTGCGAGGCGAAAGCCATTCGGAAAGCATCTCCCACAAGCGAGTTCAGTTCTTCCGCCTGTCAACAATATATTTTAATATTAATATAATCTCAATTACTCCAGTCTCCTGCGGGTAGAGCCAATAAGAGATAAAAAACATTCTTTTTATATGCCTTTCAATTAATTAAAATCATTGCAATTTATATTTTTTCACTGAAATATTAACCAAAACTAAGTAATATACAGTAGGATCAGCTAAATAATCATGAAATACTATAAAAAAATATAATATACGTGGGCTGACGTTAGTGGCGATAGTTATAAAGGTATGACGTCATTAATATATGACGTCCTCGTCATCTAATCAATCAGTCACTCAAGACCAATCAAGTATTTTTTTCCAATTGTATTCTCTTCACAAATGTAGATTAGTAGATGGAATCAGAATTAGCAATGTAATAGGAAACGTCCGGTCGTAATGTAATACGTGTCACTTGTCTTTCCTTTAATACGTTGCATGAGCTTTATATAATAAAGTTACAAAGAAATGTAAGTCATGATTTAGGTTCAGGTGTATTAGTAACAAAAGCGTTTACCTTAAACAGCAGATACAGTAATATACTAGTGAATATAGTAACGATCTTTTAACTTTTTACATTATCTATTAACGTTATCTTTAAGAGATGCGAACAGATCGACGCTCCACGCGACAATGATCCCCACTCCGCACCGTGAAATTCTTCTCGCTCGCTCTTTGGTAGAGCGGGCGGGGAAACCGCGTCAGGGAACCCCCTCTGGCAGTGACGTCATCTCTAACCGCTACAACGATCGGATCTAGTTTTCCGAGGCAGCGCCCTCAATTGGGGAGTGCCTCTGTGGAGATGGTACTAATTAATGATTATGAGCTCTCTAAATTGAGGTCTACATATTATTTTTCGACTCGTTTTTCGTATTGGGCGATCTGTGGTGGGTCCTCTTTTGGGCGGCCTGGCGTGCAGTGGCGCTATTCCCCGGAGGTGGGGGTGCGCCAACGCTTCGGCTCTACAAACATCTTTGTTGCGAGGCGTTTGATAAAGTTATCCAGGTTTTCTACCTGTAGGTCTCTCGCGATCGTCGGTTGCTGACGTAGCGCGGTGCCGACACGATCAACCTTAGTACAGCGTTCTGTAGCGACTGGAGTTTCTCTTTATATGTTGTAGAGAGGCATCCGTGCCAGGCTGGGGCGGCGTAGGTGAGGCGCAAGCTGACATATGTTTTATATATACCTATTTTTGTGCAAAGGAGCAGCCCGGACCCCAGGATTGATCGCAGCGCCCTCTTTGCGTCCCCACTCCTATTTCACTACGCCTTTTATAGGCTTGCTTCGTATAAGAGGGTAATGCGAAATATTTGTCACTACAAATACTTTTACACAGTTGAACGGGCAATTGCACCGACATACATAATATATAATCATTTTACTTAAAATCTAGTCCCGAAAATTTAAAACACACTTAAGACCTAATTAATTTCACAAGACGGTTCTGATATAAAAAATGGGATATCGTGACACTGGTGATAAATTACTGTTAAAATTTTATCTGACTCTACTTCTAACGACACTACTTTATAATATTCGTTTATCTTAGTTTGCGTTGTTTCAGCATTTCGATGACTTTCCTTAATAAGTTACTTTAAGTGGGTGTTTTATAGTAATATAAAAATGTATTATTTTCTGTATAACTGGAGACGTCAATACATTTTTTCCTTTTGCATTTTTTTTATTTGTACCGTCATACATTTATACCAAGTCTCATCGAGTAATTTGTTAATAGACTAAATTAAAAACTACTGTGAGTAAGATTACCTTCTATTATACCTTTTCGTTTCATAAATTTTACTGAAGTAGAGAAGTTGCGTCCTTGGTATATTTAACTGAATTTATTTGAAGACATTAATTCATTTATATTACATAACGTGTAACTGGTTGAAAAAGACAAATATTTATTGTATTACTCCCAAGAAAGTTAGCAGTTAACACAACTTTCCTCATAATCGATTACATACGACTCATACCAGTATCACAAAGTTTAAATGCCCCAAACAAATGACAGCCGACTATAACTGAACTCCCCACCGACTAAACCAGATCCTCTGTACAATTTTATGAGCACGCTGTGAACACTTTTAGTCTGATCTCGAAATGTTATGGTATTCTAAAAATTCTTAAGTCGAATGTCATAAGCTTTACCTGTCGTTTCTAAATGGACAAATGTAAACATCATCTTACGCGTGTAATAACAAACGATTTTAGTCATTATTCATAACGACATAGAGTATAGTGTTTATTTGTTTATTTTATTAATATAATATTTCAGTTTGCCCTGTGTCGTGGGTGTAAGCGATACGCGAGAAGGCAGACGTCACTGGCCCATTAGCGTATTTCACGTTTGCTCTCGAGGAGGAACGCCTCCTCCGAGTAGTACTTCGTCGTGTCCCAGCCGAGATCTCGATTGATGACGTCACCGCCTCCCTTAAGGAGGGTGATTTCCCAGTCCGGGAGGTACACCGGATGTACCACCCACGCACCCGCGCCCCCTATAATATGGTCTTGGTCCTCCTCGACCGTACAGTAGAGGGTAAGTCTATTTTTAACCTCACCTCCGTCTGCGGCCTCAGCGGCATCACTGTTGAGCCCCCGCGTAAAACTAATACTCCGTCGCAGTGTCATAACTGCCAGAGTTACGGCCACTCGGCGCGTAACTGTCACCTCCGCCCTAGGTGCGTCAAGTGCCTGGGCGATCACTCCACGAAGGAGTGCGGGCGCACGCCTGGCACTCCGGAACCTCCAAGTTGCGTGTTGTGCGGTAACGCGGGTCACCCCGCGAACTATCGCGGCTGTCCCCGCGCACCGCGCACACAACGCCCCCGACAGGCGCGACAGGCGTCCAGGGCACCTGCGGCCGCCGCCCGCCCTCCGCCTCCACCTCTCATGTCCGTGGATGCCTTCCCCAGCCTGCCGGGTGCCTCTCGTGCCCCGGTAGCGCCCGCGTCCACTACGCGTGTGCCACCTTCAGTGCCGCACGCACCACAACCCGGGCGGGCCCCTCTGGGCCCCTGGGCCCCCCGACCCCAGCCTGAGGCTCCCAAGCCTCAGACTCGCCCACCACAGGCGCGGCCGGCGCGCGCCGCTCCCGCCCACTCTACGGAGCTCTCCGCGGTGGACTGGGTCTACCAGTTACTCCGAGAGCACGACCTCCAGGAGGTTCTTGCATTCCGCGAGGCCCTTAAGGCCGAGACAGGCTTGGGCCGGCTCGACGTGCTCGCGCAATACAGAGGCATCGCTGCAACGTTGCAGCGCCTCTCCCGATCCACACAAGATTTAGATTTTAAATAAAATTCGCGGCTATGAATAGGATAAAACCGCGCGGTCTATCTCTTTCGTTTTTTAACGCGAGATCTCTTAGGACACAGCGCGATTTAGTAGCTGCCTTTTTGCGCGATAGACAGATTGACGTTCTCCTCGTCCAGGAGACGCTTCTAAAACCTAAAATGCGTAATCCTAGAATCGCGAATTATAATATAGTTAGAAATGATCGTGTCGCCCGCGGGGGCGGCACCTTAATTTACTATAGGCGTTCGTTATATTGCATGCCGATAGATCCGCCCGCTTTGACCAATATGGAAGTGTCAGTGTGTACGATAGGTATGACCGGTCATCCGTCCATTGTATTAGTGTCCGCGTACCTCTCACCGAATAAAGAGTTGTTACAAGCCGATTTGCGAGCGTTGCTTAATTTAGGAGACTCAGTTATTATAGCGGGGGACCTCAACTGCGGGAACGTTATCTGGAATAGTCCGAGAACCTCTCGTAACGGGAGGATACTCGACAAACTAGGTAGGGTTCCAAGGTTAATCGTGGATGAAGCTCTCATGAACCATTTCGGGTCCATCCTGACTGCCGGCCGGCTGGCGGAAGCAAGCGAAATTCTCCTCATCGGAGATTTCAACCAACTACCCTACATTGATCGAGAAAACTTATTTCGGATGGTTTACAGCAGACCAACGGCCGTAGCTGGTATTGACCAACAGCTCACTTGCACATACAGGAACCCGATGGATGTAGCCTATGCGCTGAGTCAAGTATACGACGGTATATACTCACCGAAACCGATAGTGAGATCTCTGAGCATCAGGGGCTATCAGGGCGAACAAATATCCTCCCATACCCCCGACACTCTCTTCCTGGTACACACACAAGAAGAGAAAAAAGCCCTGATAAACAAGGGCTACGGGGTAGGGGAAGGATCGCGCGTTCTGACAGTCCACGAATCCCAGGGATTGACCTTCAAATCGGTGGTGATCCTGCAAACAAAGAGCAGAAGGATGCAAATCCACGATAGTGTTTCACATGCTATAGTGGCAGTATCCAGACACACCCACACCTGTGTCTACTATACCGACGTGACTGATGACGCGGTTAGTAGGTTTATCCGTCGGGCCATGGACGCTCCGGCGCGGCATATTGTGGAATATAATTTAAAGATGGCGATAGAGGACCGGAATGAAACTGCCATAAAGGCAATAACGTCTTTATATAAATAAATAAAAAAAAAACCAATAACAATAAAAATAAATATATAAAAAAACACCCAATAGATGCTCACAGATACGATTTTTAACTTAACTTACACTTAAAAAACTATAGCAAAAAAATGGTGCGGACCGAGAGTCTGCAGGAAAAAAAAAAAAAAAAAAAAAAACTAGGTAGGGTTCTCGCATTTGACGTCATAGCCCCTCCGGAACCCACCCATTATCAGGATAACTGTCGTCCGTCAGTTTTAGACATAGCTTTGTTAAAAAATATCACGCTTCGGGTACGACTCATACAAGTCGTACACGAACTTGATTCGGACCATCGCCCGGTCGTATTACAGTTAGGTTTTAACTCAGACTTCACCCCTCCGTCGGTTAGGGTGGCTGATTACGCGAAACTCGCTCGTTATTTTAAAGAAAATCCTTCGTCTAGCAATTTAGACAGGATTCCGGACGTGTTGGTGTCTAAAGCCGACGCGGATTCGGCTATCGATTCCCTGGTCGACTATCTCCAGACCGCCGTCAGAGAGACCTCGAAAGAGGTACAAGCGGCGAATGATCGCCGTTTTATACTCCCTGACGACGTGAGAGCGTTGATTACGGAAAAGAACGCCGCGACTCGAGCTCACGACGCTTACCCGTCTGCAGAAAATCGCGACCGTTTACGCTTGTTACGTAAAATAGTCAAATCTCGTATCTCTGAGATTCGGGGCGACAGGTGGGACAGACTTCTGGAGAATCTCCGGCCGTCCCACCTGTCGTACTGGAAACTCTCGCGAACTTTAAAGTCGGATCTCACTACTCCGATGCCTCCTCTCGATAGAGGTCCCGGATTGCCTCCTGCGTTCGATAGCATAGATAAAGCGGAATGTCTTGCCGCGAGTTTAGAAACACAGTGTTCACCGAACACTGATAACACTGACCCTATCCATATTAGGTCGATCGAATTGTCGGTAGAGCATGCATTAGCGTCCCCTCCCGTGGATACCCTAACCTCAATAACTTTCGATGAAGTTTCGACCGCCATCCAGCGTCTCAAGCTTAGGAAGTCCCCAGGTCCCGATGGAATCAGGAACGAGGTACTGAGACTCCTTCCCGATCACATCATAGCTCTATTGGTCTGCATCTTCAATGCGGCCATGTCCCAGGGCCACTTTCCAGCCGCCTGGAAGAAGGCCGTAGTGATAGGCATACACAAGCCCGGCAAAAAAGCTACGCTTCCCGATAGCTATCGCCCGATTAGCCTGTTAGATACATTAGGTAAATTATACGAGCGGCTCCTTCTGAACCGTCTCCAGGTTTCGATTACAGATTTAAAATTAATACCACCTGAGCAGTTCGGATTTCGCGCCGAACACTCTTGCACGAATCAAGTACACCGCCTCACGGAGTACATTTTCTCTAATTTTAATGCCGACCCGAAACGTAAACCGAAACGCACAATTGCAGTCTTCTTCGATGTCGCCAAAGCCTTCGATAAGGTCTGGCATGGAGGGCTCATCCATAAATTATGTAAATCTCACGTACCCGATAAGTTAATTCATATTATCCACGATTATCTCACTGATAGGACTTTCCGCTTTAGAGTGGATGGGGAACTATCCCTGCCCCACCCGATACGCTCAGGTGTGCCACAGGGCTCCATACTCGCGCCCTCGCTCTTCAATCTTTTCATCAGTGACCTACCTCGGTCTAAACGGGTCGAAGTAGGTTGCTATGCTGACGATACCGTTATTTACACTTCCAGCTTGCGGTCGGACTTTCTTAGGAAGCGCATCGAAAAGGCCGTTTTCACACTCGGTAAATGGTTTCGTCGATGGCGCATAGAAGTTAATCCTGATAAGAGTGCCGCGATACTCTTCGATCCTTTACGACGTAGTAATAACCTCGAGCCCATCAGGCTATACGGAACCGATATACCTTGGGCCGACGAGGTCAAATATCTCGGTGTTACATTAGATAAACATTTAAATTTCGAGTCACATATAGATAGAGTGCGAAACAAAGCCGCTATGGTCTTGGGGCGCCTCCATCCGTTGCTTTGCTATAGGAGTAAGATGTCCCTCAGACACAAGCTCACTTTGTATAAGACGTGTATCCGTCCCGTGATGACATATAGCAGTCCCGTTTTTGCGCATATGTCAAAAGATAATTTTCATAAGTTGCAGGTTCTTCAAAACCGCGTTTTACGTAAAGTGACCAGTGCCCCGTGGTACATCCGGAGAGTTGATCTACATAGGGACCTAGAGATGCCTTCTATCTGGGCGTACGTAAAATCACTTACGATTAGTTATTTTGAAAAAGCCGCGAATCATCCCAGTCCGTTAGTGGTATCCGCCGCAAAATACAAACCCGTACCAAACGCTGCGCGTTGTAAAAGGCGACCGCGACATATTTTTACCGACCCTCCCGATGAAATAACGGCAGTGAACGATCAGTACCAGCCTGTCTCTCCAAACAGAGCGTGCTCACGCCCACGCCCGCGTAACCACAGATCACGCCGCCGTGGTCTAGGGATAAATTTCGCTCCCGCACACCAGACTAGGCCCCCCTCGGCAGTTGCTCAAGCCTAGGTCCGTTCCCTCGGCGTGGAGCCCTTGAGTACGCTGCTCGCGCGATACAGTGACACAAAATCTTACATCACTGCGACAACATTACACATATCACCTCCACACACGTGCACGCATACACGCTTACACATGCAAGTGGAAGGGTCTTATCTTTTTTCCCTTATCAAACTGAAATAGTTTAGAAAATTACCCGATACGAAATATATATAAGAGTTGTTGAGGTATGTATGCTTGGTACACATATATGTTTCAACAACTCATATATGTATGAATAGTTAGCTTAGCTTAGGTTAGCTCACATAGGTCGCGAACTGCATGTATCAGGCAACAGCCAAAGCCGAGGTGTGCCGCGCACCCTTGAGCTAGTTGTCAAAATAAAATCGGCTGAGTGCCTTAAGCGCTCGCCTTAGTAGTCCGGTGAAGCTGTTAAGACCTTGCTTGGTCAATAGCGTAGTCAGTTCGAAGGAAAAAGTCACTGGCCCACGTTAATACCGTGACGTGTGCGACAAAAGATTTATAGAATAAACATAAGCGCTAGCGGAAACATTTATTACCATATAGAGAACATAAAATCCTACATTTTAGTATTAATAACTATACTTAGGTGGAAGATCGAATAATCAAAATGAAAATCGATATGGAAAGGACAATATGTATGAATGTAATTTACATACCATTTTATTCTTATAGCGCTTTCATCAGCGACTCTCTTGGTAAGAAATTAGAAAGAATAGGAAACAATAAAAGCCACGAAAAAAAATTAAAAAAGTCTAATATATCAACTCCCTCGTAGGTAGTAATTTCAATACTGCTCACATCGGACAATCCTTTATAATGGACAGAAATAAAAATTAAAAGCAGAACGTTGTATTGTTTCTTACTAATCTTTGAGTAGTCTAGTCAGATTTTTATAATATTCTCTGCACATAAAAATCACGGGCTTTACATTTCCAGAATAATTGTAACTATAAGAGTATAATTAACATATTTATATTGTAAAGTAGAAATACCTAGTCGTGTATATTATTTTGTATACTTATAAATAATGTGTACTCCCAATAAAGGGTTCAGTATTATAATATATCAGCACTTATAAGTTTCATTATACATTGGAGCTTATCTTCAAAATACGTATCGCACTTGGACAAAAAGAAGACCTTACGGCATTGTAGTTGTGCTTCAAAAACAATTTCTCTGAGAGAAACGCTTCAGCTTGTTTAATATAATATATACTTGGCGGAGGCGATCTTATTGAACGAAAGAAAGTCAGAAATATGAGAACAATCGTTATACACTTCGTGTAGTCATTATTACGGCATTCGTAACGGGACAACCTACGTAAATATACGCTTGCTTGTGATTTTATTGAGATATATATACATTGCTCTAATTTAATAAATTATAACGTAATATGTTTACTTTTAGCGCTGGAGGTATCTAATAGTACGACGGGACTAGCTCTTTGCATCTCAGCTGCCCTGTATAATATCGCTGAATTGACATCAAGTAAACGATTCAAGTCTAGCACACTAGGCATTCAAGTCTAACTTAACAAATGGTTTTCCACCGGTCGGTATTCCACCACTCACAAGAGCGCCACAGCGGCACTCCAGAAAGACCATCAGATAACTGATGAAAGACTCCTTCTCTTCAATCACTAGGAAAAGCAAAACAGAAACTTTGTAAAATCCAGATTGGCTGTAGAGAATCACTTATCTGAGGCGTAATGTAAACTTTGGCAGACTACACGACTTGCGAAAAACTTGACAGAAGCGCTCGCTACAGATCAGATGAAAAAAAACGAGACTACGCACACAAAAAAACTTGTGCGACTGTTAATAAACTTATTTCGTAGTTTCGATATGATGTGATTTTATAGATTTTGTAAATTTTGATGGGCTCTTTCCGAATATCAACTTTGCTACCTCGTGTCTGTAGCGCTGCAGCCGCCATATTGGAAAAATGGCGCCTAAGAACAGTTTTTGACAATATCCACCTTTTAATTCATTTTACGATAAAAACTTGTATAAAGAAGTTAAAGTAGTGTCGCTAATTGTACCTCAAAACGTATCTTGGTTAAAGAACTCATTTTGACACCACCTTGAGAGTAATCTACAACACAATACGCTTTTACACTACTCCGACGCTCTTCCGTCTTGTCATTATTTTTGGTTTATAGCTGGCATCCGTCAATAATTTAAATCCTGTATTTCGGAAACAATACACAGGAACCTTATTGGCAGTGACGGCAATTAATATATGATCATGCTATTCTTTGACAAGTGGTGCTGTTATGGTTGTTATATGTGGACGGTATTTACGTTCAATTTAAGTCATGAATTATTCCAGAGAAAACTGGCATTCATGGCTTTAACCAAATCATGCCGCACTTACTAGTGCGTCCTTCTAGTTTTGCCATTTGCACGTATAAAAAAAAATATTGACGCATCGTCTGCGGTTGTGCATGCTTTATTAGCCACGACTTGAACGTGTGCAATGAAAGAAGACTAAATACTATGTGTTAAATGACAATAGGGAATGTGAACTTACAATAATATGCGATTTCCATTAGTCCGGTGCGCCGGTACACATGGAAACCATCCAATTTCCTGTTTGAAAACAAATGAACCGACACAACTACCGCGCGACTACACACAGACGGACAACCGACAACCGTTCCGTTATGTTTATTTATATTATTACAGTATTACACCGTGATTTAACGAGGAACACACCGCCCTAATTTTACAAAAATACCTTACATCCTGATAAGTACATTCAGTACGTTTACTTATTTTTACTCCAATTCATAGCTTATCGTAAGTAAAGAGATTAATTAACTAATGTATAAAGACTGGCTATCTTCATGGTGCCCTATTTAATTAGCCTTCCTACAGTCAATATATAATGTTAAAATATAACCGTTTTTTTTTTTCACAAAACTAACATACTGTATTGATTAATTTTGAGATCTAACAATAAATTAATTTTAGCCAAAAATGTACCACAGTATCATACGCAGAAGATTCCTCTTCATAGCAAAATGACGGCTATGCAGAGGAATACTGTTTGTCAACCATAACTTTAATTTTTGGTATCCATTCAAAATCCAGTGCTATTGTTATAACCATTGATAATGGAGGATTATCACTGTAAATCAATAGAGATTCTGCTTCATTTAAATATAAGAAGTTACGAATACTTGTGTAAGTGATACCCGCGCCGAAACTTAACTAGGGTATCGGCCAATCTTAGTTGCTTAATTAAGCGAACCGGCTACTTAGCTTATCACCGCACCGCACCGGAAATGATATAAGATATCAACTATTCCGGACATATCCATTCATAATTTCAAACTACGTTCATACTGTATTTTATCATTGTGAAATCTAAAAAAACAGTGCGTGTAGGTATCAGTGTGTACATACGAAGGAAGTGAGACTTCTTTGGTTTATATGTATTAAATTATGCATTATATATATAAGTAGGCTCATAAACTTTGCACTATACAAAGTTCCGTAATATAAATACTTAACTATACATTTACTGATTTTTGTATACTACTATACCCAGACAGACACTTATACATACTTACACAACTCTTAATTCACAACATGTAACGCATAACGCGTAACAAGAATTTGTCCCTCCCGTGCCATAAGAAGTTTCATTCCAATAAAAATTAAATCTCATTAATAGCGAAACAAATCGAAATAACGTTAAATCAAATTTATATGAGCAATTTTAATAACAATAAAGTTGTTTATCGTAATGTTCATGTCTGAGGCGACCTCATGGGAACTCGTTTGTGGTGTATATAAAAAAAGTTGTTTGTGATTCGACCCACGCGACCGAGACGAGGCACCTCGACCGCCCGTCGCGTTTGTTTCGCCTCTACACATACTATAGAAGTCGTACAGCAAAGCACGCACTACACTCAACATTACGTGATGGAATATTTACTATAATATTAACTAATCAAAACAATAACTCTAACCCGGTGTACTCATCTCTTTCTTTCTTTTTTGGTAACTAATCAATAATGTTTATGATAATCATGAAGCGGGTTGCTAGACGCGTTTTAATAATAATAAAACGAATATTAAAATACTTACCTTATTAGAAGCTTTATATTGAAAAAGCGTATCTTTTTCCGTTCACTTCTCTTTCTACCTTATATAGCTATCCCTTTCGCACCTCCCTACTGTTCACCAGGGAGCGGGGCCTAAGTGTACGACCAGAGTGGACGTTACAATCGAGCGTCGAGCGTGGCATAATACATGAGTGTCCTGAGTGGCGCGCGAGTGTCGTTCTTGGACGCTGAACGCGCCACACGCGACGCAACGCTTGATTATAGCGTCCACTCTGGACGTACACTAAGTCGTGGACGTGAGCTCCGGCAGATTAGTTCCTCATTGTGTCGAAATACACACCAGCAGAGTTAAAAAGTAAGCTTCTAATAAGGTAAGTATATTAATATGCGTTTTATTTCAGGTAAAACGCGTCTATTAAGCTACTTGACCGTTATTGCTTTATATTGAGACCTGTTTGTTATCGCCTGGTGAACATACACCAATGTGATATAATTGGATAGGTAAATATTTGTGTGCGAATACATGTATGTTGTTACATATGTATTTGAGGTGCGAAAAATAAAAATTTGAAAAATTTTGCGGAGCTCTAGATTAACGACGACTTTGGCGAACACATCGCATCGGATACTGATTCTACATGTGATATGGATGGTGTTGTTCCTGGAACTATGAAATTGATTAGTCAACAGACGACTGGCAGAAAAGCCGGGGGCAAAGTTTTACCGGTTGCGGTTTTAGAGAGGGCTCTGTCACTTGACCGCTTGTCGGTGCCGAGCGGCTGCAATGTGGCGACGTTGGTGTCGGTGGGGTCAGCTGATGGTAGGAAGTCGCCTTGCCACAGCAAGTTTTACCGTAGAGTGGACGATGCGGTCATGGAGGTGTGTCTGTCTGCGGAGTCTAACTCAGAAAATAAGGCTCCGAAACCGCAAAAAGGTTTTCCGTAGTAAAAAAGGCACCACGGGTGAATACGTGATCCAGGCGGTGGCAAAGGCTTATTCAGGAACGACGGGAGGAGTTGCGCCTTAAGGCGAATGAGGAGATGGTGGATGTGGCCGCTAGAACTCGGTTCCACAAACTCAAACGAACAGGTCGTTATTGATTTAAAAAAGAGGATTCCGGGCTATGTCATTATTCTGACAGTCGCCCAGAAGTCGAAGAATCTGAATGGGCCATTTCAGGGCGCCCTCAAAGAGGCAGCGTCGTCTATTGCAAACGCAATGACTGTCACTGACAAGCGTCCGGGGAGCTCTTGAATCTACAGGAGGCATACAAGAAGTCCCGTGAGCGAGAGATCAGACAGGCCATGGAGCTGGCTGAGCTACGCAAGGAGGTGGCGGAGCTCAGGGCTGAAATCATAGCATTGCGCGTCCAGGAACTGGTGACCAATACCAGGATTGCAGGCGTCCCAACCATGAAAAGAAACTCGGACTTTCCCATCACGGAAGAGAGTGGAGCGAAGAGTTTCCTGCCCCGCCGCAGCCGCGCGGATAGGTACCGTTACAGGAAGCACTTGGGGCGGTCACGATAGAGAGGCTGTAACAGACAATGCATGCTAAGATGCTTAGGATGGGCAATGTGCTGGACGCTCGTATAGAGGCCGTACAAGGCCAGCAATTGCTCGAAAAGCGTCTGCGCCCGCCGCTGGCCGCGGTTCTCAAGGCTGTAAAAAGGACGACCAATGCTGTAGTCACCGTACCGGTTCAGCGACAACCGCCTGCTCAATCAAATGCTGCGGTACAAGGCAAACGGGCTAAGAAGAAACAAGGGAAGGGGAAGAAGAAAGCAGCCGAATCCTATGCAGCAAATAAGCCGCAGTCGTAAGCGGTTCCGACTCAGTCGACGCAAGCTGCGAATAAAGAGATGTGGACGACCGTGGTTAAAAGAGGCGCCAAGAAACAGAGCAAGATGAAGCTGACCATTTCAGTAAATGTCCAAGAGCAAGGGATGATATCTAAAAAGGTGGTCGCCGTGGCAAAAACGAATGTGGATCTATCAAGCTTTGGTATCCCTTATATAAAGTTTAAAGAGACGGCTACCAGAGTCCGCAAATTGGAAGTGCCGGGAGCCACGGGTAGTGAGAAGGCTGACCTTCGGCGCTCTCACTGACCAAACGAAACGCAACAATGCAAGCACTGTTTTGTTTTTTTTTTTATTTGGTCCACAAACCAGACGTCACACAAACAATCAATTACCTTACATTAGCTAACATACATTAAATACAAATCTTGGTGTGAGTCCTAAAACAGTGAACACACCTTACAAAATTACCATGCTTAGAAATATAGTTATAATAACATAGAAATTGAAATGCACGCAAGGAACAACTAAATATATCAAAAAATTGATTTATCTCATTATATTTCGAAAACATACGATAAAGAGGAGAGTGTTGACCAACATTGGTTCTGCAATAAGGTGTCATGAAAGTTTTCTATTCACTATACGACTTCCAGGACGTGGCACTACAATCTTAACCTGTTGAAGTAAGTAATCGCAGTCAACCAAACCATAAATCAATTTATATAGAAACATTATATCTGCTGTTTTACTTCTATCACATAGGGTTTTCATTTTATAATGTAAAAGCCTAGCTTCATACGATGTTAAGGATTTACATCTTTTATCTCAAAATGTTAAATGATATACAAAGCGCTTTTGTACACGCTCAATTCTCTTTGTGTGTACATCATAGCACGGATTCCACACTTGGCAACCGTACTCCAGAATACTTCGAATGACGCTATTATATACAGGTATAGTAACCTCAGGGTCCCCAAGTGATCTGAGTTGTCTGGAAATAAAACCGGATAGACTTGGGGACGCCCCTACCGCATGGTGCTGAGTTTCTTCTGCCCTTGGGCTCCCCCGGTCACGCAAAGTCTCCAGCCACAGCGTCTGGAGGACTTGCCGTACCCCTTTTCCCGCAAAGGGCTTGACATATGCCATCATTTACAGCCGCGTCTCAAAACACTGGATTCGATGAGATACCTCCAGTGACGGTAGCTGAACTGGCAGTGGCCGTGATATGGCTCCGAGGGAAAAACGCCGCCCCGGGGTCCGACGGCATCCCTGGTCGCGCCTGGGTTATGTCACTGGAATATCTAGGTGACAGATTTCGACGTCTTCTGACCGCATGTAGAGAGTGGAACGTGTTTCCGCCTCAATGGAAAACAGGCCGCGTCGTCCTATTGAGGAAGCAGGGCCGACCTGCGGGCATCCCGTGTGCGTACTGGCCTTTTGTACTCCTCGACGAGGTCGGCAAACTCTTCGAGCGAGTCATATCGCGGCGTCTTGTCGAATATGTGACCCGGATAGGACCCGACCTGTCTCCGGTGCAGTTCGGCTTTCGAGAGGGTCGGTTGATGATAGATGCGATCTTGCGCGTCAAAGCCCTTTCGGAGGAAACGGTTTCCCGGGGCAGAGTGCTGGTGGCAGTGTTACTCGATATTGCCAACGCATTTCATAGCCTCCCCTTGGAATGCATCATAGAAGCACTGAAGCATCATCAGGTGCCTTCGTACCTGCGTAGGATTATCGGGGAACAGACACGTGACGTGCATCGGGCAGGACGGTAGCATGTATAGGAGGACAATGACCTGCGGCGTTCCACAGGGGTTGGTTCTTGGTCCGCTCCTGTGGAACATCGGTTATGATTGGGTGTGGCGCGGCGCTTTCCTGCCCGATGCAACAGTCACGTGTTACGCCGACGACACTTTGGTGACAGTTCGTGGTGACATGCTTAGAGACGCTCTTCTTTTATGTGTTTTAACAAAATTAAACTTCAACATAACAGAATAACTAACCGTAATTATTATGTAAATATATACTTATTTAAGGCCCGATGTCTGTAGTGTTCTGTTTGTCTTTGTGTATCTCAGTGGTATAACCTGGAAGAACTAAATTATGTAATAAAATTTAATATCTATTTTATACACATAATAAAAATGAAGTGTCGGTATGTAATATCAAAATAACATTTTTTTGCTGATTGCATATGAAAGTATACACGCTTCTGATAACAAAAATGCAATTTTTAAAATTTTTGTCAGTCTGTCTGTCTATTTGTTCCGGGTAATTTCCGAAACGGCTGGACCGATTTTGAAGAAAATGTCACTGGAAGGCAGCTAAAATTACAGCGGGTTACTTAGGCTACTCTAATTTAGACTAGCTGTTAACCGCGACTTCGTCTGCAGTGCTATCTCCAAAACAGTTAAACCGATTTCCACAGGACATTCACTGGTAGATAGCTGACCTTATAAAAAGTAGTTTAGGTAATTTTAATTTATACTAGCTGTTAACCGTGGCTTCGCCCGTAGTACTATCTACAAAACGGTTAGACCGATCTTCACGATACTTTCACTGACGGATAGCTGACTTCATAAAAAGTAACTCAAGTAATTTTAGTTTACACTAGCTGTTAACCATGGCTTCGCTCGTAGTGCTATCTTCAAAACGGTTGGACTGATCTTCACGAAACTTTCACTGTCAGATAGATGACCTTATAAAAAGTAATTTAAGCAATTTTAGTTTACACTAGCTGGTAACCGTGGCTTTGCCCGCTATACTATCTCCAAAACGGTTATGCTGCTCTTCACGAAACTTTCACTGACACATAGCTGACCTTATAATAAGTAATTTAAGCAATTTTAATTTATACTAGCTGTTAACCGTGGCCTCGCCCACAGCGCTATCTCCAAAACGGTTCGACCGACTTTTACGGGACTTTCACCGGTAGATAGCGGACATTATAAAAAGTAATTTAGACTAGCTGTTAACCGTGGTTACGCCCGCAATGTTATCTCCAAAACGATTGGGCCAATTTTCACGGGACTTTCTTTGGCAGATAGCTGACCGTATAAGAAGTAATTTAGGTTAGGTTTTAGGTTTTAGATTAGCCTTTACCCATAACTTCGTCCGCATGAAATTTGGTAAAAATATGTTTTTCATTGCAAACATGTGCGTAAGATGTGCGTTGTACTGGATTCTAAGAATAAATATAATTAATAGAATAAATATCTGTATGTATGTGTTCTGGATTATCTTCAGAATTGTCTTTTTGGCGGCCATTTTGCTTTATTTACCGCGTTTTCGTCTACATAACTCAGTAACCATAGTAACATATAAGAATATTGTATCGAGTTCAATGAGCACTATTTAAATTGTCAAATATTAAGAACTGCTTAGATAGATACAAAGTTTTATATCTTGATTTATATTTATTTATCCAAGGTTTCAAGACGTCAGCTCATTAATTGTTTACAATTCAACATTATAATTATTAATACTGATTTTGAAGATAGAAGGGGTCTTTCTAATAACACCATAATATCTTTAACCATAATACCTTTAAGTCATTGTGTCATTACTTCCTTATATAGTGTAAGTGAGCACTGAGGTAGTTATATGGTGGCATAAGGTTCTAAATACGTTGCTGATGATAAACCTCATTCGACACTCTGTTAGTATTTATATATCTAATATATACGTTACATGTTACTGTAAATGGCGTGCGTGTCGTACTTACAGTTGTTTTAAAAAAGCATTTCTATAATTGTACATGGTCTCACAATTTTATATTACTTTAATATAATTTAATAAAACGCGTGCGGAGCAGCGGGTACAGCTAGTTATCTATAAAGTGACTCTCCCATGACTAATTTGACAATTGTAGAATTGTAGAAACGTCTTGATATTGTAGGGGGTAATCTCAGGAACTACTAAACTGATTTTGAAAATTCTTTTACAAATAGAGAGCCACGTTATTTGTGAGTGTCGTAGGCTATATATATATCACGTAAACACTAATAGGAGCGGAGCAACAATGAAGAATGTTTTAAAATCGGGGTTTTTTTCCTTTTGAGAGCTTCCGCTGCGTCTTACCCCAAAATAATTATTCCACGCGTACGGAGTCGCGGGCAGAAGCTATTAACTAATTATATTATCTATACTAATATTATAAAGAGGTAAAGTTTGTGAGATTGTAGGGGGTAATATCTGGGGAGTCGGAGAAAAAATAGTCGAACGAAAACGTTTCTTACGAACGCTGCCTTAGCGATGAGAAATATATGATTGAGTTCTAGAGAAAAGTTGTAGCTTGATACTGCTTATTAACGCCCAAAGAAGTGGGCACGGGTCGGCTAGTATATTATATAGTAAATGGGACGTGTAGGTGAGGGTCAAAGGAGCAACCCAGTGGATATCGAGAATACATTTCTTGCCAATATATATATATATATATATATATTATAGTTTCGAGTCACAATTGGGCCCGATAAGTTTCGCTACAATCGGGTTTTAGGTTTTTTAAGATTTTAGGCGTTTGGAAATAAAATTGGACCCGATAATAACGTATTTGGTGCAGACGAAGTTGCACAGGTTAGCTAGTATATAATACAAGTCACTACTTTTACTTCAATATCTATTATCATTCTTTACAAAGAAACGAAGTGTGTGGAAGTTTAAGCTTAATTTCTACGAAATAAATAAATAAAATGAACAAATTTTAAGGTGGGAATGAATAATACTAATTACTTTTCAAAATACTTGCTAACTAAGGCAAGTACAAGATTTTAGACAGAAAATAACATTTAAATCGAATGGTAGAACTATTGAAATATTAAATTCTCGTGTTTGAAGTTTCAACATTTACGTAATTTTAACTAAAAAGATACAACACATTTTAAGGTAGAAATAAATTATTATTATTATTTGTTATCACCCACCTCCGGTGCCACGACGTCACATCTAATATGCGAGACTACAACGCGACGAGACCACTAGCGCCACCATATTAAAGATACATAGTTATAAATTAATATTAGTTTATAGATATAATAAAACATAAATAAGACTTGATATTATTATATACAACTAGTTGCCCCCGCGAACTTCGTTTCGCCTTAATATGATTTTGTTTCTTAGCCTAGTACCTTTTTAGTAGATACATACCAACATTTGGAACATTTTGCTATACTACCCCCCCATAGAGACTGTTCGTTTTTGCGGAATACAAACTGAGCAAGTGAAATTTTTAAAGCAATCTGCAGTAAAATGGTAAAATTACATGCGTCAACTCAAAAATGAAAAAGCATTACGAATGCGTTCAAGTTGCTAAAAGCAATTTGAAGTTGCGTTCACACTTACAGAAAAAGAAAACAAATATTGAGGTTTTTCCGTGTAATTTTTCCAATTTTTATATCCATAAAAACCTTCCTTAGAGTTCAAGGAATAAATCAAACCAAAAATTATTCGAATTGGACTAGCCGTCTTCGAGTTTTTCGCTTAGCAAAATATTTTGTGATTCATTTTTATTTATATAGATTGAATTATTACTTAAATAATTTTACTTTGACCGTTATTATTTTTGTGTTACTTAAATTATTTTGCAGCATTATAAATAAATAATATTTGCTTTGACTTTCATAGTACGGCCTATAAAAGGCAAGATGTCGCTGATCTACATGTCGAAACACATTAAATACATTAGAAATACATAAATAAGAATAACTATAAAATTGTTATATAGCTTAAATAACATTAATTTGTTCATTATTTATTACTTTTGTGTTAATTAAATTATTTTGCGGAATTATGTATAAATAGTAATTGCTTTGACTTACATAGATTGTCCTATAAAAAGCAAGATGTTGGTGATATCTACACACTTTTATGTACAACTAGCGGGCCTGGCGGACGATGTTCCGCCCTGATAATAAAAAAAAACCTTGACAAATTATATACTAAAACGTTCCTCATGAATTACTTTATCCACTGGTGAAAACCGCATGAAGATCCGTTTAGTAGTTTTTGTGTTTATCGCGAACAGACAGACAGACAGACGCGGTAGGGGACTTTGTTTTATACTATGTAATGAAGTATTGTAAGGCGAAGCTCTGCCCGAATAAATCGTGACAGTACCTATAAAGTGTTGATTGGCTTCCCTGACCCACTCTATTATAACATATTTCTCAAAATACTTGCACACTAAAGCAACTGGAATTTTGTTTATAACCTTACTTTTACTTAATCTTCTTGGTGCTAGAAGAGTTTCATGAAACGATGTAGTCAGCGCTCGTTAAAGAATGAATTTCATTGGTGGTATCCTGTCGGTTTCTTCTCGTAAAACTTTCCTTCTATAAAAACTTGTTCTTCGAATAAGCGTTCTGTTTGTCAGTAACAATAGAAGAGTCGATTGTCTCATTTACATTTTATTCGTGAACCGGGGTAATTCAATCGCGTGCGTCCGGAATGCGTGCGAATTGATACTGAGGTTTTAAGGTGTGGTGTCACTTCTAGCGAACTCTACAGAGATTAATAGGTTATTACTTTGCTATATTAGTTTAGAATAATTGTAAAGACATTAGTTATAGTCTATTACTTTGCAAACTTGACAAACACACATTGTAAACATTTATTAATTTTCACTAAACTGTACGAAGTTTAGACAACCGTAAATATTTGTTGTACTTCGTAAAGAGAAGAGCAAATTAATATAGTCTTGTTCGAGATATGACGCGTCAAATCTTAAAAATATTATGTTTCTCCGTAACAAAAAGCAAACGTTTCTACATTCATTATCGAATGTATTAATAGCTTCGTAATATAATGACCCGTGCAACTTCGTCTGCACCAAATCGTTTATTACAGGTTCCAATTGTATTTTTAAACGTAAATAATCTTAAAAAACCTAAACCCCGATTGCAGCGATATTGGTTCCAATTGTGAATCCAAACTATCCAGGGACTCACTCAAAGATATACCCAGTTGGTATGTGAGATTTTTTTCTAAATTAGCCTAGAACCTGTTCACAGCATTAATTCAAAATCAAAATCAATCATGTTTTATGGGACAAAAAGTATCCCAGATGTAATCTTGTAATATTAGTTATCACTGTGCCAAGTTTCGTCAAAATCGGTTCAGTACTTTCAGAATGATGCGTGTTCACAGGGAGAGACAGACAGATAGACAGACAGACAAAAATTTTAAAAGGGTTATTTTTGCCTTATATATCGATGACGAAGTCTATCCTGATTATAATTTTCAAAAAATATTTTATGTAGAGATTTGGCCTGTTACAGTTTTATTATAGTATAGATATATCGATAACAAAGTCTACCCTGATTATAATTTAAAAAAAATATTTTATGTACAGATTTGGCCTTCTTACAGTTTTATTATAGTATAGATATATCGATAACAAAGTCTACCCTGATTATAATTTTCAAAAAATATTTTATGTACAGATTTGGCCTTGTTACAGTTTTATTATAGTATAGATATATCGATAACAAAGTCTACCCTGATTATAATTTTCAAAAAATATTTTATGTACAGATTTAGCCTTGTTACAGTTTTATTACAGTATAGATATATCGATAACAAAGTCTACCCTGATTATAATTTTCAAAAAATATTTTATGTGCAGATTTGGCCTTGTTACAGTTTTATTATAGTATAGATATATCGATAACAAGGTCTACCCTGATTATAATTTTCAAAAAATGTTTTATGTACAGATTTAGCCTTGTTACAGTTTTATTATGGTATAGATATATCGATAACAAAGTCTACCCTGATTATAATTTTCAAAAAATATTTTATGTACAGATTTGGCCTTGTTACAGTTTTATTATATAGTATAGATATATCGATAACAAAGTCTACCCTGATTATAATTTTCAAAAAATATTGTATGTACAGATTTGACCTTGCTACAGTTTTATTATAGTATATAAGAAGAAGATACTAAACAATTTATAACAATAGTTACGAATCGTACCTGGTATAAAATGTAATAACATGAAAGTTTAACTATTCATTTAATGTCATGCCTTTTATAACTTCTTACAAACTCATAATCGCGAGTCGAATAAAAATAACGTCTATAGAAATATCTACAAAATAACATAAAGCGGAGCGCCTTTTAAGCGCATTTTGAGAGCATCGGAGGACCACCTCCCCCTCCCCTCCCCCACACAGGCTGGCAACGCACTTGCGACTCCCTGGTGTTGCAAGTGTCTATGGACGATGGTGATCACTTAATATCAGGTGACCCACCTGTTCGTTTGCCTACTATGATATAAAAAAAAGAAAAACTGCAACAAACTTTTTAAGCCACACTATAACTTATTTATGAGTTATTTATTTAACACAAGACTGTTCCTAAATGGATCAAGGGGTAGAAATAAATTATTCAATGTTCTTAAGCGGTTACTATGAGTAGTGTAATTATCTAAATAAACACGTTAGTTCTGGTGTCGGTCTGTGTGACGGAATAATTTGCCCGCAAACAGGAAATTGATCAATGCCGATGTGTACCGTTGTGTTTGTTCACTTCTCGCTTTGGACTTATGAATGAATGTTATGTATAACGGTGTCTTGAGGAATGTGCTATCAATGAGTGAGAAACTCACATCTCTTGTTCATTTCCTCAACTACATAAAATAATGTAAATAAGATTGTTATTTTACCTTTCAGTCGCATTGTAACTAATTATACTGCGTAAATTGAAACCTTGTAAAAACGACAATATATGTGATAAAAACATATTTATTGTCTAGCTTTTTCTAAAAAGCTTTTCTTTGTAACAAATATGAAACATATATATTTTAAAATAAGATTTTTAGAGCATACAATGCAGATTTTAAATATTTTAAATATTTTATGCCTGTACATATTTGTGTTGCCTTACACGAGCACATTCTCATAATTTTATTTTATATTTTCAAGTCCTCTAATGATAATTAGCAAGGTAACCTGCATTTCGTGCAGTTGAAAAATCTAATGGTTAAACTCTATTGAAGAAATTTACAAGATTTTGCACGTATTATTGCCATTTATTAAGTTATCTACGTAGTATAAGTTGTCTAAATATGTCTGTTCGTATAACCAGATGGTTAAGGACGCTCGGCAGTCTATGTTATTTAACCAATTGATATTATTTTGACAAACACATAATAGTCATAACCAAATATAAAAAACGCAAAAACCCGCGGACACAGGCAATCCACAAGTAGGTAAGATTGGTTTCGAACATTTTGTTTGTTGCGTACCGTCTCACGGAATTTCATTATGCGAAGCGTTGAATCAATTCGTTGGTTAACAAGAAAATGATCTTCACTATTGGAAAAAATATAGTATACAAACACGTTCCGGGTCAAACTATACATTACTTACAGGGGCAAATTATGATATAGTTAGCCTCTTATAGAGAACGTTCTATTAGAAAACTAAGATTTACTTTTATTTTGTTTCATTATTTGTCGAGTTTCTAAAATATTTGATAATTATTTATTCCTTTATGATCCTAAAACATTTAAAATTCCATTTCATTTTTTATTTTTACTGTTCATAGCAGGAACATTAGCTCAATATATTTTTATCATGATATTAATATGTAATTATAATGGATATTTTTCTATCACATATGCTTTAATAAAGTATTTTGAATAGGTTTAAGTCATGGTCAATGAAATGGTGAAAACTATTCTGAGTTGACACAAAAGACCTATTTCTATGGTATTATTTCCAAATTATTTACTTTTGCATAACAATCATGCTATATTGAATAAAATTCCAGCAGAACAATATAAAAGAAACCAAAAAACGTAAATATATTAGACAATTTCACAAATGCATTGAACAGTAATAATAATATAGTAACAGAATGTTATTAAAGTGTTAAGAGCTCTGAGTTTGGAATGGAAATAAGTCGTGTTAGTTTCTAAATTCCTGGTACATCAATGTTGGAGGTATGTAATATGAGAGGGCAAGGCTCGGGTCGCGGCGGCTGTGGGTCGGCCCCGCGCATCGCGACCGTTCATATGACCGAGTTCTCGCTGCACATCTTACACTGAATTGTATTTACTTGAAATAAATTTGCAAGGGTATTAAACCTTTTTTACATAATAAATTTGAGACTGTGTAGTTTACAAACGTAATTCCAATCACGCAGCTTGTCCACGATTACTCAGTTTCAAAATGTTAAACAAAAACTTATTACATGCTAATAACACATTAAAAGGTTTCAGTTTATGACAAGAAGTTTATAGAATAGTTCGCAACAATCTCTTGGCGTCTTCAGATATTTAGATGTATTAGTACTGATCTTTTATTTTTGCAAATAATATTATGAACATAATTGTTCGAAGGTTTCTCTCCGTAGAGCATTGAATTGCACTCGACTGGCTATATTCAGCTATGGAGATAATTAATTCTACTGCTTAGCAAAATGGTAAGTATCAGAAATGTTGAATAACATGGTGAATAATACCTCGTCTAAGATATTAAGATACTGGTCTAAGATATTGGTGATCAATCTCAGTTCAGTAACTGTAGCTGACCTTAGATAGAAAACAAGTCTTATCTGGTGGGACTATCGAATATAAGTAGCAGTGACCAGTTAAAATGAAGTGGCCGGGCGGTAACAAAGATAATTCATAGTTCGACAGACACCAACAAAACTGAGGGTAAAAGGTGCAGTTATCTAAGTTCGCTTATCGTCGAACAAGTTAGCGGTCATGCTACCGCGTCAGTGTCATTCGAAACACACGACGCGATCTCGGATCAACGACAGAGGAAGCTATCAATAAAACAGACCGGTTACACTCCATAACACATCAAAGAATTCCCGTAAACGTTAAAAATACATTTTATTACATTGTAAATATCCGTTTAGGATGTAGGAACGCGACGGCGCGGCATGTCACCCGACTCATGTTCAACGAATTTATAGCGCGTGTCTTTACCAACTCTATAGGATTATACTGAACCCCGCAGATTGAGAATAGAACTTATAAAGTTTTTCAGATTAAAAAATTGGCTAAGTTATATTAACAAGTTAAATGATTAAAAACAAAAATATAATGCACCAGTTGTTCAGTTGCATGTCAATAGTAAATAACTCATCTCTTTTTATTCGTATACTATATACCTAGACATTGTGGAGGTTATATCAGTCCCTCGATTACATGACATGACATGTGTTAACATTCATTATAACATCCTTCCAGTTGTTTAAGTTACAAAATGTGCGAGCGGATATACATTCGAAAAACTTTAGCCTTCTTCCGCACACTCTGAAAAAAAGGAACTGGGCATTTTTTTAAGTTGCTTAATTAAACAACAAGAAATAAATTTAATTGAGTTCGTATAACTCTTGAAGATGAAAATAGAGATCAGAGATCAGTTTCGGTCATAATAGGTGTTCTTTTACTTGTTCCTCGGGCTGATGTTTCTGAGAATAATCTTTTATGTGCAAAAAACACTTCCTCGCCCGACGCCCTATATCTCAATAATTATATTTTTCACTCTAAAATTATAACTATCTTTATATTTTTTTCTAATTGTTTATGGTGCTACATAAAAACAATAATGAATAATTATTCACCAATTAATTTATTTGTTTCTATTTGTAATAAGAGAAGAATAGTGTAAATTAAGCAGGTGGTACCCATGGATGGTACACGGGCATGTCCATAGAAAGCGGTTTCATAATTCTATGGGCATGTCCGTTGCCCAGGGCAGTTAATATACACAGGCCCAAGTGGTGGAGGTGCATTGTGCCGATGCGACAGTTCGTCAGGGAAGTCTATAATCTCGACCTTAAGCCGCAGTTGGGCCCGTTTGGAAGGGACAACATCTGTCAGAGGAGCAGACGTAGTGTCGACGAGACAGTCCCTGCTCCCCCGGCCAACTACTGTTTCACAAATAAACCACGGAATTCTCACAATATCATCACAAAAATCACTCCCTCAAACATAAAAAGGTGTGAACATAATAAAGTGAGATATTTCAATGAAGCAATCATTCCTAAACTTTAAAAGAAATGTATTTAGATGTGAGATAATAGTATTTAATAGGCGGGTAATCGTATAACGAGCGCGCGCCCACAGATTACAGGCGATTAGTGCGCCGGGCGGGCGCCGGTTCACTTCCCCGGCCGGTCCTTATGCAATTTGTTACACCTCGCAGATGAATGCCAGTTTAACATTTTTAAATATCACTTGTACGTTACCTAAGTGAGTTTAAACTGTGGTTTAGAATGCGGTAGGTGAATATTTATGATTTATTATTTAATAGAGATATTTTTTATTTTCTATATCTCAATTCAGTTTCAATCCTGGAGTTTTTTTTTAAATTTGTGAAGTGTTCCTGTGATTATTTGATAATGAAAATGGATAAAAGTCTTATTACACTATCCGATGTACAGAGACAAAAACTTTCTTAATATAGGAAGGTGTAATAAGTTTGGGAGTAAAGGGACCAGTTTCTTATTGCCTATAGGGCAAGGTAACAACAATTAAGGTTGTTAAAAATCTGTCATCGCGTGAGTATTTAGCATCTGATTGAGACTATAATGTAATAAACGATACACTAACTAGGTACCGTGCAAACCCTAGAAATCGGATAGTATGATAATATAAGCTGTTAAATTCTAGATAAGCATCTAACCTAACTATGGGAACTCGTAACACGTCGGCAGAGAATTTACTTAATTAGTTAATAATTTACTGAAAAGCTTAAAAGGCGGCGCGACTCGTCTTTATCTTATCACATAACGTTGCTAATTGAACAGTTAGTTAACTGTTAATAGCGATAAGATTATGAAAAGTGATATCGCGTACCGCTAGCGGTAACTTGTACAGCCTTTAAGTTAATTAATATCCATTGTTAAACACAATAATCATTATAATAATAGTAATTCACTCGCGCGCTCTCACTTCACTGTGTATACGAATCTTGGTATAACGAGGTTCAATTGAGGGGCGTAACTAAGAAGACGCAAGAATTTTAATAATTCTTCACGGAAAATGTTGAGAACGATGAAGAAATAAATGGAAAGATCTATGAAAACGACAATTTTCACTGAATGACATAGAAATTCCCCTTTAAAATTTATACTAAACAAATAACTATTTCTTGTTTTTTATGGGAATGTAAGTATAAAAAAAGAACGCCTATTGTACCTATAAATTTTTGTTACTTTAGAAACTACAGATATGACATGGAATAAAGTTAGATATGAATATAATTTAACTTAGCCTAAGTAAGCCAAATGAACTTACCTAAAGCATGATATTAATAAAACCATATACAATTGTATAAAAATAATGTAAAATACGTTTCATTTACTACTTAACTTACTTATTCAGTACTTTCATCGCACAGTCCGGTGAAGCTGTTAAGACCTTGCTAGGTCAATAGCGTAGTCAGTTCGAAAAAAGAAAAAAAAAATACTTTCATTGCGATACATTCTCGAAACAGAACGGAACGAACGGATACTACACTACGTCTGATTTGCAAAAGATACCAATTAATAAAAAATATTAAAATGAATCCACGTATACAGTCTGTATGCAAATTAAATTATAATATACTATAATATTACTGTTGTCGACGCACATCGAGTAGCTTTATTGCACAGCTCATTGAATAGTTCATCGAGTAGTCTTCATAAATCGTCAATAATAGTGCTTCGTTGGCTCGGGGACGCGGTCAATATATGAGAACCACGGTGTTTTCTTGCGACCGCCCCGACCTCCACTTCAAAATCTACCACCTTCATCGGCTGGCTCGTGCATCATTGCACATTATCGAGGCCCCTTCAAGACATCAGCGGCATCCGGCTGTCGCCACCGAGGCGGGCTACCGGCGCTCTCGCTACCACCTTCGAGAGTTCTACGCCCGCCCACCGCCGGGGAACATCACTCGCCTCACCTCACCTCATTTCTACCTCACCCCGCCTAACCGCGGGCCGGTGACGTACGAGGACGAGAGGTGTCGCCATATTGACAGGCGGCTGCCTCAACAATTACATTACATGTATTACATTATGTTTTATTGGCCTGAACATACAAAAATAGAAATTCATTGCTGTCAGTTACAGAACTATTAATACATTCGATTTAAAAAGTCTCTCATATAAAAAAAAGTTGGAAATTAATGGACATTTAAATTTTAAAATTCGTAACACCTTTACACAAGCAACTTTAACTCGATGTAAATTTATACTGAATTTCAAACCACTTTGTTTCTCCTGACTTTTTGAAATTGTATTTTGTCTCGATTATAATTTATGTATGATACCGAGTAGTCGCGATGGAACCCGAAACGAATTAAAAAAAAAACACCTTTTTGTCGGTGATTTTCTGCAAATAATCAGAACCAAAGTGCAATATGTTAATATGAACAGTATCTCTTTTTATCAATATTCTATGTGGTGAATCTAGCTGATCGACTTTCATACGTTGGCCTACAAATTGTCTCTCAGTCAATGACGAAATTATAGAAACGGACAATTGAACTTGTTACATAGAAAGAACGTTGATTTTCCAAGAAAAATGAACTCAACGTTTCAGCTATATCCATTTATATAACAGGTTTATATTAAAAGTGGAAGTCATCCAACTAGTTTATATATTAGCTCGAAGTGTCTTGCTGTGAAGCCTACGCGGTATTCGGTATGTCATTCCATAAATACACTTCATTGTGTATTATAAATAATTGAACACACATTGAGTGAGTCTTATGGACGAAACTTATAGAAGCGAGAATGAGGAATCTCACAAACAGAAATGTTTACAGTTAGGTAAATGGGCACACGTTGCGTGGTTACATCGCGCTATGTTCATTAATTGAAATACCATTCAAATAGGGGGTGTTACTGACAGTATGTCGACACTGACAAAATATTTAATACAGTTTAATTTCGTTTATAACGACATCGATTGTAACGACTTTTCGGTTATAGTGATGTCAGACTTACGTCCCTTGAATTAAAAGTATACTTTCGTAGAAAATTCATTCTGCAATGGCAACTTCAGATATAGCGGTAATTTCGGGTATAGCGACTTATTGTTAGAAACCATTTGTGACAGATTTCTAAAAATCCCATTCGCATATTGTGACTGAGTCGGAAAAGGCACAAAGACTCATTCACAAAACTATTAAGTTTTCTTATCCTTTGTTTACATTTACAGATGGCCAGAATGATATGCTTGCTTTGTTTGTAGGTAGGCCTACTCAGCACGTGTACAAAGTTATATAAATCAAGCGCAATGACAACGTGTAAGAGTACTGTTTGTTTGGTGAAAGCAACAATCATTTAAATATTAGATAAATTATGAAAATGAAATACACCATACGGGGTAAACAAAGAACTAAACCTAAACAATGCACTAAAAAACATTTCTTCAATAACACCGGTGTGTAACATGCATAGTTCGATAAATATATGTACATAACTATCTGCTATTATGGATATAACGACTTCCGGATATAGCAACGATATTAACAGTGGTCCCTTCAACTTCAAAATCCAGTGTGAAAAATGATTCATGAAATACTGATCCATAATCTTAGAAGCGAACAGGCGTAAGTTAGTAGTACTCTTAATTGAAACCTTTTTTTAGCAGGACAATGTGATGGAAATTTACTTGACAGTAAACACATTGGAATCTGAAAATAATGACAACTATCGCTAAGTTAATATAACTTCATCCTATTAATGTATTCCAACAGCTACAATTACAACTTTTAATATCAGAAGAGATTACGGTAAATCTTTAGTGTATAAAACATTAAAAGTCGACAAATAGACAATGGAAACGGTCGTCTCTGCGCGAGTTCTTTTAAAATACATTAGCACAGAAGCATTATCTCTTATCTCCAGTAAACAAACTGACACGTTGTAAACTATATTTATCTGTATAAAATTTGTCATCACCTGATATTATTACCATTTGTTAAACATATTTACGCTTTTTCTAAAAATTAGTTATCAGCTATGGTTATTTAATTTGAAAATTGTTATTTTCATTCTACTATATACCTGTTATTACGGCCACACACCAGAGACATGAGTAGAATGAAAACACATGAATTTGCTATGTTTCAATTATATTATTTCCTACAAACTTCACTATTGGTTAAGTTATTTTAGTAAGAATCGCTATAATTATTATTTTAGAAGTACATAATTGCAGATTCTTTTCAATCCAAAATGAAACAGCAAATTTATCAACGTTTTTATCAGTCTTGGGTATATTAGTATCAGTGGTGTAGCTAAACCAAAAGATGCGACTATAATTGTGATGAATAAGGTGGATAGAATTATAGTGATATACGCGTTCAGAGGTATAAAGTAACGTACAATTGTAATCGGTTCTCATGTCATTGTTTGTAATGCGTAATGTGGCGCTGCGGCCCGCCGCCGCCGGTAACTTGTTTCACCGCAGTTCGTTAACCTTAAAAACCCGAATGTCGCACTCAAGGCGATTTTATAATGGATGTGTGTACTCCGTTATTACGTAGTGAATTCGTATCTAGTGATTCCGGCGCGATGGGGGTCAGACTAAGCGCTACGTAAAATGCCATCTAATCAAACAAAATGCAAATCAACACGTGTTTTCATAAGAAAATTCATAAATCGCAATTAATAGTTGTACAACACAATTTAAGATTTTAAAAAATATTGCAAATAAATAAATTAATTTCCTAAAAACGTTATTACTTAACACTTTTTTTAGTTACCAATTAAATTATAACCCGAGTAAATTTGTATCCATTATGAGATCTGTTTTGCAGCTTTGGTTTATTAGTGACCTGACTTAGTGAAGCCTTAGTTTTCAATGCACTTTTGTACCATCGTGTTATTCGTTTATTTCGCACAAGCTCTCCTTCCCTCGGCAAAAATAATCGTTTCGTTTATTAGTTAATAATATAATGTAAATTACTTTTCTTCTGTTTTGTACTTTTTATTGTTCAATTTGCACATGTTAGCTCCATTGTAACCTTATTCTAGGACAAAGATTATTTATTCAATAACAAGATTTAATTAATTTCAACATACTCTCTGGTTTATGTGTAGAAGCATTCCTTAGTAAATTTGATCATTCCAGGTTGTACTTTTTTTTTTTAATTAAAGGCATTCGGTAATATATATCTGCCTGTTAGGCTTCAACAGAACACACTATTAAAATCAGAATACGATATAAAGTTATAAATGTTTTGGTGAGACCTGCCCAGATGATACATTAAAATTATTAGACTATGCAATTCTTTCTACTTAGGAACAAATTTTCCTTATATTGAATAACAACTTGAGACAAAAAGCCAAGGTTCTATAGTTCTATATATTAAGTTTGTCTGATTTTCTATCATTGATATTATTTTGAATTTCATTACAAACCCAAATAGAAAACATACGGTGGAAAAATTATTTACCAAAACATTTTTTCCATTTAGATCAGATAAATACCGACAAATAAGTCTAGTGAACGCCTGAGTTAAACAATTAGTAGATCATAAATACAACGTTCCAAAACAAATAATCTTATGTATATACAAAATGGTAGAGGCATGAGAAACAGTAAGAAAAAGTACAGAAACTCGCAAAAAATTGTTAAACAAAACATTGAATATAAAAAGATGGTGGTCTTAAAGAGTCAGGTAGATGGAGAGTTGAGACCGGTCGAGTCCCCGCGCGCGCCGGACCACCCTACATCGTTCTGTCCCGGACCACTGTCGCATAAACGACTTCGGTAAACACTGACAATCTCATTTCTGACTTTATTAATGTTTTCGTTAAACGCACAAGATATTACAATGTTGAATGGTCAATAAAAACGTAATGAACTTTATATACCTACGGTTCATCTTTCTCAGTGTAAAAAAGAGATAAAACATGCAACTTATTACGAAAGGGAGAGAGACGCTGATAATAATAATTTTAAATTAACAATGATAACTGAAACAAGAAAATATTTCTAAAATCGATATGCAATTAACCAAATTCTTGTTAGATTACAAAGTTCGTATTAAATTATTATTAGGTACACTTATCCATATGGGTTAAACGGTATTGATAAAATTTAATTAGGATCAATTAAAATCTAAAAGATTGGTTACTATTTCATGTTAAGAAAATCGCTAATTTAAAATTAATGAATGTATGTTGTCGGGGTGCAATACGAAACGTTAAGTACGAAATAAATCTTTGAAAGAGTAAGTTTCATTAAAAATCCCTATTATTATCAATACAATGGTATAAAAAGTATGTTAATGTAAGTTTACTGTGTAAGTTAACTTGCCAATAGAAACCGAAACAAATAAGCTATTTAACAATACTGGTAGAAAACTGAATGATCACCGTCCAGATATAAAATCCCACAGCGTAATGAACAGGGCAGTTACAATAAAATATTATACAAAGGATATAAAAACCTTTAAACGGCAGACATACACATAAACACGACTCACATAGAGTCTCCTTCACTGGATAAAAAAATATCTTATATAAAGCAGAGCCTACACATTACACTGTACAATAAAAGTTCACAAATTCAAAGTACACACGGTAACACAACACTGTGTCGCGTGAACATGTTCACTGTGTCCGGGAGCTTTCTCGCGACTGATCGAAAAGTTGCAGAACTCGTTCCGATGGGCCGCGCCGCACCGCGCTGTCCCGCGCCGGGTAACTTAGTACGTGGTAAGTGGCCCGGACAATGGGAAATACGAGCGCCCGCGCACCTGTGCCGTATATAAACTCTTTTTCTTTTCAAAAAGCCGTCGAACTTTTCTGCACGCCATACCGCGTACCAACGGTTGATGACCTTACTATGAATCAAGGGCCTGAACATGAGGAATGCAAAGTCGATTTTACCGATACAACAACGTAAAGAACATACGTTATTATATATATTATAGATTATTCCACGTTTAATTGATCACAATACTACTTATCAAGCAAAGGGATATCAAAGACATCCAACGGGGAATACACCGCACTGCTATGTTATTTTTAACCCTAAGAGAACGATGCCCATAATTCGTTAGCATTGTGATTAAATGAAGATTTAAGATTATTATTACAGTCTAGAGAGACATTTGTCTCCATAAGCAAGGAAACATTGATAGGTACTCGTTGACAGATTTTAAAACTGAGAGTGGAAATCAGAAAATCACTAAAACTGCCTTCACCAAAAACTCAGTTTCAAAGATTTTTGCCAAAACGAATTCTCCTATAGGAGTTTGAACCCAATCGTAAAATCCTTTAGAATATAGAAGAGTACTTTGTCCTGTCTGTCTGTCTAGAAGGAATCAAATAACTTACGACTGGTTTTGAATGCAGTGTAGTTAATCACCCACTTCAGCGATCTTAATGACAATTTAATACACATTGCCCGAGTCGTATTGAATGCAAATACTAAGTAATTTACGAAGGAATCAATTTGTTTTACAGTTACCATAATGTTTAGTAATACGTGTTATTATTTATTCAGATTTTAGACATCTAAATGGATAGAAAGACGTTGGAGATAAAAATTGGTATGTGTACAAATGTAGTAACCATTTTGTTAATGCAAAGGATTCAAGTAAGCGACTCGTTGGGTCTGCCCCCTCAATTAGAACGTTCAAAAATAATTTCATGGAATTATAATACAAATCATACAGAAAATATTTAATAACTTTTCTGAAACTATGAACTGATCGTATAAATGTAGAAATGACATACTTCATTGCTTAGCATTCATAGCGACAGAAAATAAAAACAAAACACTAGTCTCACAAACAAGTTTATACATTAACCAGTCATAATCGGTACTTAATAAAGTAACTGCTGCATTTGTATACGTAATACCCTTCTTAAGGAGAGTGCCTACACATTTTACTGCACATTATTGAGGGCACATAATCTGATTGTATGATTTTAAAGTTGATACTTAGCCATTTTTGCTATCACTTCGCTCTTATGAAATACATAATAATACACCTAACACTAAAGTGATAAGAGGTCAAAAATTAAATAACAGTTGAGCCCTTCTCTCTTTGCAGACTGAATGCATACCTAGAATCCTGCCTCGGCAGTCTCCCCCGCACTATGGCGGCGTGCGGCGCAAGGTCGCTCGCGAAGGAATGCGCACGACCCGCGTACACAAGTACTACAATGTTTGTACCAGAACATAGTTTATTAGCATTACGTACTTTGTTACTTCATTTTCATTACTTTGTATTATTTGAAATACGATGTTGATGAAGTTTTATCTACACATAATCAACTTACAAAACATCGAGAAGCTATTACTTTGAGAATGCTAATTATTTAACTACCTCTGTATTACGAGATGTATTGATAATGTTTAGCTTATTGTTTTCCTCAAAACTGAAAAAAAAACACCTGTATTGTAAAATCATTCTTAAATATATTGCAAATGTTATTAAATTCCAAAATTTATCATCTTCATAAAAATACTAGCTGTGCAACTTGGCACGCGTTTGTTATTATTTATCGTAATATATAATAGTTGGTTAAGTTATATCAAAATGGATTATTGTGTAATTAAACTCCGTGTTGAACTATATACGAATATATAATACCTACGTATAGAAATTTCTTTAAAACGAGTTTTAATGGTACATAATCAACTAGACTCCAGCGGCGAATTATAGTGAAATAGATAGCGCAAAGCCTTTTACATAAAAAACGTGCAAAGTGTTTCAGCTTTTATGTTGATTCGATATAAATGTAGTATATCTACAGCCATTTATATGTACAATGCATTGTAGGTGAACAGCTGACTTGTCAAGTCGACATGACTTGCGCGTTGAACGTGAACACAACAAGCAACCCGTGTTACACATGTCTAAGCAACGACTAATCTAAAAATGAACGAGTTAAGACGTCATGTTAACCGCTACCTGTCAAATCTCAGTTACACTTTCATTGAAGTACATGCGATTTTGCGAGTAACAAATATAAACATTAAAATTGAGAATCTGTAACAGACAACAATGAACAACATTTTCCATCATAACAAAACAGTAAGTACTTGGTAAGTCATTATAAATTTTAATCTTTAACTAGAAACCGCCCGCGATATCGTCCGTTACATTACAATAGAAAACTTAATAACAATATCTATACATATAATAAAAATGAAGTGTCTGTATGTAATATCAAAATAAAATTTTTTTACTACTTGGGTACGAAAGTATACACGCAACTGATAACAAAAATGCAATTTTTAAAATTTTTGTCGGTCTGTCTGTCTGTTTGTTCCGGGTAATCTCCGAAACGGCTAGACCGATTTTGACAGGAATTCTACTGACAGATGGCTGAAATTACAGCGGGGTTCTTAGGCTACTGTAAATTAGACTAGGTATTAACCGCGGCTTCGTCTGCAATGCTATCTCCAAAACGATTGGACCGATTTTCACAAAACTTTCACCAGCAGATAGCGGACATTATTTCAAGTAATTTAGTTTATTTTAATTTAGACTAGCTGTTAACCGTGGCTTCGCCCGCAGTACTATCTTCAAAACAGTTCAACCGATCTTCACGACATTTTCACTGGCAGATAGCTGACCTTATAAAAAGTAATTGAAGCAATTTTAGTTTATACTAGCTGTTAACCGTGACTTCGCCCGCAATGCTATCTTCAAAACGGTTTGATCGATCTTCAGATAACTTTCACTGGCAGATAGCTGATCTTATAAAAAGTAATTCAAGCAATTTTAGTTTATACTAGCTGTTAACCGTGGTGTCGCCCACAGTGCTTTCTCCAAAACAGCTAGACCGATTTTCATGGGACTTTCACTGGCAGATAGCGGACCTTATAAAAATTAATTTAATTTATTTTAATTTAGACTAGCTGTTAACCGTGGCTTCGCCCGCTGTAATGTCACCAAAACGGTTACATCAATTTTCACGGGATTTTCACTGGTAGATAGCGAACCTAATAAAAAGTAATTGAGGTTATTCTATTTTAGACTAGTTGTTACCCGCGACTTTGTCTGTATGAAATTTAGCAAGATTTCAACTCATTCTTTATTTTTAATAAGAGAAATAATTATCAGCTTATTGTTTACAATTCGACATTATAATTATTAATAACATTAATGATACAGAGGTCTTCCTAAAAAGATCTTAGATTATAAACGTATTACGTAAAGTGTTCCATAATACAATTTCTTGCGGAACAGACAAGCGTTTATTTTTTGTATAGTCACAAAGTCTTAATTATAATAATGGCAATGTATATTAAATGTAATGTAAATGTAAATCTTAATAATAATATTTTAAGTTATTGTTCCGTCAGTTCCTTTTACAGTGTAAGTGAGCACTGAGGTAGTTATATGGTGGGTTAAGGTTCCAAATGTGTTACTGATGACAAACCTCATTTGGCACGCTGTTTGTATTTATATATCTAATGTACACGTTACATGTTACTTTTAGTGGCGTGCGCGTCGTACTTACAATTGTATTTAAAGAGCGTTTCTATAATTGTACATAGTCTCACAATTCTATAATTCTTTAATACGATTTAAAAAAACGCGTGCGGAGCTGCGGGTACAGCTAGTTATTAATAATATTAGTAGTAGCGAGTTATGATAAAATGGATCGCATAAATACTATTGTTGATAATTTTTATACGCTATAAATATATAATATTTTTCATACACAAAATTTTATCAAGATTGGATGGAATTCAATAACATTTAAATTTTCTTTACTATTATTAAAAATGACATTTACAACGGTAGAGAATCAAGTATATATTTTTGAAAGCTATAAATATAATTGACAATTTTTGAATGAATTGACGAATGTAGCTTCAATAATTAATGAAAATGTATGTAACATTTTTAAGATTAGCATTTCAAACCAACAAACGGAAAGACATCGTTTTTAAAAATCGTCTTATTGTATTCTGTTACACTTTCTAAATTAATCGAAACCACTTTTGACGAATTATTAGCAATATACATATAGACAGTTTTAGGTTTTTGAAGTAAAACTTCTTTAGGCGCGACTAGGAGGTAACTGGACGACAATGCAACGGAAGTCCGTTACGGCAATATGGCGTCACGTTTCACTACCATCCGGTTAGATAATAATTAAACATAGCTAAAACTTCTATTAAATCATAACTAATTTAATTTGTTACTTATAATAAATAAATAAATAATTCCTGTTATTAAATTTCCGAATTAGCTGATAAATGGCACTACAGATAAGAAAACTTTGATTTAATTTGTTACTTACTTACATTGAAACCAGATAGCAGCACGGTCGCACATCCATAATACATAATTAATTCTATTGTATGATTTTTATTATTATTCAATGTAATATTTTTTATAAAAAAAATGTTGATTTCTTTGTTTATAACCTATTTATTGACAAAATCAAAAATATTTAAAAAGTTTTACTTCAATCGCGTGTTACGGTTACACTCACTCATTTTTTTTATAGTGTTGATAGAAGAAAGATTACTACGCTGAATAAGTAGATCATAATCATTAAGAATCAACATAAGCATGCAGAAAAATAATGCCATAGATACTGAATTACGATAGAACAAAAAGACAGAACTTCTTTAATATGTGTACTGATGAAAACAAGTGAACTAAATTATATAAGCGGAGATGAGAGGAGCCAAACAGTCGTCCAGCTGTGAGAACGCGCCGACCGTGACACTTACATCTTGTTTATACTTATATTATAAAAGATTTTGATAACATACCACATATTGTAATTGTATTTACAGTCAACTAATTTATATTTTAAGTAAACAATTCGATATTTATTCATGTCCAGAGTTAGTCATTGTTAGGCTAAAGTGTGAACAAACTCTTCCATTTCCAGTAAGAGATCGAGACAAAGTTTGTAGACTACTTCTAAGTTTGGACTCAATACTATAGAGTGCATTCACAAGTGCACCAGATCCGCCTTATCTAGACTCAATCTAAGTGGATTGTGTTGTAGGCCGCCGAGAAATACATTTATCTAACAACCTATTGATACCTCTGCTTACATATACATTTCCAGTATTCTGATTTTTCATGTCTATTGGATATTAACCACATACTCGTATGACTAAAAAATGTTTATACATATATACTTTTAAATATAAATTTACTATCACTAGAAGAAACAGTGATATCTGGAAAACTTTTTAAATTAAGCACAAGATTTCGAAACATTTCGTTTGGAATTTTTTTTTCAATTCTCGTCCAGTTAGGGATCGTCCATTAATTTGAGTATTTTTAGAACCCTTTTCCCCCCTCCCCACATATTGTGAGATTTGTCTCAACCCCTCTCCCGCACCCCTAATCTTACGCGAGATCTTTCAAAGTTTGTATTTCGAGTATAAATGCGTTGAATTTATAATAAAAACACTATTTGCTTTATTATTTTCATTTTTACTTTAACCTTTTTGCTATTATTATATTTAGTTACAATTATTATGACATTACATTTTGAAATATTAATACTAATTTAACTGTACCAATTGATTTATCTTCTATACATATAATAAAAATGAATGTCTGTATGTAATATCAAAATATCATTTTTTTAATGATTGGGTATGAAAGTATACACGCTTCAGATAACAAAAATGCAAATTTTAAAACTTTTGTCTGTCTGTCTGTTTGTTACGGGTAATCTCCGAAACGGCTGGACCGATTTTGACAGGAATTTCATTGACAGATAGTTGAAATTACAGCAGATTACTTAGACTATTCTAAATTAGACTAGCTCTTAACCGTGGTTTCGCCCGCAGTACTATCTCCAAAACAGTTAGAATGATCTTCACAAAATTTTCACTGGCTGATAGCTGACCTTACAAAAAGTAATTCACGTAATTTTAGTTTATACTAGCTGTTAACCGTGGCTTCGCCCGCAGTGCTACCTCCAAAACATTTTGACCGATCTTCACGAGACTTTCACTGGCAGATAGCTGACCTTACAAAAAGTAATTTAGGCAGTTTTAATTTATACTAGCTATTAACCGTGGCTTCGCTTGCAGTGCTATCTCCAAATCGGTTGGACCGATTTTGACGGGACGTTCACTGGCTGATAGCGGACATTAGAAAAAGTTATTTAGTCTATTTTAATTTAGACCAGCTGTTGCCCGTACCTTCGCTCCCAGTGCCATCTCCAGTGCGTAAGACGTGCGTTGTACTGGACTTTAAGAATAAATATAATTGAAATTCATATATCTGTGTCTATGTATGTAATTTGGATTAGATTGTCTTTTTGGTTATATTGACGACCATTTTGTTTTATTTACCGCGCTTTCGTCTACATAATTCAGTAACCATAGTAACATATAAGAATATTGTATCGGGTTCAATGAGCACTATTTAAATTGTCAAATATTAAAAACTACTTTGACAGCTATAAAGTTTTATATCTTTATTTTATTATTAGTATTTTATTAGTATTATAATTTTAAAGATAGAAGTGGTCTTTCTAATAAGATATTAGACCATAAACGTATTACTTATTGAGAATATGGGCACACTATATATATTTATTTAGGACTTTAGGACATTGTTTCATTAGTTCCTTATACAGTGTAAGTGAGCACTGAGGTAGTTATATGGTGGGTTAAGGTTCCAAATATGTTGCTGATGATAAACCTCATTCGACACACTGTTGGTATTTATATATCTAATGTATACGTTACATGGTACTTTAAGTGGCGTGCGTATCGTACTCACAATTGTTTTTAAAGAGAATTTCTATAGTTGTACATGGTCTCACAATTTTATATCTCTTTAATACAATTACAAAAACGCGTGCGGAGCTGCGGGTACACCTAGTTATAATATATAAAAGAAGTATGTCAGATTCCGGCGTATTTCAGTGAAGAAACAGGCTTTACTTTAAATTAATCCGATTTTCTTATATTTTTACACTATTTTTTACATGAAATAGATTATGTGATATTTGCGGAAACCCCCTCTCTCTCCCACGTGAGAATTATTGAGATTCGGCTCGAACATTCTTCCTCTAAATGCCTCACGTAATTAAGGGACGCTCTCTTAGTTGTTTCAGTAATCGAGCAAAAGCTAACTTTGTGAAATGAAAAGTTCTGTAATGTAACACGTCAATAAAAAGAGCTGACCTGTTCGGGCGTGTCGGTTTCGAATGCGTGGCAGTACTGTTGCTGGTGGTGGTGGTGTTGAGGAGCGAGATGGGAGCGCGGCGGACGCGCCACCAGCGCGAACAGCGCGCGCGCCGCCTCACACGTCGCGTACGAGATGCGACGCAGCGCGTGCGACATGCGCACACTCTGGAATTAAACACAACACTAACTATAACGTCTGTTTGCGACACGATATTCTCATACTTTCTTATGCTAGTCCCACGTCTGCTTAACGAAGATTCGGTCACTTGTCACAGTAAATACTAACCTTAAAATTAAATCCGATAAAGTTGCAAAATAACGTTCGCACACCTTTGTGCGCCAATAATAGCTCGAATAGCGCTTCCAAGTCTTCCAACTTCTTTGACATGTGTAAAGACAAAGGCCCATTTATCATATTGCATCTATCTGCACGCAGTCCGATAGTTCCTAACAGATGACAATAACGTCTTTCTATACTTACATTTTTTTTATATTATATGAACAATATTATGATTACTTTAGAATGACCATGAAACCATTTGACAATTTCATGAGAAATATAGACCATGAAGTTAAGACCACTTCCTTATTATTTAAAATATGTAGCAAACAATAAATTCTCAGAAATTTAATCCGGGAATTGTTAGACCCAGTACCCGCGAGCTTCTTATTCTGCCAAAAAGAAAGTCGTGCAGTATAATATCGTAGTGCGCGCTAGAACCAACTTCGTCTCCGATGATGGATTACTAACCACATGTTAGCCATCGGCATTATTATTGTACATATTATCATCAAGCACACTAACCGTAACCGTATATAAACAAAACTATTAATCTATACTAATATTATAAAGAGATAAAGTTTGTGACGTTGTGAGTTTGTGACGTTGTGGCGTTGTAAGGGGTAATCTCAGGAACTACTGGTCCGATTTGAATAATTCTTTCAGTGTTATATAGCTCCTTCATCGAGAATGGTTATAGGCTATATATTATCACGCTAAAGCTAATAGGAACGGAGCACAGATGAAAAATGTTTCTAAATCGAGATGTTTTTTTTTGAGAGCTTCTGCTGTGTGTTAGCGTTAGCCCAGAGTAGTATCTATTACTACGCGGACGAAGTCGCGGGCAGGGGCTATAATCTATATACTAATATTATAAAGAGGTAAAGTCTGTGAGTTTGTGACGTTGTAGGGGGTAATCTCAGGAACTACTAAACCGATTTTGAAAACTTTTTTACCAATAGAAAGCCACGTTATTTGTGAATGCCATAGGCTATATATCATCACGCTAAGGGTAATAGGAGCGGAGCAACAATGAAACATGTTTTAAAATCGGGGTATTTTTTCCTTTTGAGAGCTTCCGCTGCGTCTTAGCCCAAAATAACTATTCCACGCGTACGAAGTCATGGGCAGAAGCTATTAACTAATTATATTATCTATAACAATATAAAGAGGTAAAGTTTGTGAGGTTGTAGGGGGTAATATCTGGGGAGTCGGAGAAAAATGGTCGAACGAAAACGTTTCTTACGAACGTTGCCTTAATTATGAGATATATATAATTGAGTTTTAGAGAAAAGTTGTAGCTTGATAATGCCTATTACCGCCCAACGAAGTGGGCACTGGTCGGCTAGTAATTACATACAATTTAACGAATTTAATAAATTTTAATATAATAGGACTGTTTTAAAGAATGAAGAAGAAAGTTACATTATTTGCAGTTTTGCTTAATAAAACAAAATCATACCTGGTCCTCTGGGTCGCATACCTTGACGCCGGAGAGTGCGACCACCACGAGCACGGGAACCGCACGCCCGCTTTCCTATAACAAGATAAATGTTTAGCATTTTTAAAAGATTCAATATCATAATGTATTAGGTATATATTCAACGTTATTTTAAAATATTGTAATACACTCCGCCCATAAGCAATTACTATCGGATTGGCAAGAAAGCACTAAAACCAGTTTTATTACATTTACCGTAAGAATAAAGTTACATCTAATTTAGTCCCAGATTAATTAAACTGTTGAAGGACGGCTTAAACCTTAAAAGCATCTCATTTCAACCTTAAAAGTTAATTTAAATAAATAATTGAGCAACGACATTCGCGAACAACGCGCCTCTTCTTTTACTACATCCCCAAGAAGATAATTAAAAAGGTCGCAATGAAAATACGGCTCAAACTGGGCAGGTGTAACAAATGACTACGCAACCCGATCGACACGACAGGTACTAATAAATCCTATATTGAAAAAAAAAAGTGTAATATGTTGATTTATACCGCATCCAGATCATAGGAATTGTTAATAAAATTGACATGAATATACATAAGAATAAAATGGATAAGTCAATAATATTAGATCAATGACGCAAAACTCAAACGGTCGGGCGCCGACGCATTATAGTTTCCTAAACTCTAAAATACAATAGAGCAAAATTAATAACCGAAATACGATGCGGTGCAATAAAATTATTATTGTTGGTAATTTTGTACAGGTTTGTGTTTATCTCATCAAGTCATAAAGCCCCCGCATCCCGACGCATTACGTTTACATTATAAACACCATTGTTGCGGTCATCAAGCAAAAACTCCCCTCCACTCTCGTTTTAATCATTTTCATTGCAAGGTATAGACAATAGTAACGCAGCGAGCGAGCGAGGAAATGTTCCGCCGCAGCCGAGACACACGCATCACTTTTCATGTAAAATATGATTTATTATATTTAGTTTTATTCATGAAATATTTTCAAATCATACATATAGAATAACGGATTGAAAAGCAACAAAATTAGTTTTAACTTTATGAAATACATTTGTTTTCATATTTAAAGAAATATGTCTCAATAAACGGCAATTACTTCTGAAACGATGAAATATAAATGTTGAGTTTAATAAAGTCTTTAAATATCAGTTTAAGATAAGTGTTTTATGCTTTACTAGGTGACGTTAGTTTGTATTTTATTGTTGTCAAGTTTGAAATTGTAATTTAATGAGGCCGAAGTTGTGGACGGTTGTTAGTATTATATAAAGGAAATATTACTTATCTATAACAATGTTATAAAGCTGAGAGTGTTTGTTTGTTTGCTTGGACGCGCTAATCTCAGGAACTACAGGTCCGATTCTTTCTATTTCAGAAATTCTTTCAGTGTTATATAGCTCATTTATCGAGGAAGGTTATAGGGTGTATATCATCACACTGAGACCTATAGGTGCAGAGCACCAATGAAAAATGTTCCAACATCGGGGTATATTTTTCTTTTCAGAGCATCCGCTGCGTGTCAGCGTCAGCCCAAAGTAATTATTCAACGCGGACGAAGTTGCGGACAGAAGTTAGTATTAAAATAAAATTTACTAATACTTACAATGTTGATGCAGTGGCCTTATAGCCGCTTAAATATGTGTCTAAGTATAAACACACGAGCAAACCTGCAAAGTACATTTACCTACATTATCATTCTACTCGCGTCGCTTATTAATAAAAGATGTGCATCATAAAACAAAATGGTGCGGAGGAGGAGCGTGCGAGGGCGCGCCCGGCACAAGTTGGAGGGTCTCGATGTCTCTCATTAGACATTTTAATTAAAAGCGAACTGATCCTCGGCGAGCCGCGAACACCACAATCGTTTACCTGAGACCTTACTTACATGTTACACATCAACCTAAGTATCAGACTGTCTTCAATCGTATCCTGATTTAATATAATTTCATTTAAATAGAGAATTATATTATTTTTTATAAATTAAGTTCCCTTTAATAATATCAAAATATTAGGTCTTTACCTATGAAATTGCCGTTTTGTATGAAAAAATTCAAACGGATTTTTTTCAAGTATTTTTTATTTGTATTAATCGAAGTAATCACCCATGCAATCAATGCATCTTTGCCAATGCAGTGGCAGTTTATTGATGCCCTTCTTAAAGAAATCAGCTGGACGGGAGGCAACAAATTCTTCAAAGGCATTTTGTACTGCCTCTCGGGTATTGAATTTTTTTCCCGCCAAGGAGTTATCCAAATTCTGGAAAAAGTAGTAGTCTGTAGGCGCAAGGTCTGGTGAGTAGGGCGAATGACGGAGAACTTCCAACCCCAGTTCTTGCAACTTGGAGACCGTTTGCTGTGCAGTATGAGGTCGCGCGTTGTCGTGCAGGAGCAGCGGAGACGAGCGATTGACCAATGCTGGTTGGAGATGTGCCAGTTTCTCCATCATTGTGTTCAGTTCTTCACAGTACACATCTACAGTAATGCTCACCCCGTTTGGTAAGAAGCTGCGAGGAATCACACCGGCGCTAGACCACCAAACAGTGACCATCACTTTTCTAGGGGTAAGTTTTCGTTTAGGGCATTGTTTAGGTGCTGAACCAGGATCCAACCAACTTGCTGAGCGCTTGCGGTTATCAAACAGAATCCATTTTTCATCGCAGGTAACAATGCGGTTCAAAATTCCTTCATTTGTGTGTCTGTTGAGCAGTGCAAGGCACGTCTCGACGCGTACTTCGCGCTGGCGATCATTGAGTTCGTGGGGCACCCATTTGTCAAGCTTTTTTACCTTGCCAATTTGACGCAAATGGACCAATATTGTTTTGACGCTAACGTCGAAAGCTGCTGCTAATTCAGCCGTAGATTGTGTATCATCAGCTTCCACAATCCCCTTTAATTCGTAATTGTCGACCAAAGTCTTCGGACGACCGCGAGGTTCATTTTTCAGGTCGAAATTTCCAGAACGAAAGCGAGCAAACCAATAACAGGTGGTGCGTTGGTTTGTAGTGTTAGCTCCGTAAACGTCGTTGATGTTGCATGCCGCTTGTGCCGCGTTGCTGCTACGACGGTACTCATATTCCATAATTACTCGAATTTTTAACGTACCCATGATGACAAAAAAGATTGAAATGCGATAAAAATGTAACACTAATCAATAAACAAATGACTACTTTTGGAAAAAGAATTCCATGTTTTTAAAATAAAATTAATTTAAAATTAGAATTCTTAGCCAAACAAAAATTATTTTGATTTGAAATAGCCAGTACTGCAGAACGGCAATTTCATAGGTAAATAGCTATTATATTTTCTATATTTAAACATATTTGACAATGTTACTATTTACACATTTTATGAATGCTAATAGCCCTCAAGCTACTGCAAATGCAGTTCAAGATATCGCTCCCGCACACCAGATTAGGCCCCCCTCGGCAGCGGCTCAAGCCTAGATCCGTTCTCTCGGCATGGAGCCTTGAGTGCGCTGCTCGCGCAATACAGTGACACAAAATCTTACATCACTGCGACAACATTACACATATCACCTCCACACACGTGCACGCATACACGCTTACACATGCAAGTGGAAGGGTTTTATTTTTTCCCTTATGAAACTGAAATAATTTAGAAAATTATCCGATACGAAATATATATAAGAATTTTTGAGGTATGTAGGCCTGGTACACATATATGTTTCAACAACTCATATATGTATGGATAGTTAGCATAACTTAGGTTAGCTCAGATAGGCCGCGAATTGCATGTATCAGGCAACAGTCCAAGCCGAGGTGTGCCGTGCACCCTTGAGCTAGTTGTCAAATAAAATCGGCTGAGTGCCTTAAGCGCTCGCCTTAGTAGTCTGGTGAAGCTGTTGAGACCTTGCTAGGTCAATAGCGTAGACAGTTCGAAAAAAAAAACAGTTCAAGATACTGACACTCGTTAACAAAATATTTTTCTTATCAAACTTCGTTGATCTATTCTGCCTTTTAAATAGTATTTCGGCATCACATTCCGTCATTAGCTGGACTACACATCAGCATTATGAAGGTTTAAAGTGTCCATAGAGCTCTCCATCGTGTTGTTCAGAACGACACTACAGTCTCGTTGAGACTTTGTTGCAAACAGATAAAGCTTTATTGTCCTTTGCTTTTAACTCACTATACAAATTAGTGCTGTTACAAAACATTCCCCAGTTTCTGTCTATAATGAACAAAGTTTTCATTCATAATACAATATTCAAAGTGGAATACACACACTTCTCAATGCTCACACCTTAATAATCAGGTATGTTGAGAAGTTTATCTGAACTTTTCTCGTTACTACATTTATAATTAACCTGCTTGAGTCAGAATTTCTGTTCTGCAAAATAAATCAATTAAAAACAGTATCAAAGCTATTTCGGCGTGGATCTATCTTCTAATCCGAGATGATAAATAAAGAAATCATGGTAAGAAGGTAATGTACACCGTCCTTGTTAGACATCCACACCGGGGCCGTAAAGTGGTAGGGTGGCGCGCTGTTTCTATGCAAATGTGAATTATTCGGCAGCCCGATATTACGCTAGTGTGCCATACGTAATATACCACAGAAGGTTCAATTGCAATAAATACAAATAATGACCTCCTGGGATAAGATTTTTTAGAAAACCTTTCATTCAGACAAATTTATGAAAACACGGTCGTTTTTTTTGTTTTTTTTTTTCGAACTGACTACGCTATTGACCTATCAAGGTCTTAACAGCTTCACCGGACTACAAAAACACGGTCGCTTACGAGACATCTCGTAAGAAACCTGAAACATTACACGTGCTAGTTACTCAGAACGATTGAATCAGATATGAGGAGATTGCAAATGAACTAAAAGGTTGAAAATATGCTATAACTGTGGAATACATTTCTCGTACAATCTCGCCTTCGTGTGATGAAGACGCATCATGAGTCGACCGGACAAAAGGTGGACCGACGACCTGGGGAAGGTCGTACGTACGAACTGAATGCAAGTAACGGAAGACTGGTGGAAGTGACGATTTTACGCCTCTCATAATCGAACAATATACGTGTTTTGACTGAATGAATGGAAAATTATTATCACATAATCGCATATGTCGGGGCGAAGATACAATAGCATGGACGCATAACCATGACGTCATCCATAGTGATGTTTCTTCCTTTATGGTAGCATTCTCGCTCAGATAGTAGTGCTCGTCACAACTACGAATACTTCGTAACTATATTCACTATTGCTTTTCTGTATCGGCTAACGTTTTTATAATATAGGTTTTTAATTGATTGATCTATTAAATCATAAATAAGACGTCATTTTATCTTCGCCCCGACATATATAATTATTGTTTTAACTTAGACAAGGCTGTACACAAAAAAATGGCATTATAGCAAATAGGTCTCAGAGTAACCGTACTATATTTTACTTTATATTTGTGGAACTTTAACCTTCTCAACAGACGGTTTTGTGGCATAGATGATGAAAGGGAATGAGTTTCGATGACGAAAATGGCGGCAACCGAGTAAGTGGTGACGTGACGAGCACACGGGGTGTCTCTTATACCGGCAGCCACACGGTCACGATACATACGTGAAAATTTAATCTTGGTAGCTCTGTTGATTGGTAAACGCATTTTCTTACTCAGTATTTCGTACCCAAATACACTATACCTTATAACAAAAACTTTGAAATTATGAGTATTGATATCTTTAAAAATTTGATGTTATATTGATCCTATCATAAATTTTGGACGGTGTATCCCAAATGCGAAATCTACAAAGAAAGTTTTGTCTTTTTCTTTCTCAAGTTGATCATGCTATTGGCCTAGCAAGGCCTTAACAGCTTCACCGGACTACAGTGAAGGTTTTGGTATTCAAACACATTACGATAATATAAAAGCATAAAGGCCATACACCAAAATTGAAATGTATCACGTTAGAAAGGAAATGTCAGTGTGTTCCCGCATCTAGTTGAAAGACAATAGGATATAAGTTGAGCAACGAATCTAAACTGAACGTGTTACCAGCAAGTATCAAGGATGTATTTGAATACATTGAATATAATATTATCGTTACGGAATGAAACAACATCATAACGATGAAAGAATTAAAAAACCTCAATCCAAAAGTTGAAACAAAAGCTTCTGAGAAAAAGATACTAGAGAACTTTAATGTATTTTTTAGTTTTTTAATTGCACTCTTTGTTTTTCCGTTACGGCAGACTAATGCGGTATCGACAGACCTCAAAGAATTACCACAGATGGCAAACTGTGTTTTCGTGAACAGATGTGAATGGGTCATTTGTGCCGAGGTAAGTTCATAAATCGTACAATATGAGCAAATTGTTATAAATTTCGTTTGTCACGCAGATAAGGGGTCAGCCGCGTGAACGGGTCACATGTTGGGAGGGTCACGTGCGTCGACACACGTAGGGAGCAGATTCTATAAACTTTACATTTTCTTTTCCGCCTTGTAATACCAATTTAATAATAATTTAATATTTTTACTTACAATTATTTTTGTACTTACAAGTTAAATAGTTGTTACTGCCACTACCAACAAAGGAGAAATTTGATATCTATATATATTCTATACATATAATAAAAATGAAGTGTCTCTGTGTAATATCAAAATATTTTCTTAGCCCGATCTTCACGAAATTTTCATTGACATATATCTAACCTTATAAAAAGTAATTTAAGCAATTTTAGTTTATACTAGCTGTTAACCGTGGCTTTGCCCGCAGTACTATCTCTAAAACGGTTAGACCGGTTTTCAAGAGACTTTCACTGGCAGATAGCAGACCTTATAAAAAGTAATTTAATTTATTTTAATTTAGACTAACTGTTAACTGTGGCTTCGCCCGCTGTGCTATTACCAAAATGGTTAGATCGATTTTCACGGGACTTTCACTGGTAGATAGCGAACCTTATAAAAAGTAATTTGGGCTATTCTATTTTAGACTAGCTGTTACCTGCGACTTTGTCTACATGAAATTTAGCAAGATTTCAACTCATTTTTATGTTTAATAAGATAAATAATTATCAGCTTATTGTTTACCATTCGACTTTACAATTATTAATAACTTTAATGATATAGAGGTCTTCCTAATAGGATCTTTGATTATAAACGTATTACGTAAAGAGTTCCATAATTCAATTTCTTGCGGAACAGACAAGCGTTTATTTTTTGTATAGTTACAAAATCTTAATTATAATGGCAATGTATATTAAATGCAATGTTAATGTAAATCTTTATAATAATATTTTAAGTCATTATTTCATTAGTTCCTTATACAGTGTAAGTGAGCACTGAGGTAGTTATATTGTGGGTTAAGGTTCCAAATATGTTGCTGATGACAAACCTCATTTGGCACGCTGTTAGTATTTATATATCTAATGTACACGTTACATGTTACTATAAGTGGCGTGCGTGTCGTACTTACAATTGCTTTTAAAGAGCATTTCTGTAATTGTATATAATCTCATAATTTTATAATTCTTTAATACGATTTAAAAAAACGCGTGCGGAGCTGCGGGTACAGCTAGTAAGAAATAAATCTAATGAATAATAATTACACTCGGTACTCTATTTCCGTAGAAATGATAACGCGCTAAGCGGAATAGTGCCTTACAGTTATAAGATACAGAAACTAGAACCCTTTCTTTATTAAGATGCAACAAAAAAGCTGCAGTATTCAATGTACTATCTAAGTAAATTGCAATTAAGCTATTATTACTATCATATTTCCCACATGTTGGACAAGGTTCTAAGAAAAAGAAACTAAAAATATCGCTTCAATTAGGTCTTATAAACACAGTACAGATAGAAACGTAATTTAAACGTTTGCTTGTAAGGGCATTAGTGTTACAAGATAAATGTCACTCGAGGGTGTCATTACTGTGGATCGAAGGGACAGTGAACACTTGATTTTCTTGGAATTCCTCGAAATAATGTTAGTAAATGGACTCTCGACGCATATTTTTTTATAAATAGTAATCAGTACTCACAAACGACATAGTGAGTCTGATCATAAACTTGCTGAGTCATATATTTTATGTAAACTAATTTAATTAAAAATTGCGACCAAACGATACCGCATGTTCTGCTGAAGTCTGCTAATGAAAATTTGCAGGACTCAGTCCAGTTTTTGATACGTTAAGGAGTATAGATCTCTCCCTATCTTTCGTTCAGATTTAGATAAGGAAAACGAAACGTTTTTGAAGTTATACTTCTTTTGACGTGTTAGGGAAAAAGGATGAGAGTAAATTTTCAAGATGCGCACGCACATCGTCACGAAAAAACGACACCCTGAAGTTATTAGGATGCACGCGCACACCGTCGCGAAAAACCGACGCCCTGAAGTTAGTTATAGTCAACATTTTGTTTCTTTGTACTTGTTGTTTGTATTGCGCTCCAAATAATGAGATGTGTTTCTGGTCTGCACCTCATTGATCGAGTACGGAGCATGCAGGCGCTATAAAGGACCTTCCTGGCCGTCAAAATTATCAAAAAAGGAAAATAATTGAAATGAGAGGAAAAATGGAACAATTTAAAAATTTCACGCACCGCACCGCCGTCGACGAAAGCATTGTGCTTTACGGTTTAAGTTTTTTTCTGTTTACAAACATTCACAATATCACTTACAAACGACTGGTCTGAAATACATTCATCTTACTGAAATTTGTAGACAACAAAACAGTTTTAATCATTGAAATATTTCAAAAGTGGACTTAACGAATATGCAAATATAAAGTACAATATCATCGATATCACTGAACCGTTCCGTGTGTTTACCTTCCTATATTGCGCATACTCGATACAATATTTATTGTATACATTTGAACAATATTCTCTGTCAATATAATATAATACATATCACACATTCATTACGACTGTAACTCTATGTTTTGATTTCGTTATGTCTACTTTCCAATTTTGTTTTGACAATGAGAATATTACCACGAGTTAGTTCCTTACGGCGTAGTTGTGCCACGGCAGTGTATCTTCTTTATTAACAAATCTGTAGTTCCGTCTGTAAAGTTAATTATTTCTCAAAGTTTGTGATGGATGTATATTATAAGCGTGATTGATATAACTTAAAATTCTTTTTGTCTATCTATTTGTATGTCCGGATTTAAATTAAAAAGTGCTTAACCGATTTCGATAAAATTTTGTTAATGAGAATCATATGTCACTTTGCACCTAGTAGTCAATTGGACTGTATTCTATATGTTCACGAAAATACTTTATTCCAAAATTGAAAGCCAATAAATATTAGTTTTGGAAACGGTTACATCTACTCATATTTTATGACATGAAGTAAAATAATTACGGCTGAAAAACCTGTGGGTTATAAATGAATCAGTTATTTATGTGCAACGCTTCTCGACTATAATTTTGAGCAAAAAACACTAATATCGATCCTCAGTAGATTTACCATTGGATGAACTTGTAGTAATTGTCATAAGTAAAATCGGTATGAAATAAACTCGTAGTATATTTCGTCGGTATAGTATTCGTGGCCGCCGCGGCGTTTCATTAACTAATATCGAAAACTGATAAATTATAATAATTTTAATATCCAGTATATGATAAATTAATGAATGAAGTGAGGAATTTAGGGAAAGCGAAATATGTTTGCGAACATATTTAAAAATAACACTTTATTCTTACTGTATTGTATACCTGTATATGGGCATACTATTATACCAAAATAAATAAATTATGTTCTTAACAACGCATATGCTATGACAAAGTACCTCGTCTATAAATGTATTGTATTGTATTAAATATATACTATTTACGAGAGAACACTTAGTGAACAATCACAATTCATCTGTAAATAATGAATATATTAACGGAAATATGCCCCGATCTTATAATTATATACAATACGACAGAAGGCAAATACATGTATTCCGAATATAGCGGCGAAACTTTAATTTTATGACTAAGCTAAGAAAAGCAAAAAGTTTATCAGTAATAGAGGAGATACGCTACTTTAGTAGTTCTCATCAAAACTTACCATCTAGTCTCTCTCAATTACCCAGAACCCTACTTAGAGACTTTTACCGCAAACGGGAACATCACCCGGACTTGCGAGATACAGCGCGAACTTATCTAACCTTAACAAATACAAGGGCAAGATGATATTTCTTAAAATTACTCAAAGTACTAAGGCTACTTTCACTCTTCAGTGACTAATTAAAGGTCAGGTTGTGATGCTTAATGCTCTGGGGGTAAGGTTACAAAGTAAGGGGAGGGGGTGAGGTTGGGGAGTATGACTCGTGACACGTTACAATGTGAAAAGTTATGCAATAACAGAGTAACTCGGTACAGTTTTATCTGCGGTGGAAACGCTCGAATAAGGCCCCTGGGTATACTGTAATACAGTTCTTAGATAATATTCGGAAGTCTGCGGAGATTTCGCCTGAAATGAAATAGACTCGGGGCTGGCAAAGTTTAAAAATTCATTACTTATAAAACGTTTTAATTAAATTTAACCCTTCGTATGATAATATTATATATATTGGTTGTATTTCAATAGCGTTATATGACTATAATATATGAACTTGATTAATGTACGATAGTTATTTATTTACTTTCATATCTGGTGAGTTTCATAAGATAATAACACGCAGATTATACATGTATATTACGTGTACTATAATATTTTAGCACAATATAAAGTAACAAATATTATATCGACATAAATAAATAAAATTTAAATTAAACAGTGGGAATATATTTAGAGAACGGTAAGAAGCGTCTGGATAGAAAAAAATAATTTTTGACCGTCAATTTTGCAGCGGTTAGGAATCTAACTTCGTGTAGAAAACACAAACACTATAAACTTCAATAAAGAATTTTGTAATATATAACGATTTGATATTTAAGTGACATAACCACTGTAGTTCTGCTAGATATGATGTTTTCAAACATTCCCAGCTCTTGGTGTATTCCGTCGGCGGTTTAGGATTTATGTGTCGGAGGCACGAAACTCGTGTTTTGTTTTATGTCGGTGCTGGAGCTTTTGCTTTCTGTTAATCCTATAAAATCATTTAATAGAAATATATATATGGAAACGTGTCTGTCGGTTGCGCCACACCCTGCCCTTCCACGTTAAATAATGCGTGCGTTTATTTCACTAACAATAAAGTGTGTTATGCTTTTTCTGATGATCCGAAATAAAACTTGGAATTTTCAAATCATTTATTTACAAAAAAAAGGTTGAAATTATATTTTCGGTCTTAAATGACATAATCAATTATATTAATAGTGATTATTATAATTACAGTCGATGTAGACGTATAGAATATATTAGGTACTTACATATGAAATTGGCGTTATGTCTAACTGGACACTTTGATCTCATATATCTGGCATTTGGTTTGGATTCCAAACTCATATCTATTTTAAATTTATGTTTATATATTTGTGCTTCGAATTTAGTGATTCATTTGTTTTCGCAGCATTTGATTTTTCTTTGACATCTTTTTTTTCATATAAAGGTAAACTAAAAATATCACGTAATTTACAAATACGAGTTTCACAGTGGCATCAGCACTTCTGAAACAGCTCGAATGATTAAATATGTGTATGGGAAAGTTACTGTAAAAGAAAGTAATGTACGTTTTAAATTCAAATCTTTTCGTTCTGGAAATGTTGACTTACAGAACAAACGCCGTCGACGGCCGGAATTCAAATTGACAATGAAGAATTCAAGGTTATCGTGGAAGCTGATCCATCACAAAGCATGTCAAAGCTATCGGCAGGTTTCGGTACGAGTGACAAAATTATCTTAATTTACTTGAAACAAATTCGAAAAGCTGGAGGAATAGGTACCGTTTGATTTTACTGAAGCACATAAACGAATACGCATTGAGTGCTGCGCGTTAAGTCAACCGTCATAAAAACGACGGAATTTCGAATCGTATCTTTACTTGTGACAAAAAATGGATACTTTACGACAATCGGAATCTTTCACCACAATGGTTACACTCAAAAGAACTGGTCAAATCTTGCCCTAAGCGAAAGTTGACTCAGAAAAAGATACTGGTGAGTATTTGATGGACCAGCGCTGGTGTTATACACTACAGCTTGATGATGGACAAGCTAGCCGTTAAACAATCGAGACTAGTCAATTTTTTCTAGCCCACTGGTAATTCAGGACTACACAGAACGCCGACGTGAAATAACAGTGCTTGCATTGTTGCGTTTCGTTCGGTCAGTGAGAACGCCGTAGGCCCACCTCCTTACCCCCTTTTCCTTCCCCTTTCTCCTTTCCCTACCCGTCCCCCATACACAGGCTGGCAACGCACTTGCGACTCCCCTGGTGTTGCTAGTGTCTATCGACGGTGGTGATCACTTAACATCAGGTGACCCACCTGTTCGTTTGCCTGCTTTTGACATAAAAAAAACTACCATGGAAATCATACTTCACGACAGACGGTCGCTAAATTAGAGTAACTGTGCTTAGAATGTCTCTGACACCCACCATACTCTCCGGGTGTTATTCTAATAGATTACCACTTTTTTTGGAATGAGGACAATTTTTTGCTAGAAAAAAAATCCAATTCCGATGAGACAGTTGAAAGACTTTATTGACTCTCGTTTCCTCCTTTTTTTCAACAACGAATTGATTTTACCTACTAAATTCCCTTCGATCTTGATTCTACTATCAACCTGTCTAACATTGGGTAAAGTAAATCTTATACATTTCGTTTTATATGCATTTAGCAATAGGTTATTTCACGTAAACCAATGACAAATTTCATTTAAAATATTATTCAGATGCCCAACCTCTGAATCTATCCTTTTCCCTTTAAATATTAGAGAAGTATCGTCTGCAAAAAGCACCATGTCAGCAGAGTTATTAACCACTAGCGGTAGATCGTTTATATATATTAAGAACAAAAACGGCCCTAAAATGGAGCCCTGCGGGACACCAATTCGGGCAAACGATCCCACAGAGGTTACTCCATGTATGTTAACTTTCTGACAGCGATCTTTTAAATAAGAGAATAGAAGGTCGAGAGAAGATCCACAAATACCATAGTGTTTTAATTTAAGAATAAGCGTACTATGGTCAACGCAATCGAAGGCCTTAGACAAATCGCAGAACACACCAATTGCATCCTGCGAATCCTCCCAGGCTCCCAATATATGATTTATGAGCGTTGCACCAGCGTCAGTAGTAGATTTCGATTTTGTGAAACCAAACTGTCGACCATCCAGAAACTTTTGCACAGTAAAATATTCTACCAATTGTTTAAGCATAATCTTTTCAAAAATTTTACTTATCGACGGAAGTACAGAAATAGGTCTATAATTTCCAAGACTACTTCTGCAGCCTGATTTAAACAAAGGAACCACTTTGCTTATTTTCATTAGATTAGGGAAAGTTCCTTTTGATATACACTGATTAAATATATTAGCCAAATGTGGTGAAATAGTGACAATTAAGGACTGTATTACTATTACCGACATTCCCCATATGTCTTCAGTGTGTTTGAAATTTAATTGTTTGAATGTCCTTATTATTTCACCTGCACTAATAAATGAGAATTTAAATTTTGAATTTGTAGGTGCACTCATATTCTTTAAAAAAGCTGTGGCACTCTGGGCTGATGATGTTATACTTATTGTTATTTGTGAAGGTATATTAGTGAAATAGTCTTGGAAAACAGTTGCTATCTCTGAACTGTTCGAAATACGTACTCCGTCGACACTTAGATTAAATGAGTTATCATTTATTTTATTTTCTCCTAATTCTTTATTTATTATATGCCAGACAATCTTGGTCTTATTTCTAGACTCGAGAATTTTATTTCCTTAAAATTTTGCTTTGGCAGCTACACAAACACGTTTAAAAACTTTAGAATAATTCCTAACGTAGGCATGAAATGATTCACTATTTGTTAGTGATCTCTTATAATATAGATCATACAAACGATCTCTACTTATTTTAATACATGTAGTTGCCCATTCACTATTTTTTTTTACTTTCTTTACACTAATAACTTTTCTTGGGCAATGTTTACTAAATTCAGTGCTTATGATATTAAATAAGCTGTCATAATCACTATCTGGATCTTTATTAATAAAAGTCTTGAAAGATAATTTTTGTGCAATATTATGATTTAAAAGACCTAATCTATTTTTGGATATAAGCCTAGTTGTTTTCTTACAGTCACTGCTAAGTTTATCACAATTTATTTTAACAAGGAGTCCTTTGTGGTCAAACCGTATCCCAGTAACAATACTACCGCCAATGGTCAAGATGCAGTTTGAGACGTACATCTGGTTGGCTCATTAAAGAGAGGATGCAGGTTAAACGAGCTAAATAATGATGTGAACATAGTGATCTCTGGCGACGTACTTAAAATGTCTATATTGAAGTCACAGCAGATTAATATTTGCTTATTACTATTAAATATTTTTATAAGAATTTCGTCCATTTTTTGTAAGAATTGGTAAACACTTGATGATGGAGGTCTATAAACACAAAGAATAATTAATTTATCCATCTCTGCACAAGCCACTTCACAAATACGATCTATTGAGAGACTGCATATATCTTTCCTCTCTTTATATTTTAAATTATTTTTGAATAACATAATACAACCACCACCGACAGTGATTGTTCTATTAAATACACTGGCAACACTCTGGCTGACTCATACGTTTGTTGAAAATTATATTCAAAGCAAATAAACACACTATTATTTATTTATTCAGGATAGCTAGTGACCAATACACCAAACATAAATTAATACTATATTAAATGTGTATACGACACTAATAAAACAAACATACCCACAGAAAATTACGCGGTTCGTGATCGCCATATGCCAGACCGTATCATACGACATAGTGGCACATTCAGGGGTGCCACGTTTAAGAAACAATCGGTGCATATCTAGCAGGGCGATAGAAATATCTACCCGACTGGATCATAACCACCACACACATTGTAATGAGCCTGTTATAATGATTATTTTCTTTAGTTTGTCGCATTCCGGGATCAGCGCTGACCAGGGATGGATTGTCAGTCTCACGGCAGTCGCCGTTTCTTTTAAATTATAGTATTCTTACCACACGGATCAGTATCGTCGTTATTATACCGTGCTATTATAATAAATAAGAGTATATAATTTTATTTCCTACATTTTCATGAATTACTTAATAAGGAGAGAGTGACTTGTGCATGTCTAACAATCATTTAAGCAGAGCTAGAAATTGGAAATGACACACACAATTGCATAAATGCATAATTAACATTAATTTAAATGCTAAAGGTATCTATGAAATAAGATTAAGTTATCTTAAACAGAATATAAAAAATATATATGATGGTTCAACATAATTGTCTCAAAATGATACTTGGATTATTTTCAAACTACTTCGTTTATTAAATAAATGATTCAGGCTATATTTATTATCTAAAACTATAAAGACATAAACTTATCGAAATAATCAAAAAGTTGTATATTAATCAAAATTATTTAATGAAATTCAAGTTTGTAATGTTTTTGATACATACCAATAAGCAACCAGGTGTAACAAATTTGAGCGAGAACTTCCGATAAACAAGTTACGATACGAGAGACGTCGGGCGGCGGGAGGCGCGCGTCGCTGTCGAGCGGCTCGCTGTACGCGACTGCCCGCCCCGAGTATCGCGAGCCGCCCGCCGCCGCGCTCTCCACTCTGTATACGCGACTGTGCGTGCGCTTTGCATATAAATCCTTATGATTTATATGTAGCTCATAAGTACGTTTCGGTTGACTTTTTTATAGTTTTAATTTTGTTGTTGTGCGCTGACTGCACCGCACCGGCACTATGTTACGCGATATGAATCAACTACACTGTTGTATGCTATATACTGAATATATCTATTATATATATAAAATTGAAGGTGTGTGTCCCTATATTTCACTTTGCAGCTAAAACTACGCATTGCAGACGAAAAGTGTTTGTATGTGGCAATAGGTACAAGGTTCCCATTGTGCACTATGGTGGTTGCAAGTCGATAATTATAAGGGTGTAAAAGATACGGGGGTTGAAAGATGTTAACTTTGAAAATGTGACTATTATTGATCTAAAATGGTCTGGATTGTTCAGGAAACTTCTGGAATGTTCTAGAAAGCTTTAATATGTATAACAATGTTCTGATCGATCGAAAATGTTCTAGAAAATTCTAGAATAATCTAGAAAATTCTAGAATGATCTAGAAAATTCCAAAATGATCTGGGAAGTTCTAAAATGATATGGGAAGTTCTAAAATCGACATTTAGATTCTGATCGAATGAGAATGTTCTAGAAAATTATAGAATGATCCAGAAATGTTTAGAATGATCTGGGAAATTCTGGAATGATGTAGGGAGTTCTAAAATCTACGTTTAGATTCTGATTAAATAAGAGTGTTCTAGAAAATTCTAAAATGATCTGGGAAGTTCCTATGCAAAAGTGTAAACGTAGTATATAAGAATGTATTTCAATAAAAATGTTTAGTATATCAGTTAATGTTAGATGATAAAAGATATTAATGTCTACTTAGTCGTAAGATTTTAATGTAAAATTAAGTAAGATCAATAAATTAACAAGAAAAAAGAAATTGTGTCTTTTATGTGAAAAAATTGTGAATTAAGGAGGGATAGATTATTAACATTAACAAATAAGTATACAATTAAAAATGACCCAGCGAAGCGGGTATTCATAGCTAGTTATATATAAAATTAGCGTTTTATATGCGAAAATAAAAGGAAAAAAAAAATTATGATATTATATATTCAATCAATCAAAGTTTTCAGTTTTGCTATAATGCCTTCTACTATACTCTAAATAATTTACAAGATTAGATTGATGTGAAAATAAATAAATCACTAAAATAGATACTCAAATACACAAGCCTCAATTTGACATTATAATTCCTAACTAAACGCCAGATATTTGAGACCAAAGTGACCATTTCAACAAATGACCAATTTCATATGAAATATTCTATTGTATGAGTATTCAAAATGTGAAAACGAAACGAAAATAATCTGTACTTGTAATTTTTTATTATAACAAGATATAGTGACGTCATTATGCCTAATGCTAAACACAGTACAATCGAAACACAACCCACTAAATCAAATTATACACTAGCTGATCTAGAAAGGCAACAAACTAAAAAAGGTCACTATGACGTAGTATCCTGCTAGACAAAAATGTATACTGACAAAAGCTAACAACCGATGCCAAAAACAAACTAAAACTCGTATTATTTCGTATCCCGTGACGTCATAAAACGAAGTTGAAAATTTACAATCACCCGAAGCGAAAATAGACGATAAAAAACTACTCTTGTCGATATAAAGAGGTTTAGATAGTACATAGAGGAGGGTGACATCTATCATAGTTTCGCGGAGTGTGCAAAAACTTCTCTCCATACATCATTTAATATCGATGCGAGCTTTCGACAACCCATCGAAGTGTGTTACATAACGCTATATAAAGATAACGGCCCTTTACAAATAGTATGTATACAAGCGGATCCGACGACTATCTGACACTAGAAGTGCTGACTTCACTTGAAACACGTTTCTATTTTATTTCCAATGTATGTTTGTTTATAAATAATAATATAAAGAACAACTGATCAAATTTTAAGAATATTTTCATTAATAAAGACGTATGCTACTCATGATAGACAAACTAGTATTTATATAATGCTTACAAAAAATAATAGGTTGTTTTTGTCAGTATAAAGAAGAATGATGTATGCGTCTGTAAATTAAATTAATATAAAATATTATTATATTATGATCATAGAAATCTTCGGATTTTGTGTATAGTTATTATTAATGTAATGTAAATTCCCACCGCATCGAGAAATTTCAAATGTTGGAGAAAATAAGCGCGAATGAAGCGCCGTTATTAAATTTTGGTCCCTCTTTCCAAAAATCATAGACCCTAAAGCAACTGTACAGAGTTAAACGTCTCCAGTGAGTGAAGGCGCAGAGCTGCCGTCGTTAACACACAAATAACATTATATTATTCTGTAAAACGTCACAACAACCACATAAATATAGAAAGGTGACTTTTAAATGACGATCATAAACGAACTATTATTGAAAACCTATTTAAAATCATCAATTAATGTTTGATCACACTTCGAAATAATTATAGCGTTATGGTACTACAGAGCTTCGAATACAAAAATCAGTTATTTTACAGTAAGCTCGAGGCTCCCGATAGAGATCACAGCAAACTGGTTGTGATATCTAGCAACCAACCAACCACCAAGTTGAGAGTCAGTCACCGACACATCACAATCATCCAAAATCCAGCGTCTAATGAATGCCCTCAAACTTATCCTATAGCATCATAAAATGGACATTTTGTACGTTTGCCTTCACTGTGGCATATCTTTTGCATTATTCAACGAACACAATCAATGCCTCGATTTAATTAAACTCTCGGGAAAAATTATGAGATGTATTTGTGTAGAGAGCGCTCCATTAACAACGCTTAAATGTTATAAACAGTTCTAAGTATAGACACCGTTTCAGCCTTTATTACGTATTCGTTTTGAATTTATTACCAGTCGTGTTTTATTTGTATACTAGCTGTACCCGCAGCTCCGCACTCATTTTTTTAAATTGTATTAAAAAATATAAAATTGTGAGACCATGTACAATTATAAAAATGCTCTTAAAAACAATTGTAAGTACGACACGCACGCCACTTCAGTAACATGTAACGTATACATTAGATGTATAACTACTAACAGTGTATTAAATGAAGTTTATCATCAGCAACATATTTGGAACCTTAACCCATCATATAACTACTCCAGTGCTCACTTACACTGTATAAGGAACTAATGAAAAAATGACTTATGCCAGGTTTCTGAGGTACTTTAATCGTAGTTTATCTGTTCAAGAGCGTTATCGGTTCGATAACTTGTGAAATTGTGTTTCTGAACTCACAATCATACGATAAATGTCAGTAAAACTCAACGGGACATTTGAAAGTTTATATTATGCATAACTTAGTTGAGTCAACAACTATTGGTAATTTAACCGAGTATCTCAGAAACAACCGGGCATAAAAATAGATAATGATATAACATGCCCATATGGTCAATAAGTAATACGTTTATGGTCTAATATCTTATTAGAAAGACCCCTTCTATTTTTAAAATTACTATTAATAATTATAATGTTGAATTGTAAACAACGAATGAGCTGACGTCTTGAAATCTTGCATAAATATAAATCAAGATATAAAAAATTATATCTTTTTAAGCAGTTTTGAATATTCGACAATTTAAATATTGGTCATGGAACTCGATACAATAATCTTATATGTTACTATGGTTACTAAATTATATAGACGAAAGCGCGGTAAATAAAACAAAATTACCAAAAAGACAATATAATTCAAATTACATACATAGATACATATATGAATTTCAATTATATTTATTCTTGGAATTCAGTACAACGCAAGTTTACGCACATGTTGACAGTGAACAATATACTTTTGCCAAATTTCATGCGGTCGAAGTCGCGGGTAACAGCTAGTTTAAAATGGAATAACCTAGATTACTTCTTATAAGGTCAGATAACTGCCAGTGAAAGTCTCCTGAAAATCGGTCGAACCGTTTTGGAGATAGCACTGCGAGCGAAGTCACGGTTAACAGCTAGTCTAAATTAAAATTACCTACATTACTTTTTATAAAATCGGTACAGCCGCTTAGGAGATTACTCGGAACAAACAGACAGACAGACCGACAAAATTTTTATAAAATTGCATTTTTGTTATCAGTAGCGTGTATACTTTCAAATTCATACAGTAATTTTTATTTATTTTGATATTACATACAGACACTTCATTTTTATTATATGTTTTGTTTTTATTATATGTATATAGTTATACATTGCATTATTTCATTTGTAATTTTAACATTACTATTTAAAACTCATACGGAAAACCCAATAATATGTTTTATCTTCCTGTAAAATTCTTATCAAATTCTGTTCAACGATTCAAAGATTAACGTAAAGATAAATGTGCTTTAAAAACAATTGTAAGTACGATACGCACGCCACTTACAACATGTAACATGTACATTAGATATATAAATACTAACAGTGTCTCAAATGACGTTTATCATCAACAACATATTTGGAACCTTTTTTTATTTTTTTTTTTTTATTTTTTTTTTTTTTTTACGTGGGGAAATCCCTTATGGATACGCCACCCTCTCGGGGGAGAGGGTGGGTTATGTCCGACTCGCACGGACTAAAACCCCACGGTGTACGTCTGCCGCTATGGTTGGGGCGGCACGAGATCTCTATAGACTTCATCGTGCCGCCCCAGCGGTTGGCCCAGCAGCGAAAGCGCCGCCGCCAGGCCCCGTCCTGTTAGGAGACAGCCGGGTACACACCGGCCGTCTCCTCCGTCTGCCAGACCTGTGCAATGGGAAGATGGGTCCCCCGACCCACCTTCCCTAGGTCCGGCTACGGTGGGAGGAGGCGGTCGAACTGCCGCCTCCTCCTGCCTGTCCTCCGTTGGCGGAGACGGCCACTTAGAGGATCGTCCTCGCGGGCCCTCTCCGCCGCCTCCTTCTGCGAGACGACTTCCTCGCAGAACATATTTGGAACCTTAACCCAACATATAACTACCTCAGTGCTCACTTACACTGTATGAGCAACTAATGAAACAATTAAAAACGTTATTATGATGATAAAATATGACCATTGTTAGTTATCACCCACCCCCGGTGCCGCTACGTCACATTCAAGAAGCAAAACTACAACACGACCTGAACATTAGCGCTACCATTATATTAGAGAGACACATTAATTAATACTAGCGCCACTATATTAGAGATACACACATCAATGTGTATCTAGTATCAACTAACACCACCATATTAGAAAGACACATTGACACTAGGACCACCATATTAAATATACATTTATATAGATTTCAATAACACATAAATAAGAATTGATAGTATTATATAGAATTGATTTATTACTTGCATAACATTAGTTTGTGACGGTTATCATTATTTTTATGTTACTTAAATAATTTTACAGAATTATGAATAAATAGTAATTGCTTTGATTTCCATAATTCGGCCTATAAAAGACAAGATGTCTTTGATGTACATATCGAAACACATTGGTAAAGGCATTAGAGATACACAAATAATAATAATTATATAAAATTGTTGTATAGCTTAAATAACATTAATTCGCTCATTTCTTATTATTTAGTGTTACTTAAATTATTTAGTGGACTTATGTGTAAATAGTGATTGCTTTGACTTGCATAGATCGGCCTTTAAAAGGCAACTTGTCGGTGATATCTACGCATTATTATGTACAAAGTATTGTAAGGCGAAGCTCTGCCCAAATAAATAGTGACAGTACCTACGAAGTGTTTATTGGCATCCCTGACCGCATTGACACTATAAGTGATTATTACTGTAACACCATATTGTCAATAAGTAATACGTTTCTAGACTAATGTTTTTAGAAAAACCCCTTCTATCTTCAAAATTATTAATAATTATAATGTTGAATTGTATACAATGAATAAGCTGACGTCTTGAAATCTTGCATAAATATAAATCAAGATATAAAAAATTATATCTTTTTAAGCAGTTTTGAATATTCGACAATTTAAATATTGGTCATGGAACTCGATACAATAATCTTATATGTTACTATGGCTACTAAGTTATGTAGACGAAAGCGCGGTAAATAAAACAAAATTACCAAAAAGACAATATAATTCAAATTACATACATAGATACATATATGAATTTCAATTATATTTATTCTTGGAATTCAGTACAACGCAAGTTTACGCACATGTTGACAGTGAACAATATAGTTTTGCTAAATTTCATGCGGTCGAAGTCGCAGGTAACAGCTAGTTTAAAATGGAATAACCTAAATTACTTTCTATAAGGTCAGCTATCTGCCCGTGAAAGTCCCGTGAAAATCGGTCAAGCCGTTTTGGAGATAACACTGCGCGCGAAGCCACAGTTAACAGCTAGCTTAAATTAAAATAAGCTACTGTTACAAAATACGTATAATCGGCCGGTCGGTCCGTGAAACCAATAAAACTTTGTAGGCACTGTGACTATTTATCCGGGCAGAGCTTCGCCTTACAACAACATCCACATAGGAGTGCCTGTAGATCAGCGACATCTTGCCATTTATATGCCGAACTCCCACCAAAGAAGTTATCATACCGGTGTGAATAATAAACAGCCGATAACTTGAACCAATAGCGTTTAAGGTAATTAGTAACACCCCCAATAAAGTCAATAGCGCGGTATCACAGGTCAATAGTGGCTCCCCGGTGTGGCGTTGTAGTACCGGATGTAATCATTAACACTACATTACTTTTTTATAATGTCCGCTATCTGCAGATGAAAGTCCCGTAAAAATCGGTCGAACCGTTTTGGAGATAGCACTGCGGGCCAAGCCACGGTTAACATCTAGTATAAATTAAAATTACCTAAATTACTGTTTAAAAGGTCACCTATCTACTAGTGAAAGTCCCGTGAAAATCGGTCCAACTGTTTTGGCGATAGAATTGTGGACGAAGCCGCGGTTAACAGCTAGTCTAATTTAGAGTAGCCTAAGTAACTCGCTGTAATTTCAGGTATCTGCCATTGAAATTCCCGTCAAAGTCAGTTCAGCCGTTTCGGAGATTACCCGGAACAAACAGAAAGGCAGACCGACAAAAATTTTAAAAATTGTAATTTTGTTATCAGTTGCGTGTGTACTTTCATACCCAACCAGTACAAAAATTTTATTTTGATATTACATACAGACACTTCATTTTAATTACATGTATAGAAGATGATTTAAATAATTTTTTGCTACGAATTTCATATTATCAAAATTTTATCACTTGAATACTACGCAAGTCATATGAAAGACTTGCTTTCATAATATCAAAACTAACCTACTAGGTAATACAACATAAAACACGATTTGATTTAAAAACTAAACGTAGTTTAAATTATGAACATTATCAAAGACCTGCTATACATACATACATCACTTCAAATATGCTTCTCAAGTTTGGAACCCTAACTATAATATACACATCTCTCGTATTAAACGGATTCAAAAACGCTTCCTTCGATATTTAGAACTTCCTATTACTTGACTGATTATATAGAGTGTTGTAAATATTTCCGCTTCTGCCACTCTATGCACGACGTAAAATAGCCGATTTAATTTATTTGTGTAATATAGCCAATGGAATCGTAGACTGTCCAGAATTATTATCCAAAGTTCAGTTATGTGTACCCACAAGTATATAAGAAAACCGAAAATGTTATATGTACCACTTGTATCGATGACATACCGACAAAAAGCCTTTCTGATCCGAGCATGTAAAAAAAAATTGAGCTGTCATGGGACGCCTGGGCGATGTGAAACATCGAAATTGTTTGAATCAAACGAATCTCAAATTACACTATAGGTATGCGAGCTCAGTGCGGTAAGAGAGATTGCGCACAGTCCCTTGCGCATGGCATCGCGTCGCCACGTCCCGCCACGCCAACAATCAGGTTTACCCTCGCCTATAGATGTTTCACATCAAAATAAAAATCGCTAATCCATTTGTATATTGTTACCACGGTAAAAGTAGTTTTTTGTACGTCAGGTAGCGCTAATGTCGCGTTTATCGCGCGTTTTGCTGTACGCAATTTGTTGGCGGGACATTTTGAAGTACTAGAGAGAAGTATTAATCTTGTCCAATTATAAAAACCAAACAAATATAAAAATATTTGTTTTTTTATGTATGTAAATGTATTTAACATATAGTATTTTCAAGTAATGCAATAATAATATAAAAGAAACAAAACATGTTCATAAATTCTTCAGAGAGTTCACTGGCAATGTTATTATTGAGTGCTTCAGACAAACAATACTTAAACGAGTACGTGAGCGAAGGTGAACGAAGTTTGTTGAAAACTCTCACAATAACCGGTTAAACGCTAAAAGCGTAATTTAGCGAACAAGCGCCGGCTTCGACTCGACCGACGATGGCAAATACGTCTTCGTTCTTATCACGATGACATACTGCCGTTACTGCGTACCAACCAATCATCGAGCTTTTTTACAATTCCTATGAACATCACATGTCTCATTATGTAAGGTTAATGAAACATTCTTACTGCTTTTAAGTTAAAGTTATAGTAATATAAATCTAACGCAAAGAATCGTGTAACGTTAGTTATAGTCGGACATTCCGTCCCGCCCGCACTATTACTTCATTTCTTTTAGCATACTTTTAGACCTGTGGTTTATTTTACAAATTTTCCGTTAGATTATTATTTAAAATTAGTAACGCGGTGTTAAATAATAATCTTTTCGAATACTGGGCTATAAAATGCAAAATAAATCTTTGATATTTAAACTGTTATTCCATATAATAAAATTGTAACAAGGCCAAATCCGTACATTAAATATTTTTTGAAAATTATAATTGGGGTAGACTATGTTTTCGATATAGAAACCCAAAAATAATCCTTTTACAATTTTTGTCTGCCTGTCTGTTTGTTCTTGTGAACACGTATTACTCTGAAAGTACTGAACCAATTTTGACGAAACTTGGCACAGCGATAACTAATATTACAAGGTTACACCTAGGATTTTGTCTCATAAAACGTAAAAGTTTCTCCAGGATAACGGACGAAAGTCAAAAATTTGTAGTTAATGAAATTCTTGACGGATTTTGGTAAATTTTCTTTATGCTATTTAAGCAGACAGATTAGCTAAAAATTTAAAGTATATTTCATCTCCCTTCCTCGGTCCGTATGTACAGTACGTTATAATTGCGTTACGGCAATATGAAGTTTCAATGCGTAATTATCAATCATTTAAATAAAAACTATAAAAAGTAGGCAAATTCTATTGACGTATGTGTTACTATATTGATATATGTACTGTACTAGATAATAGTTACATTGCATTGTAGAAGATGAATCTCAATTAGAGTTCTATCAGTACGTGTGTTGTTTCAATATTTGATAAAATTAGTTTTACTGAATATTGTTGTGTCTCGAAGTAGTTGTGTTCAGGTTTGTGAATCTATGATTAAAATAATTAGTTGAGGTGTTCGCAGTTACCATACTATGTTATATTTATACTAATATTATAAAGAGATGTGAAGTTTTGTTTTCGAAGATTCCTTGGTACTACTGATCCGATTTTTAAAACTCTTTCACTGTTGGAAAGGTATATTATCCCTTAGTGCTTAGGTATTTAGGTATTTCTTTATTTTGGCAAATATATATTTTCAATAATAAAACAAAATAAATGTATTTGATTGAAGAAGGCGTTACTTTGCGGAAATCCATCATTAAATATTATAGTGGAAGCTACTTTGCACTTCCACCAGGAATTAATTGAACACTACTACGTCTAACTGCAACAAATAGCAAATCAATTAATCAATATATATGTATATATTAATTATGCAATGTATTATTCATATAAATATAATAATTATCAATGAATTAATTAAAAATATGTTGCAGATTGACGTGTAATCACGACCATCGATTACACGTGTTTCGCTCCGTCACGGAACATCTTCAGATCGATGTTGACTCTTCCGATGCTCCGAACGGGTTCTGGACTTATTTTAAAAGATTTTTCACATACCAACTTGGTATATGTTTGAATGAGTCCCTGGATAGTTTGGATTCACAATTCGAAGACTTAGGTGTCGCTGCAATCGGGTTTCATGTTATTTAAGATTATACGCGTTTAAATATACAATTGAAACCGGTGATAACTGATTTGGTACAGACGAAGTTGCGCGGGTCAGCTAGTGGTATATAATTTGACGAGTCTAGAACGCGTTATACTTTGATTACTCGACGTTTCGGCCTGGTTGCACAGGCCGTGGTTACGAACTGACTGATGTATTACAGAGTTTTCGTTTCGAAGGCAATTTCTAGGATCTACTCTCATGCGATTTTTGTCACTAGGGATGGTGCAACACACTATTCTCTCTGTATCGACTAGAACGTACACGAGGTTTGAATTTTTCTAATACTGGATTCCATGCCGATAATAGTTTTAGTCCGTCATCCCGATTAACATTTTTATAAATTTTAATTTCTGTTGCTTCTCTTACCATTCTAGCTTAGTAGAAACGATTTGTGGAGTGAACTTTAGGCCCATGTAATTCAGTGACTAAAACCTTCTCCTGATAGACGACTACGATGGCCGTCTTCTGTGTTTGTCGATTTATGACGATCTAATATTCCATCTATCACCTCGACACATTATTTTATGATTTTATTGAAAAATAACGACTTTAAATCGATACATACCATTATCTCATTGGGTCTCAATCCCATAATCTTTACAATTTCGACAAAATGGCGAAAATCCTTTACGAAGGATGATTATTTGCCTGTTAGTTACCTAGGTCATAAGTGGGAGCACCTATCGAGTTCACTATGGGGTGCAATGACATGTTGGATTTGTGTATTTTGGTAAACCAAATTTAGGTGGTAATGGTATTCGGTCTGAAAAACCCGTCAAATTATATATGAGTAAAAACGCGAAAGTTTAAGAAATGTTATTTAAATGCTAATTAAAGAGATTAATGTATTCAATACAAACAATCTATTGTCCTTTATATTATTTTTAGAAATTGTTGCTATACATGTATTCTAGAATTATCAATACTTTATTCATGTAAAAATCAACTGCTGAATGAAGGTTTATCGGCGCACTTCGTTGTATTAAAAAACACCAACACGAGGTGTGATTATAAAGTTTATAGGTTTTTTTTTTATGGGAGATTTAGTTAGCCATAATAACGGTGTGGCGTGCTATTCTCGGAGACAGTATGTAGTGGAAGTTGTCGCAAAGTATTCGGCGTACATTTAACGTCCCCCGTTCGCTGGTGGATTGCACTCGACTCGGGCCGCGACATGCTCGTTCCTTGAACGACATGGTTGCCTACCTAACAGCGATCTAAGGAAAATCACAGATATACAATTAGTAACATTAATAAATTTACCGCTATTATATAGTGAATTTAAAATAATACCTAGTCTTGCCATAAATACTGAAACAAAGAAAAAAATATTTTCTATTGCAAATAACTTTTATTACTTTTACAGTGTGTTAGTTTAATACATACATATAAAACAATTTAAAATATAAAAAGATTATTCGAAGTGGTTTCCATTGGCTGCAATACAGTCCTTTAAACGTTGAGGCCAGTTATCAATAGCAGCACGCACTCTTTCCATGGGAAAATTCTTCACTGCCAATCGTACGGATTGTTTTAGGGAATCCAAATTATCATGGCGTTAGAGTAAGCCGTACTCTCTAAAATTGACCATAAATCATAATCCAGCGGATTAAGATCGGGACTAGACGACGGTCAGTATTCAGCTCTGATGAAGTCCGAAACGTTCGTTTCCAACCAAGACTGCGTAGACCGAGCTTTATAACCCGGCGCCGAGTCTTGATGGAAGGACCATTCTCGGTTATTGAACATGGTGTTGTTAAGGGGCTTCACTACCTTCTCAAAAATAGTATTTTGATAAACTTGTGCCGATGTTTTGATACGTTTCTCACAAAAATATGGCTTAGTCACTCCTTCAAAGCTAATACCCCACCAAACTATCACTGGAGTCGGATAGTGCCCACGTTGCACTCTGTCGACTAATTGGGAAGCTTTTTTAGAGCTTTGAGCATAAATACGGTCATTTTGTTTATTAAAATATTGCTCAATTGTAAAAACATTCTCATCCGTAAACAAATTTTTCTGCGACCTCTCTTTGCATACCGCTTCAGTAGTTGTTTCGTTTTACCACTCTATTCTTTTTTTAAATTATCAGTTAAGTAATGACCAGTACGTCTCTTATAGGCTGCAAGTCCTAAGTCCTCTTTTAAAATACGCGACATTGTTCTAGGTGCTATCTTCATCTCCCGAGATAAAATCTTTTGCTTTCGGATAGGACTTCTTCGAATTATTTCCTTTACTGCTTTGACCACCTTTTTCGTACGAACACTACGTGGACGGCCAGATTTTTTTCTGTCACAAACAGAGGGGATCTCATTGTACCTATTAATAGCCCGGTACACAAACATTTTACTAATACCAAGCGTATGGAGAGTTTTAAATATTGCATTTGGCTCCATACCTACTTTGTGTAATGCAGTCACAGCGATTCGGTTCTCTTTATCACCCCACTCTATTTTAATATCGAAAAATGTTGTACAATATATTGGCGACAAAATGAGAAAACCCAATGAATAATCATATAAAAATGACAGATTCCAAATTCAAATGTAATATTTTGTTTATATTTAATTGTAACAGTATTTATGGACAGAAGTATATTTGCCGTGGTTGGTGCAGACTGTTCTCTTAACTGCGCTGGATTGAATTCTTTCGGTAGTCATCGTTGTGTCAGGTTATATTCTACTGTGAATATATAAAAAGATCTTTATCGAAATGCTATCGATATATTTTTAAATTGTATATAAATTAAGGGTAAATAGTATTCAAATACTACATCCTCATGTATTATTTAGATAGCCCTGAAAAGATGCGAGGCGAAACATCACAAGTTCATCTTGTTACGTCGCCTTTTGAGTATCTCGCCACGCGCTTTCTCACTACTGTAGTGTCTACCATGTTATTGTGATAATTTTAACATTTTTGGGGGCTTTTGAAGGCGTTACTTTGCGATAATCCATCATTAAATATTACTGTGGACGCTACGTTGCACTTCCGCCTGAAATTGATTAGCCGCTACCACGACTCACTGCAACGAAAAAAGGTTTCAATATACCAATATGCGCGAGGTGTACCTTAAAAAGTTAAATCTGAAATTAGGAATAGAAAGAGCGAAACGATCGTGTAGTCTATTGTAATCACTACACGTTTTTCTGCAATATATTTTATTTTATTTAACAGTTACATACTAACAGTGTCAACCGAGTTCAGATTCAAACGTCAACCAATGACGCGATTTTAAATACTTTTTTTTGTTTTAGTTACTAATATTTCGTTCATTCTATTACTAGTTTCAGATGTAACTTTTTCAGGTACATCTCGCACAAATAAAATCAAATGCTTTTTGTTGCAGTGATATGTGGTAACGGTCAATCAATTCCAGGCGAAAGTGCAAAGTAATGTCCACTGTAATATATCATTTCTTAGGGCCGCTAATTCAATATACTTATAATATTTTACCCTTGTCACGATGACGTATGTTTATTAAATATTTTAATGTCACGTGTTGTTTAATATCATCAATGTATAACTTAATAATCACACACTTATATACAAACTAGCCGACCCGTGCCCACTTCGTTGGGCGGTAATAGGCATTATCAAGCTACAACTTTTCTCTAGAACTCAATCATATGTATCTCATAGTTAAGGCAGCGTTCGTAAGAAACGTTTTCGTTCGACCATTTTTCTCCGACGCCCCAGATATTACCCCCTACAATCTCACAAACTTTACTTCTTTATAATATTACTATAGATTATAGATAATATAATTAGTTAATAGCTTCTGCCCGCGACTTCGTACGCGTGGAATAGTTATTTTGGGCTAAGACGCAGCGGAAGCTCTGAAAAGGAAAAAATACCCCGATTTAAAAACATTTTTCATTGTTGCTGCGCTCCTATTGATCTTAGCGTGATGATATGTAGCCTATAACACTCATAAATAACGTGGCTTTATATTGGTAAAATAATTTTCAAAATCGGTTCAGTAGTTCCTGAGATTACCCCCTACAATGTCACAAACTCACAAACTTTACCTCTTTATAATATTAGTATATAGATGTCCGCGACTTCGTCCGCGTAGTAATAGTTACTACTCTGGGCTAACGCTGACACACAGCAGAAGCTCTCAAAAAGAAAAAAAACATCTCGATTTTGAAACATTTTTCATCTGTGCTCCGCTCCTATTGGCCTTAGCGTGATGATATATAGCCTATAACCATTCTCGATGAATGAGCTATATAACACTGAAAGAGTTATTCAAATCGGACCAGTAGTTCCTGAGATTACCCCTTACAACGCCACAACGTCACAAACTCACAAACTCACAACGTCACAAACTTTACCTCTTTATAATATTATTATAGATAATATCTTACTTATAAGGCAGTGATCAATATCTGTTGGTCAATCGCTAATTTTTAACACGACAAACATATTTAATAGCATATGTAATAATAATGAATAAATTTGATGTCTAAACATATCAGTTAATATTCTACGTACTATATCAAAATACTTTAGGTAATTTGGATCCTTCGAAGGCACTTATAAACGTCATTACATCGAGACATCGTTACCAGGTGCGAGATACTCGATCAATAATTTAATAATAATATAGAAGTATTCTTCCAGAAGTATTCAAAATAAAGTAGTAGAAAAACAGTTATCGAAAATTTGTTCTGAGAGAGCAAGAGTTAAGCGGAATCGCAAACATTATTTGTTCGCATGCTTCTGTCAGCTGCTGTTGGCTCAGACAACAATATAGTTAAAGCTTCTCTCCCACCGTCTAGGACTCTTCAATCCATCTCTCTATATACTTCACAGACATCAATCGGTAAATATGATATTATATGTCTGAACTTTGTGAAAACTAAAGGTACATTTCCGATTTCGTTTGATTAAATTTATTTTATGTGTACCTGAAACTAAATACTCGCGAACATTGTAAGAAAAAGTTTAAATATATCTACGTAAAACAAATCGATTTGCAATATCAAAGAATGGCGAACCCTTTCGGTGATTTTGGCTGAAGGGCGCTTCTGTTATCGAAGCCGATTCATGACCGCGCTGTGATATCCAAGCTCTTTACTAACGCTATGTAAATAAAGATAGGCTCAGAGATAAAATTCACTTCAAAGGAAAAATCTGTATACAGTAAGTTTATAATAATATTTCAGTTACACGAGTATATGATTACTCAAAGCATACCTGTATAATAGCAACTTAAAATAATCATACATACCTGTATATACGCACCGCATTTCAGTGGTTTCGTAATTAACTGAGGCTCTTTAAATAGCAAACTTTTATTATAACACATGTGATAAAAAAGGTCAGAAGAAAAGGTAGAATTGAGAACTAGATAAACTTTTGTTGCCTACAAAAGTACGTTACCAATTAAGAAAATAGATTCACAAACAAACGAGTAGACAAATAAAATATATTATAGACTGCCTTAAAATAAAAATACAAGGTTATCAGATTTTAAAAGATGTATATTTCAAATATGAAGACGTTCAATATCGAACTCTTTATGTAATTTTATTCGAAGAACAAACGATAAAGACTTCCATCTTCTATCTTCGAATATGGCAATAATTACGTAAGTTATAATAAATAGAAATATATGCAACAACTCGAATATTTGAACCATTCTCAATTATTCATGACTACTTTCTTCATTTTTTATTTTCTATAGCTTTCGGTATAGCAGGATTAAGAAGGTAAAGTAAAAAAAAATTCTCAGTATTCCGGATGTACATTATTACTGGAATGGATTTAAAACACAATAAATAAGAAACAGGTATAACGTTACTCCCATATCAGAGAAAAATTGTTTAATAATTTTAGTTTATTTCGAATTTTGTACATTTATAGAGATGTAAGATAATTTAATGTAAGCTTTTATTTAACATAACGTTATGGGAAAATATTAAAAAGTGTAAATATTAAACGAACACAATCGAAGCATGTACCGTATGAAATACCAAACACATTTCATGGCCGTCACCTCATAAAATATATTTAAACTAATACACATTATTTTGACTCAATATTACTTGTAATATAATTTTCATGAGCCAAGCTCGGATATAGTTTCTTCAAATATTAGCGCCGACGCCACTGTACGCTACGGTTCGGGAGTTTATCAAAAAAATGACGGTAACATCACCGCTGCATAATATAATACGTTACCTACGTGTAGCTGTACGTGTACCTGTATTTCTTAGGGAAACTGAATATTTTTTCTGTTCACGTATTAACTGAATATTTTAGCTTATGATGAACAAGAAATTTTCGGGGTAACGTTACATGAATATTCAATTTTCTTTAGCGAAATAGTTAATAACTTAAATATATTATTTTTATAACAAAACAACCCTATGTACATATTATTTTATATCTTACTCTAGTGGTTTGTTTATAAGCGTAGCGTTTTGCATACAATTATTAGGTTATATGAGATACTCGATTTTTAATACTGGCTGGTGTGTAGATTAATTCATCTCACTTAGAATCTCAAATTCAAATTAATTTTATAATATACCTCTTTTATAAAATCAGTTGTTTTCTTGCTGTTCGAATTTTCTTTGATATAGTATATTTCGTTGAACATGGAAAACATGAAATTGTTATATCAATATCAACGACGTAGGCTCACCTGCAGCAAAACTAATCAAACCATATCCTGCACGCAAATTATGACAGAAGTATCCGCTTCTGTGTATAACTTGTGCCATCGTTTATTGCAACTTCTTGACATCTTGCACAACAACTACTACAGAGGTGTACTATAACAAATTGCAAGTGTACAAATACAACAACATACTCGATGTCAAACAACACAGATTCTCGATTGTTCTATTCCATTCGTTCTTCACAGTGCTTTTATATAAAGCGGTTATTTCATAGGTGAGGATCTAATATTGAAATAAAATTTGATTCACGTAATTTTTATTTCAGTGTGTAACTTATAACTTTACACAATATACAAAATACAGGTAATAAATACTTTCCGAGAAAAGTGCTAAATACTAAAACTACACTAATTTTCAAACGTAAATAACAATTTATATAATAAACACGTAAGCAGATTTTAAACTTGGTAATACATTTGCACTTTATTGTATACATTGTATTTTATAATATTAATGAAATTCCAAATAATTAAATGAAGCCGCGAACGCTCCTGAAGCCGCGCCGTTTCCCCGCACTAGTTGTGTTAATTTAAACTACGTGACATGTGACCACGTTACAGACGGGCTTGAGTTCTGCCGCTCACCACTTTAAACTGTTCAACAATAACGTACTTACACATACATTTTAATCAAACGTCGCATTCGTGTTGAACCGCGGTAGTCCAAAAATGGAATATTAATTTTATTTCTTTTTCATTTAAGTAACATGTAAATATCAATAAACGAACTAGTTGTTTCTAATACTTAAAACACGAGGACTTTCCAATAACATACAACACTAATACTAATTGATATGTATACGAACGATGGATAAGTAACAACACGTAGCTAGTAGCACACTGAGTATATTTGGCAAGCGTTATTACTTAAATAGGGTGGATACAACCACCCACATATTATTAACACAATATACAACACTAATATAACACATAACATATAATACTATTATTTTTCAATCATTAAAATAAAATCTCGAAAATTTTACTCAGTCACAATGTTTGACATGTGTTATGCGTAATTAATCCCTTTGAGATATAACAAAACAGTTTATAAACGCCGCAGACAAAGTTGCGGGTATCAGCTAGTATGAAGTATATTTTTGTCATTAACACTTTCGAATACTATCCATATGTTTATTGAACACGCGTCATCGGTGTACATAAATTATGTTCTCGTCTAGTGTGTACTATAACCACGTAGGACAACACAGTTTTACGAGGGTTCCGAGGTCCGACTGCGGTGAGGCAGGACCCCTATTCAACGTGAGGGATCGCTATCCTGTCCTGTAATTAATTCAACAATTTCGTGCAACAAAATCCGATCGTGACGGTTACTGACGAACGAAACCCGGTACACGTTATAAATAACATTTCGAGATAAAATACAAATAGTGAAAATCACAGATAACTAGCTGAGTCGGTCATGTATTGCTGTGGCTCAGTTATTAGGTCCAAGTCGAATCATTCAAAATTAAAACGTGGCGATATCTAGGAGATGTCTGTAACAGTCAGTTCTACACTTTTCTCTCAACAAACGATTTAAAACTACTACTACTAAAAAAATACTAACATTTTTTTAGGTGGTAGAGCCACGCTGAAGCTACTACTGGTTTCAGCATGAATGGGTCAGCTCGCCCGGGGTAGTACCTCCCGACTCACAACAACACCGACCTGAAGTAACAGTGAAATTGCATTGTTGCGTTTCGTTCGGTCAGTGAGAGCGCCGGAGGCCCACCTCCCCTCCCCTCTCATTTCCCTCCTCCCTCCCTTTTCGCCAAACACAGGCCGGCAACGCACTTTCGAGTCCCCTGGTGTTGTTAGTGTCTATGGACGGTGGTGATCACTTAACATCAGGTGACCCAGCTGTTCGTTTGCCTGCTATCACATAAAAAAAACTAATTTAAAGCGCCACCTATTCGAGACCGATGAAACTTTCAATTAATAACAATAATCAACATTGACAATAATATAATTTGTGTTTAAAAATTTTTGAGGCCATTCATCGAGATATTAATTATCCTATCTCTCAAGTTCGACCAAATTATGTATGAATGCCAGCTTTCATGAAGATCGGTTGAGTAGTTTCGGAGTTCATCGTGGACAAACATCATGACGCTGGAGTTTTACATATTTATAGATTAACTGGTGAAATCGTTCTGTTCCATCGATGTTAAGTAAGTTTTTGTAGAAATAAAGTGTTTGAATGGAATTGTTTAAAGTTTCAAAATTTTAACCAAAATATATTAATCATAATATTGTTGGTCTATTAAAATGTAGATAAAATAAAACTTTACAGTTCAAAATATACAAATAAATAATGTAGTAAAATTAAATAACATCGTTGCCAGGTTGCAATACAAGCACGTGCCCGGCGACATGGGAAGCGATGCGGGCGGGGGGGGGGGGGGGGGGGGGGGGGGGGGGGCGTCGCTCGTAAAAACCTAATCAAACTTTCATACAGAACGTAAGCTCTTGGTTTTTAAAAGGACGTGCATTTCGAAATAAATTATTGTATTATCTCATTAATACTAACCATTGAACATAATGTTGCTAGTTCAATGAAGATTTAACAATGACTAACTACAGTAATCTCAGGATTTATTTAGTCTTTTTATTTAGAAGATAATTCAATAATACTTTTATTATGCGAACTATTCTTTTTTGTTCTTACTTTTGTTCTTTTGTTCTTACTTACTGTATTAAGGTATTCTTTTGCAATAGGAAATGGCTTTGTCATCACGGCAAAATAAATAAAGAAACCTAAACCGACTATTACATATGTTTAAGTCACTGTTTGTTTTAGTTGTCATTATATGAAATTGTGATATCTGCGATACGGTTTGTAACCAGTGTAGATACCAATATTACTGTTAATTATGTATACATTGACTTGGAACATTAAAATATTATTATTATTATTAATTCGAAATAAGTCATTTGTAAAATCCCAAGTATTTCCAGATAAACTAGACGCAATATCCTGGGTCGAACGATAACGTCATAAGCAGAGGCAGGGGACTGCGGAAACACGCAGAGGGACTGCAAAAGGGCAATTTCAACCGGACTACTTAACTTTTGATTTAATCCTAAAAATGGGTTTTATTAAACTTCGTTAATAAATTAATCACGTTTAGTTTTATACACTTCAATGAGAATTTATAAACTTGCTACTGTGAAAATAGAATGCACCGCAGGTGATAATTGGGTAGAAATTGACAAAAATCGTTACTCTTGGATTATTTAGGCGAGATCTTTACCTAAAAAGGGGTTCATATAAGTTAAGTATGGTTTAATATTTTACGTTAATAATATCAGAACTCGTTTTCAAATTTTGTTAAAATATGTAGCAAACAAGTTAGAGGAATAAATAGAATTCCTTAAACGACTTATTTACTACATTACATCGGTTAACCGCAGGTCGCTCCGCGCTGCCGCCTGCACACTCAGGAAAGTTATAGGAGGTAAAAGAATCAAGGCACGGAGTAATGAAAACATAATGACAGTAGAAAATCTTTACGATATTTTTGTAGGATTTTCAACAGTTTCCAGGACAAATGCTGAACAACAAACATTTTTGACGTTTACAAATGCCATCACCATACACATAGTAAAAGTGTTAAGTTACAGTAATCTCGAATGGCTAAGTCCAAGGAGCTTCATAGTTTTGTAGCAACAGGTTTATCCAGTTGCTTAATTGAAATATTGCAGTGTTTCGAGTCGAGATTACCAGCATACATAAGTTTAATTTCTGTTAACGGCGTATACGTATACATCCCTCCTTATGTCCTTATATATATTATAATATTCTGTTCACAGTTGTGGTCAATTTTCATAACGGTCTGTGGATAATTATAATAATTGGTAAAGTAGGAACTGTATGAGCCTCGTCATGTAACTGTTCAGCATTCGGTAATAAATGTAGTGCAGACTGCAGAGAACGCACGCAGCGCGCTACTCAATTACTCGAATGAACTCTCGAATGAAACTCGATTGTGCCGCAACGAATACTCATTGAGAAGGATTCATATTTTGCAACATATACAGTGACTATATTTTGTCGTAAGTAGTGGTAAAAATTGAAATCAAATCAATAATACTTTTAGTAAATACTAGTTTAGGCCCTAAGAAGGCGCTTATGAGCGTTAAAACTGCTATATTAAAAGCACAAACTCGTAATAACCGCCTCTTTACCTACATATGTACATTCGTATGTACTTATATGGATAGAGATAGATATGTACAAGCACTAAACATATATAAATATTCTGTAGGTGGCAGAGGAACGCTGAAGCTATTAATGGTTTGAGCATGAATGGGTCGGCTCACCCGTGGTACTACCACCCTCTCATAGAAAACCGACGTATAGCAACAGTGCTTGCATTGTAGCGTTTCGTTCGGTCAGTGTGAGCGACGGAGGACCACCTTACCCTCCTCGTCTCCACACCCAAACACAGGCTGGCAACGCACTTGCGACACTCCTGGTGCTGCTAGTGTCTATGGACGGCTGTAATCACTGAACATCAGGTGACCCACCTGTTCGTTTGCCTCCTATGATATAAAAAAAAACATAATATACGAATATACCCCTTCCTTTCATTGCAAGCAAAACGAATAAATGTTACATCTGTCTACCAACTCTATGAGTTCGATCGAAACAAGTGTACCGGCTAACGCGATAAGCAAATATCAAAATTTTTATTCAAAAGTCAATAAACTTACCCATTAAATCAGTTTTATTGATTTTATTCCAGTGGTTGCTACAATACCTGCTACAATACAACAGGGCGGTAATATTACTATTTAAATTTCCACTAACACGCCTGTTAACACGCGGGAATGCCTATTCTTAGACTCTGAAAAGTAGTTGCGACATATGACTTACACGTTGCAAACAAAACATTCAAATTTCTTTCCATTCTAGTTTCTCTACGTTAGTTACAAGTTAGTTAGTTGTATAATTATATACATTTTGTACAGTTTATTAATGAATCGAAGATATGATGGACCGCACAAACTCGATACAAAAATAATATTAATATAACATGTACACAGGACGCTATACAACTCGTCGCTAGTCTGACGTAATACGTCAAGAGTAGCTCGAGGTCATCGGTGACACGAGCCCAGAAGATTTCTCGTACCAAAAATCGCTCATCGCAGCTAAAGAAGTGTTCACTTCAAAAACCAGCCAGAACTTGTAATATAATAAAGATCAACATTTTTAATGCACATTTAGGTCGCATCTTTTGTACATGTTTGTCGAAGTAACATCTGATTGAGTAGACTCGTTCGTGTATACATACGTGACATACAGGTAATGGACATACGCTCACTGCCTTCTTAATTTCAGTGCCAATTTTATTGCTCTGACGCGTCCAACTTTGTTTAACTTGCAGTGTCAATTAATTAATAAGCAGAGTGATTGACTAACAAAATGCATCGAAAACATACACAATTTCATAAAAACTCGAAAAAAGAATATCAAAGATGTGAAATAATTCCTTGAGGCGCAATATACGTTAATATACACATTACAGAGCAAGTAATTCAATCTAATTTGCCTATCATTCGACCACAAAATTCGACAACAAAATAATGTTGTTAAAAAGTATCAGAAACTGTAAATGACGTAATTGTAAACGTTTGCAGCTCTCGGCGGTTACGCAGCCCAACCTAATAATGCCGGAGGGAACGATCTCCTAGATTGGAGGGCCACGCAGAGGTCTGACGCGCGTTCCCACAGGCTCAACGTGGCAGGTTACTGCTCATCTAGATTACAGTACTTTTGCTTCTCAGCTTCGACGACTTTTGGAATGTTTTACTTATCGAAAATCGCGTCGGGTGAATCCCAATTCCCAAAAACACGGGTTCAATGTTATTATATGGTAGTCTGGTCTAAAAAGTTGGATTATATTATCAGAAAATAATTATGCTTTTGTATTAGTGCAACTGAATGTCACATCAATGGTTATGTATTTAAATCGTACCCAGAAATCGTTATGGAAGCTTGGTGTTTATATCGGTCTCTTCGAAAATTACCACTCGATTCACATGTCGCCTTTAGTACTCTATTTTTGTAACATGAGTCTTAAAACTGTCTGAGCAGTCGTGTTAACAACTTTAAAAATATCGGCGTTTAACATCAGATAAGATCTGGTACAACAAAAACTTTTACTAGATAAAAAATATTGTAAACTTCTGTTATTGATATATAAATACCGCTAGTTGTATATAAGGAAATTCAGTAAGATAGTTTGTCTTAGCGGTTACCTGTAGTTAAATGTCTTTAAGCAATCCCCTACCACTCCATTACTGCACATATCTGTTAAGTGAAGGAACACTAACAGACCAATTTGTTGTAGTGTTAGATGTACCCTGCAGATAGCACTATTATTTTACTACATTCACAGTATCAGACGCAAAGAACGAACGTTGATTCGACTGCTTGGTCTGTCCGTTTGTCTGTGCACAACGCGCCGGGATTAATCTCGACGTAGCCCACGGCCACGCCGCCCCGGGCACTCCCGTTCACGTCAAGTGTTTCAGTACATCAGTTATTTTAAAATAAAGCCTTCTGATTCCTGTCTTTCATTTATATTTTGATCATTATATTCTTGGTAATATTAATGCTATTATGAACAAGTTTGTTACGTGTCAAATGAATTACACCTATATAATAGTAAAACAGACATGTCCGCTACGAAAACGTCTCCTGTACAATCAGTGGTTTGGTATATATGTTTCTATCCTATGTTAAATTAATATTATTCAGAGCATATATGTTTAACTTTCGTTTTTCGTATATTATATTATTTTATTTAAAGAAACATATTTTTTACCTAAATAAATTCAAATCCAATTATCTCTTTTTCCAAACTATTACATGATTTAATAAGTACAAAATAATTTATTAATTTGAATTTAAAACAAATTATAATAATACTACTTATAAAAAGTACACGTGTACGTAGGTATTAAATATATTTTAAAACTATAGATCAAGCTTCAATATGTCCAAATATTAAATTTGATTATTTTTACGAAAAGTTAAGAAAGAAGGTGAGTTTGTTTGTTTGTTACGCTTTCACACCTCAACTACTTATCCTTATTACTCATCCAGAAAAGATGTAGAATCCCCGAGAGATAGGTAAAACCAACATTAACACGAGCTAAATTTAATATATAATAATAATATAAATATATGCTTTTTTTTCAAAACACTGTATTAGAGCTTTATGTAAGCTTACACATTTCAAACAAATTACTATAATGAATAGGTTTTGAAATGGAACATAAGAATAGTGGTCCTCATTCGTTTAAAAATAAAGAATTATTGAATCAAACAATACGTGGCTAGTATTCATGAAACTCAAATCAGTTTATAATTAGTTCGGTTGCATAACACAAAGCCTTAACAGAAAGAATGGCGAGGTAAAGGGTACGGAACAAATAAAACTACCAGCCCAGTGCAAACAATGCAGTTCACAGTGATGACTGCGCAACCCCAGCCTAGGTTTATATTGAAGGGCTAAATGTACACTCACACTCATAATATAAATTAAAAAGGTTATAAAATTAAATTGATTGTAATTTTAGCTCAATATTATAATACAAACTCTTATCTTCTAATTGGAAGGTTACTTCTTCTGTTGGTCATGTTTATTTCGCTTTTATACCCACCTTTTTAATGTATATCCATTGTTGAATTTGCTATCGGTTATCTCTCTTTACTTATTTGAGTATTTTTTCACACATACAATCTTGCAACCCTTCTTTACTACCTTTCGGTCGGTGGTCTACCTTTATATTGTAAAGTGTCTTTACAATATTTTAGTCTTTTTTTTTAAAGTAAAACTTCTTTAGGCGCAACTAGGAGGTAACTGGACGACAATGCAACGGAAGGCCGTTACGGTAATATGGCGTCACGTTTCTGTACCATACGGTTTTTAAATATTTTTGATTTTGTCAATAAATAGTTTATTAAGAAATCAACCTAAAACTTAAGAAAAAATTGAATGATAATAAAAATAAATTATGTATATATAGGCGTGCGACCGTGCTGCCATCTGGTTTCAGTGTAAGAAAGTAACAAATTAAATCAAAGCTTCATTATCTGTAGTGCCATCTATCAGCTAATTCGGAACTTAAATAACACAGGAAATAGTATTAGCAACTCCTTGTTATAAAGTAAACAAAATATAGAAAAGTACGAACAGATTACTGTGATAAGTAACAAATTAAATTAAAATGTGAAGTATGATAGTAATTAAATTATTGTTTTAAAATATACAGTGGTTGACAATAATAAATGTATATATTACTACTGTTACATCTATACATATAATAAAAATGAAGTGTCTGTATGTAATATCAAAATATTTTTTTTTGACTGATTGGGTATGAAAGTATACACGCTTCTGATAACAAAAATGCAATTTTTAAAATTTTTGTCGGTCTGTCTGTCTGTCTGTTTGTTCCGGGTAATCTCCGAAATGGTTTGAGCGATTTTAACGGGAATTTCACTGGCAGATAGAAAAAATTACAGCGGGTTACTTAGGCTACTTTAAATTAGACTAGCCGTTAACCGCGGCTTCGTCTGCAATGCTATCTTCAAAACGGTTGGACCGATTTCCACGGGACTTTCACTGGCAGATAGCTGACCTTATAAAAAGTAATTTATGCAATTTTAATTTATACTGGTTGTTAACCGTAGCTTCGCCTGGAACGTAATCTCCAAAACGGTTGGACTGATCTTTACAAAACTTTCACTGCCAGATAGCTGACCCTATAAAAAGTAATTCCAGCAATTTTAGTTTATACTAGCTATTAACCGTGGCTTTGCCCGCAGTACTAACTCCAAAATGGTTTGACCGATTTTCACGAGAATTTCACTGACAGATAGCTGATCTAATAAAAAGTAATTTAGGCAATTTTAATTTATACTAGCTATTAACCGTGGCTTCGCCCGCAACGATATCTCTAAAACGGTTAGACCGTTTTTTACGGGACTTTCACCGTCTGATAGCGGACATTATAAAAAGTCATTTAGTCTATTTTAATTTAGACTAGCTGTTAACCGTAGCTTCGCCCGCAGTGCTATGTCCAAAACGGTTTGGCTAATTTTCACAGGACTTTCATTGGCAGATAGCTGACCTTATAGGAAATAATTTAAGTTATTCTATTTTAGACTAGCTATTACCTGCGACTTTGTTCGCATGAAATTTTGCAAAAATATGTTGTTCACTATAAACATGTGCATAAGATGAGCGTTGTCCTGGACTCCAAGAATAAATATAATAGAAATTCATATATCTGTATCTATGTATGTAATTTGAATTATATTGTCTTTTCGGTCATTTTGCTTTATTTACCGCTCTTTCGTCTACATAACTCAGCAACCATAGTAACATATAAGAATATTGTATCCAAGTCATTGAGCACTATTTAAATTGTCGAATATTAAAAACTGCTTAGATAGATATTAAGTTTTATATCTTGATTTATATTTCTGCAAGATTTCAAGACGTCAGCTCATTCATTGTATACAATTTAACATTATAATTATTAATAGGAAATTTGAATATAGAAGGGGTCTTTCTAAAAAGATAAGATAAAAAGACCATAAACGCATTACTTATTGACAATATGGGCATATTATATCATCATAATAACAACTTTAACTCAATGTTTCATTAGTTCCTTATAAAGTGTAAGTGAGCACTGAGGTAGTTACATGGTGGTTTAAGGTTCCAAATATGTTGCTTATGATAAACCTCATTTGACACACTGTTAGTATTTATATATCTAATGTATACGTTACATGTTTTTGAAGAGTATTTCTATAATTGTACATGGTCTCACAATTTTATATTTCTTTAATACAATTTTAAAAAACGCGTGCGGAGCTGCGGATACAGCTAGTCATTAATAAATGCCTTTATAAATTCTCATGCGATGTATTTATTTTTAACTTAATCGCCATTTCTTATAACGCCAAAGAAGTTTTACTTCAATCGCGTGTGACGGTTACACGCACTATTTTTTTTTTTTTTGATATCATAGGAGGCAAACGAGAAGTTCGATCACCTGATGCTAAGTGATCACCACCGTCCATAGACACTAGCAACACCAGGGGAGTAGCATCTGCGTTGCCAGCCTGTGTTTGGGGGGTGGGGGAAGGAAGGTGGGCTTGCAGCGCTCTCGCTAACCGAAAGAAACGCAACAAGGAAAGCACTGCTACTTCACGTGGGTATGGGGTGTACTGAAACCAGTAATAGCTTCAGCGTGGCTGTACCACCTACCTCCTATAGTGTAAAGACTATTTGAAAATGCAATGCAAAACACTGTGTAACTGATGAATAGATTACCCATAAACAGACTTTAGAGAATTTTGGTGACGCATAAGAAATAAAGTTTATTTATGTCTGATTCCATGAAGATGATGCGCATAACAAATTAATACATTCTCAATTTAAGAATACTCTCATCTATACTAATATATAAAGCTGAAGAGTTTGTTTGTTTGTTTGTTTGGTTGAACGCGATAATCTCAGGAACTACTGGATCGATTTGAAAAAATCTTTCGATTTTAGATAACTCATTTACCGAGGAAGGCTTTAGGCTATATATCATTACGCTAAGACCAATAGGAGTGGACCGCGAATGAAGAATGTTTCAAAATCGGGCATTTTTCGTTTTGATTGCTTTCGTTGCGTGTTAGCGTTAGTATTATATACGTTGCCATGGTAACGTGGTAACTTTCTATTGCAAATATTTTAAAAGTTTATTTTGTGTTTGTATTCAAAATGTTTATTCTACGTTTGTTTTGTTTTCATTTTTTTAATTTATTATCTAATTTAAAAAAATAGATAATCTATTACGTATTCTAAAAATAAAGTGTGTGTATCTGAAATTAAAATAACAACTTTTTGGTGAAAGGATTTGACTACCAGTAACAAATTTTTTTTTTAATATTGTTGGTATTTTATATTTTGTTTGTTTGTTCCGGGTTATGTCCGAAACGGCTGGACCTATGTTAACGGGAATTTTACTGGCAGATATCCGAAATTATAGCAGTTGACATATTCTATTTTATTTGTTGATCTGTTACCCGTGCATTCGTCCATATGAAATTTATTAAAAATATGTTGTTTATTGTAAACAAGCGAGTGAGACGTGTGCTTTACTGGACTTCAAGTACATAATTAACAAGTACATAATTGAAAGTCATATGTTTGTATGTAATTAAAATTATATTATCTTTTTGGTCAATTTGGTGGCCATTTTGATTTATTTACCGCGCTTGCGTCTACATAACTCAGTGATTATAGCAACTTATAAGACTAACTTAATTATATCGATAATACGGGTATATTAGATCTATATAGTAAAATATTTAACACGTATTGTTCGATAATGTATAGCTTAAAACTTTAATTACTTTCTTATATAGTCTAAGTGAGCACTGAGGGTGATATATTGTAGGTTAAAGTTCCAGGCATGTTGCTGATGATAAATCCCATTCCATTCGATACACTGTTATTATTCACATTTCTAATGTATACGTTACATGTTACAGTAGATGGCGTGCGTGTCGTACTTACAAATGTTTTTGAAAAAGCACTCTATAATGTACAACATCTACTCATAATTTCATTTAATACATTTTAAAAAAGCGCGTGCGGAGCCGCGGGTAACAATTAGTATATTTATAATTACTTAGTGAAAACTAAAAACGAAGACATAACACTTGGGCTTATATAAATACGCATACGTGTCGCACATGATTGATAAAATAAGTATGGATGTTTTGTTTCTCTCCGATAAAAACTCCCATTCGCCAACGTGTATAGATATAGCGCTATTGTTTAATTATTGCAGCATTAGTATTATTACATAATCCTTTTTAATATGTAATAGTAATTTGTAGTATTGTGAGGGTCACAGGACACTGCAACGCATTTCGAACCCTCCAGTAAGCGTTTATTACTTTTATGTGAACCCACAAAGCGCTGTGATTTGAGTCGGGGTGCTTTGTGATACGCTACTAAAGATTGAATGGGTTCTTGATATACTCGAACAAGCACAGAGCTAGATCTATGAAGCGCACTCGAGCGCAAGCCAAAACGAGTCACTTAAGTTTGTTCTAAAACTAATTATATTGTTATTTTATTTGCAAAGGAATACATTAGGGTTGAAGACTTGTAAAAGCATAAAACATATACCTACATGATTATTAAAAAAATACGTATATTGTCTTATTCAGATCCTATTATTAATTTCCCAAAAACTACAGGAAACCCTTTGAATTATAAGAATATCTCAAAGGGAAAGAAAATAACGGCGTTTAAAAAAAATTATGCAAAATGCCGATCTATACCTACATCAAATTTGTAAATGGATATCGTTGTGTAATCTTTTGTACCCGAAGAAAACTATTGAGGAAATACCAATTATTTCCTGCTGGCACTGTATTACCACCATCGATCTCATTTATAGAATTTTGTTATGTTGTAAACTAAGATCGTTACATTCCAAAATTCCTGTATTTTTTTCAGGTTGGAAGTAAAACAAAAAATAAAAACTATAAAAATGTCTACAGACTAATTAGAATGGATCCCTGTTAGCACGATTTTGATACTTCAAGGAGGGGTGCGAATCAAATTTTGAAAACGCTATAACTATTTCTACCTTGCGGTACAAACGAAACATTATCGAATGGTATTCTTTATATATTTTTTTTTAACGGAGCGCCAAGTTCATATAGCTTCCATATACTATTTGAGTTACACATAAATAATATATGGTGTTATCATGTATAAACATATACAGAGTCGCGAGCGTCCGCTAGTTCTTTATAATTTAGAAAAGATGTAAAAATGGGCCTAGCTCTTAGATGTACCTTCCAAAATTCACAGATAGAGGTGCATGCTAATTATTCGCTTTGTGCTGAGATCAAATAGAGAAAAAAATATCACATATAATATAGCCGTATAAACATAGTACATAAATCGTATGATTTTAGCGTATTTTTGACGTTCGCAATTTTCCGTACGAAGATAATTATAAAATCATGTGCCTATTATCAAATTATTAATATCAATCACAGAGCATACTATAGTTATTTTTGGCGGGATCTTAGTTTGTCATGTAGTGGAATTTATATTTTATTTAGAATCTTGTGTTATTTGACTCAATATTATGTAATATTCGTGTAATTTTAGGTAATATAGTTCATATATTGCGCAGAAGTGGAGTGGATGGGAAACAATACCACGGAGCATGAATTCTGAGACGACACAAAATCTCCATTAAAAGTTCTAACAAGGGAGCTACAATCTTGTTAGAACACTGAAATTATCACAAGGAAGTTATTACAGTAATACCTACTCGGCAATGGCAGTAATAATCTAGAAGAAGGGTTACCAAAAATAAAACTAAAAAAATGTGTACAAAATATTCCACGTAAACTTTTTTCGTCTATGTGCCTGTAGCGAGGCAAATGAATGCCTCCGTGTCAAAGCGTCTCTGGGACGACGCGATGGAGATGATGTCGTTTATAAATATGGCTTATATTGCTTTCGGTCACCAATTTATACAGACTCGAGGTTTGGCAGGTAACAAGGGAAACCTTGCCCGGGACACGAGCCAATGAATAATTTTTCAAGCTGCAATGTCGGGACAAAATCTGCATCAAGGTACGAGGTACGGCTCACAAAGAATGAATTACGTATGCTTTATTGAAGTTATACTTCTTTAGGCGCGTTATGAAAAAATGATGAGAGTGAAATTTTAAGATGCGCGCGCATCTGTGACACAAAATTAACAGTATGAAGCTGTCTGCAAACCGGCACTCTGAAGTTAGCTATAGTCAACATTTTCTCAAATGTGCATACTAGATGGCGCTAAATTTAATTATACTCAACCTGTAAGGTAAAAATATAATGCAAATGTTTTTGAAGTTATACTTCTTTAGGCGCGTTATGAAAAAATGATGAGAGTGAAATTTTAAGATGCGCGCGCATCTGTGACACAAAATTAACAGTATGAAGCTGTCTGCTTAACCGCTCACCTGAAGTTAGCTATAGTCAACATTTTGTTTCTTTGTATTTGTTGTTCGTATTTCTTTGTATTAAAACTTTCAATGTATTAAATACCTTTTTTTCTATTGTTAGTGTCGTTTTTTTCTACAAACGTAGATTAAGGCGAAAGATAAATTTTTGAACAGATTGTTATCTTGTTACGCCAAATAAGTATAACTTCTAACGCGTGTACATAAGTACACACACACTTTTTTTTTTCCAAATAACAATATTTTTTTATTCATTAGCTTAGTTTGCTTTAGTTGATTCACTGTTTTATCTAATTCTGATATGTACACGTCGACATAAAAAAGTACAAAAGTGACTTTGCCATATATTTATAACCATTCTTATAGTAATCATAAGATAGTTACAGAGAATCGAGAGCTTATTTGAAAACCGTTAGAAGTAAAACCAGTTCCTTACTGAATTTGCTTAGTAAATGCTTCTTAGCAAACTTTTCAGCAATTCAAGGTTACTTGTAAAAATATTCTTGTATAAAATATTTTATTTGAAACAATCAAATATTAAAATAAAACTATAAATGAATGATGTATATGGAAATAAAGTACATTTATTTAATTATATTTTAAGTTTTGTGACGTTATGTATTATTGATTCAGAAATTTGCTAGTACAGGTTAGTATCTCTAAATAATCTATGATCAGGAAGAACTTAACCACGTCTGTGGAACTTCAAGTAATGTTAAATTCATATTAGAAACAAAATGATAGAAGTCATAATATTATGGAGTTGAATTGTTGAAGTATAAATCGTTTTTTTTTTCGGTAGTTTTACTAAGTAATATGCTGAATAAATAGTTTAGTAATATAATTTATGGCGACTAAAATAAAAAATTGTGTACAGAGAAGCTCATTTATTTCATTTGTCATATAAATTGAAATTAATCTCATGTCTGTTGTTTTTAGATAGAAACGATACACTACTATTACCCACCATCGCATCGCAATACAAATTTAGAATAAAGCTCTGTCTTTTTGAATTCGTCGTATATAGCCGACACCTTACACTTTGAACTAGTCCCAGAGCGGCGTTCCCGAGGAAACCTCTTTGGGAAGCTTGTTCATATGTTATAAAGACATAGGTGTATTATTTAACACAATTTAAGTTTCTTAGAGAAGTCATCTAACGAGCTAAAACCATGAAAATGCTAATTATTTATATTATCGATGCTTTTCGAACATTCCTTTCGATGTCTATTAACAAATATTTTAGAACAAAAACGCTTTACGTCGATCTGTACTTTATTTCTTCTAAACTACGAAACGGATTTTGCAAACGTGGCCTAAACCCTATTACATACATAAAAATAATGTACTTCAGAATTGTACATCTTAAGAATGTGTACCATTGTTACACACGCAAATATTATTAGAGCTACAAGCTCTAAAATATAATTGACAGTTTTACAAAATACTCGTACAGTGTTAAAGACGCGACGGCAAGTTACATCCCAGACGATTATTAGCTTAGTAAATAATGACCTAATTAAACTATTTTATGTGAGTTCAGTTCAAATAATTATCGAACAAACTGTTCAAGTTAACTGAACCTTGCGTCCTGTGCCTTGCGCCACTTTACCTTCCATCAATAAATTCACATAAACTTTGTTTCTTATAATTTACAAATCTTTGTAAATGCTGTATTTCTCTGTTAAGTTTTATTTATATAACATGTATAGAGTATTCCCTCGCGATTGCACCGCAACCACCATACACCAAATGAAAATAATTATTGTAATTCGTCATCGATCCGATATATTTAGTAAAACTATATTGATTGTATTTTCAGTTCTGGTATTTTGTCGATTGAGTAGGAAGCATATTTTATTTTATTTACTACAAACATTATAATATCATTAGGTACAGTGATGTGATAAAAGCAGAATTCTAATTCTATATCCCTATTGAAAAAAATTGCTAAAAAATAAGAAGTTTTGAGTTATGTAGGAGCACGCGTGCATCGCGGTGCTGTGTGTTGCAGTGCGTTTTTTAATTCGCATAGGAAAAAAATAATATATAGTACGCACCCCGTGGTAGCATTTGGGAAAGTTTTAGCATTCATATCGCAACTGACTACGAAATTGAAGTCCGAGTCCGTTTATTTACTTTAAAAATGCACCACAAATATATACGCAAGCATTATATTGAGTACATGTACATTTGACTTTATAATGACAATAATACCAAATTGTAATCATAGCTTCTTGAGGGATGACATGAACTTACTAAACTAACACATAACCGTTGTTATGACTGAAAATATTGTGATAACAAGAAACACACGAATCCTTCCAACTCAGTCCGCGCGAGTATCCACCTACTACCATTTTTTCAGATCGATTATACATAGCTAAAGTTTGAACTTTTAAACTTAACTAACTCAGGTGCAAGTAATATATGTTCTACTTCAGAATATAGACAAACAAAAGTTTCCATCGAGAACAGTGTATGGAACAACAACCGCAGTAGTTACCACTCCGTTTGAAATACACGTTAAAAACCCATTTAATGACACAGAAAACTGTTTTTTACTAAGAAACAGAAACATATTAAATAATATTTTTAATAATATGTTTACGTACTTTCATAATCTGCAGTTGTTGGGAGAGCGTCTCGTTGCAGTGCACGTGCGCCTGCTCGTGCTCGCCGCCGGCCACCGGGAACGATCCCAGGTACTGGAACACAACAACTATTAAACACAATGTAAATAATTCTCAAGCTCTAGAAATATAAGAATAAATACAAGTTTAAAAATAATTATTTACGAACAATGTCACAAATGTAAGCGCAGTCCAAAAGTTGATATATACATCCGATAAGCCTCGCCTTCACATAAATTCAATTGTACTCAGTATATGTTAGCCAGTTGTTGGGACAGGTCAATTGTGTCGCGTGTGTTCGCGACCCCCGCACTCCAATAACACCATACAGTGATAAAGTGAGATGAGTGATCCCAAGTCAACCGATATGTCGTGGTGGACGTTGGAGGCGGTAATTATAAACGTATAACGTCCTCCTTGTCATGTAATCGATCAGCCACTCAAAACCAATCAAGTATTAATAATAAAAGTATTTATCTTAAACTACAGATACAGTAATCCAGTACTATATATAATTATGAATATTTGTAGAGATATAAAGGTCCGACAATCTGTGCGAGAATGACCACCGCTCCTTTTTTCTCGAATTTACTACACTATTAATAAGCTTCACCGGACTACGTTGAACCGCGCTCCGGCTTGCCTACGTTTTTATAGGCTTGCTTTGTATTAGAGGGTAGTGCATAATATGTCTATACAAATACTTTTTGACGGTAGAAGACATTTGCGCCGACATTTATACATCCGACCAGCGGGCCCGGCGGACGTTATCCCGCTCTGATAATAAGCTTCTGGTGAAAACCGCATTAAAATCCGTAATGTATGGTAGTAATATTCAAACGGGCGGCTAAGTTCTCTGTGATATTAGAATACAGTTTTATGATAAGTCTTTATAGGGGCATACTAATACTTCATTAGATCAAGTAATTCAAATCTAAACTGATAATCATTAGTATTGAATTTCAATTAATAAAATTAACAAAGACAATTTCACCCTCGCGTAGGCCAACACACGCTGCACTCAGCTCACGATCCCTTCACTAATAATAATTGAACAAATTGTTTGACAAGGCACATCCCCCTCATAAACCTTCCCGTTACCCTCAGATAGCGTGGGACGCTCTCAATGTGTCATCAATTAATGACACTTGTGGTTCGGAAATATAATCGCAATCAAACTAAATGAAACCCGTAATTAAAACTTTATTTCTAAACGTTATTAATAAGAATTTGATAAACAGAAATTAAAATATATAATTATCACATCAGATTATAGAGATAAGAAATAGCGCACTAATCTATGTAGTATATATAAATAGGCAGTGGAAAACAGTTAAGAACATCTCGCTCCTCTGTTTCTCAGACGATTTTCTGCATTCTTATTCTATTTTGTAGCTATTGACGAGTTTTAGTGTTATGAATTAGTTAAAGTTTTTTTTCTCTATGGTCGAAGCTCGAACCCCGGACGAGCACTCGTATTAATAAATATGTAGGATTGTTTGTACATTATATTTTTATCCAAATTTCGTGATAGCTATGTATTTTAGAGGCCACCGATCACGCATATGATATAAAATAATTTTGTCTGTGTATGTGTGTGTACACGCATATGTATCTGGATTTAACCCAACAAACTTTTACTATTAAATATATCAAAAAAATACAAAACGAAATTAATTACTTTGTAACAAACGTGAACAGAGCCACGAACGAGCACGACTATTAAAATATGTAGATAATGGTACCGTGAAAAGGAATTACGACAGTTTTAGTTATCTAAACTACCTCGCAGATTTGACGCTGCGCGTTTACAACAGTTAAATCGTTCAGATTACATTTCACTGTGTATAAGGAGCATAGCAAACTCCCACTAGTACGCACTTTATCGCTCACTAATTGAATATAGTTAATTATTTATATATAACAAAAAAAACAGCATGTAACTGATATTCACAGGGGAACCTTAAAAACACGACAGAAGGGAAGCGCCGCCCCGACGAGCCCTCACGCGACCGTCTCACCGCAAAACGTAAACCACAACCCTCCTTGTGGACTCCGATTACGCTAAATATCCCGTGTGTCAACATATACGGCGAATGACAAAAATATAAAACTTCAAATATATAGAATCAAATAGGGCGTCGGGCGTTCAAAACTCATAATCAGAACAGCATGTAGTGTCGGTCGAGGTAACAGGACATATTAAGTGATCCAGTAAGCAATCATGATATTTAATAAACCCGCACTCGCAACGTCGGCTTGACCTCTATATAAGCTATTCCTAATGATCGAAATACGTCCAAACATTTTAAACAACCACTTTATTTCCACTAATCTTTTGATTATTTATTAATGAAAGTTAATAGCAGCTTCAAAAAGTTGAATTCGGATTATGTTCTAGTCGTAATGAAGGCTTACAAAACAACGACCGTGCTGCATAATACTGAAACTTTCCTAGGAGTTAGTCTATAAGAGTCTGGAATTTATCCATTTCTTCTAGCGCTTCGATAATATTTTCTGTTTCCGTTAATAGCTACCTATTGAGTGTACGAATGAAAATTATCTCTTTGATGAAATTTGGTAAATTACGAAACACAACCCTGAGTTCCGGTACACACACAACAATTTAAGTCCGGTAAACCCCAAACCTAAGAATTTATAAATAGAAAATGAATACGTTATTATAGCAATCTCTTATAATATAAAGAGTAATAGTAAATATACAATCGTCGTCAATTTTTTTGGCCGCTCCGAATGAAACCGCAATTTATAATATCGTCAAGACTTTAATACAAAACAATATTAAGTTATTATAGAAAATCGACCTTTATTAACTTGTCTCGGTGTTATTCATATACTATTTATACCTAAATGTGTGTTCCGAGTAGGTATATTCAGAGCGATCAAAAAACTTAGCGTGTACTGAGAGAAAGCAATTTTTTATTACCATTTCTTTTTTTCATTTTTATAAATTGATATTGGAATCAGAAATCGATAAATTGCTATATTGCAGTAACCAAATAAATTTAGTAATATATAATGATATTAGGTCTTTACCTATGAAATTGCCGTTTCGTATGAAAATATTTAAACGAATTTTTTTCATGTATTTTTTATTTGTATTAATGGAAGTAATCACCCATGCAATCAATGCGTCTTTGCCAACGCAGTGGCAGTTTATTGATTCCTTTCTTAAAGAAATCAGCTGGACGGGAGGCAACAAATTCTTCAAAGGCGTTTTGTACCGCCTTTCGGGTATTGAATTTTTTTCCCGCCAAGGAGTTATCCAAATTCTGGAAAAAGTAGTAATCTGTAGGCGCAAGGTCTGGTGAGTAGGGCGGATGACGGAGAACTTCCAACCCCAGTTCTTGCAACTTGGAGACCGTCTGCTGTGCAGTATGAGGTCGCGCGTTGTCGTGCAGGAGCAGTGGAGACGAGCGATTGACCAATGCTGGTTGGAGATGTGCCAGCTTCTCCATCATTGTGTTCAGTTCTTCACAGTACACATCTGCAGTAATGCTCACCCCGTTTGGTAAGAAGCTGTGATGAATCACACCGGCGCTAGACCACCAAACAGTGACCATCACTTTTCAAGGGGTAAGTTTTCGTTTAGGGCATTGTTTAGGTGCTGAACCAGGATCCAACCAACTTGCTGAGCGCTTGCGGTTATCAAACAGAATCCATTTTTCATCGCAGGTAACAATGCGGTTCAAAATTACTTCATTTGTGTGTCTGTTGAGCAGAGCAAGGCACGTCTCGACGCGTACTTCGCGCTGGCGATCATTGAGTTCGTGGGGGCACCCATTTGTCAAGCTTTTTTACCTTGCCAATTTGACGCAAACGGACCAATATTGTTTTGACGCTAACGTCGAAAGCTGCTACTAATTCAGCCGTAGATTGTGTATCATCAGCTTCCACAATCGCCTTTAATTCGTCATTGTCGACCAAAGTCTTCGGACGACCGCGAGGTTCATTTTTCAGGTCGAAATTCTCAGAACGGAAGCGAGCAAACCAATAACAGGTGGTGCGTTGGTTTGTAGTGTTAGCTCCGTAAACGTCGTTGATGTTGCGTGCCGCTTGTGCCGCGTTGCTGCCACGACGGTACTCATATTCCATAATTACTCGAATTTTTAACGTATCCATGATGACAAAAAAGATTGAAATGCGATGAAAATGTAACACTAATTAATAAACAAATGACTACTTTTGGAAAAAGAATTCCATGTTCTTAAAATAAAATTAATTTGAAATTAGAATTCTTAGCCAAACAAAAATTATTTGGATTTGAAATCACCAGTACTGCAGAACGGCAATTTCATAGATAAAGACCTATTATTTATGTTTGAACTTAACACTTACTTAAAGTATACAACTGAAAAAAGCGCCATCTGTCGGGTGGTGCTAGAACTATACAACAGTTACACGGTACTCATTGTAGCTTCCCTATTTACGAGAAACAATAAAGGTCCCTGATTATATGAAAAGCAAGGAGTTTTCAAAATATTTGCCCAGATGTCGCTATCAGGATATTTCATGTATAAACTAATATTTAGGTATTTTAGACAGTTATTAATTGACGTTATCAATTATTATACGGTTATAATGTAATTATAACCTAAACCTGACAGATGAATCAGTATCTGTCCAACTACCAAAATATTTATAAAATTGAAATTTAATAATATAATCTTACGGTAAATGAATCTTTCAATATTACATCGCTAATTACCCATAAATTTATTATTTATTTCACGAATTCATCAAGAAGTAGGGTTATTTATTACTGAGTTAATCAATTAAAAATCTACCAATGACACAATCTTCAAGTTTCAGCTAGACAGAAGTTTGTTTAACATTTGTTATCGCACTCTAGCGCCGATATTTGGAACCTCAGCTCGAAACTTTGCACTCTTGCAGAGTTGGCAAAATTGTATACACAGTAGTAAACAGACTGATTAAAACTCTCACTCGCGGACACAAGGTTTACATTTGAAGAAAGGTTCGCAAGAAATGAAATCAAAGGAAGTTCTAACATATTTGTTTACCATCAAAAGTGTTTTCTTCTTCTTTGATTCACATGTCTTACTATTGTTTAGAATGTCGAATAAAATTTTTATTTCTAGATTTACTATAAATATAATATCTTATAATTAAGTACGTTAACTCACTTACTACGTAATTTTAAGGTGCTTTATCGTAAGTTCAGTAATACATAGGATCATCAATTTTGGTTATTGCCATGGTAAGCCCTAAAGGTAAGCAATATATAACAAATACCAGTTTAACAATAGAAGTTTGAATCAGATTCACGATTTTTTTCTCAACTTTGTTAGTTTCGCACAGAGATAATGTGCAATTAGCAATATAAAGAGAGAGAGAGATGATCGCAATTTAATACGATTCACTTCTCTTTCCCTTGACATGAGCATTATATGTCGGAGTTTTATTTTAAACAAATAACAAAAAGTCACCAAGATTGTCAGACATGATTTAGATGCAAATCAGTGAGTCATGGTAATTGCAAAGTCCGTTAAATGCCTTGAGATTAACAATTACATGCTTGACAAAATGATCGAACGATTTGATAGCAGACTCCTTCTCCATCAAATCCAAAAGATCTAATAGACATATACGAAGATTGTCACATTGTCAGATTTACGTCAAAATCCCGAATTAAATGAAATGAATATTTGTTTTAATAAATACACTAACTGACACGCTCAACTTCTTCTGCGCCAAATCGGTTATAACCGATTCTAATTTTATTTCCAGGCGCGAACAATCATAAAAAACCTAGAACCCGATTACAGCGACTCTTACCGGGTCCAATTGTGATTACAAACTAACCTATATATATAAGCAAGAAATGTCACTTCCGCGCCCCATTTACTATTCTCGCAACAACGCAATAATTTTACCGGCTTATAGTTCTTTTTTTCCCATTATCTTCTAACCAATACCACCAATTAACATGTTGTAAAAAATAAATTTTATCTCCATGGAATTTTCATTTTGATTTAGCTCTTTGTTCTAACAAGAATTTGTAATGTATACATGAAACCTGTATCTAATAACATTAGTAATATGGAATTGTAACATTTATTTTCTTTTTCACATCAAAACAATTTTTTTTGGCTGAAATATTAAACTCAGATATATGGTGTCTCGTATTTTTTGTAAAGGTGACAGTAATTAATTTTTCTATGGATTTATTCCTTTATCTATACTAATATTATAAAGAGGTAAAGTTTGTGACGTTGTGGCGTTGTAAGGGGTAATCTCAGGAACTACTGGTCCGATTTGAATAATTCTTTCAGTGTTATATAGCTCATTCAGCGAGAATGGTTATTATCATCACGCTAAGGCCAATAGGAGCGGAGCACAGATGAAAAATATTTCAAAACCGAGATGTTTTTTTTTTTAGAGTTTCTGCTGTGTCAGCGTTAGCCCAGAGTAGTAACTATTACTACGCGGACGAAGTCGCAGGCAGGGGCTATAATCTATATACTAATATTATAAAGAGGTAAAGTTTGTGAGGTTGTAGGGGGTAATATCTGGGGATTCGGAGAAAAATGGTCGAACGAAAACTTTTCTTACGAACGTTGCCTTAATTATGAGATATATATGATTGAGTTCTAGAGAAAAGTTTTAGCTTGATAATGCCTATTACCGCCCAACGAAGTGGGCACGGGTCGGCTAGTATCAAATCATTCCAGCAACGCACGCCATATTATAAAATTTTGATAATTTTAATTACATTTATTGTGATCAATTATTGAAAATATAGTTTTACCAAAATAGAAAGTAATCTAATATACCTTTCTAATAGTGAAAATCGGATCAGCAGATAGTACCAGCGATTACCCCGAACACCCATAATCACAAACTTCGTCTTCAACTTTTTAATATTGGAGTTTCATAGAACGAATTCTGCCAGTGTCAAGTCAGTCATGGAAAAGTCACTTTATACGTAGTATTAAATTTTGATTATATAATTTAGTTCTTCCAGATTAGGCAACTTAAATTCACAAAAACAAACACAACACGTACAGACGTCATGCTTTAAATAAATATATATTTACATAATAATCACGGTTAGTTATTGTGTTATGTTAAAGTTTAATTTAGTTAAGACATATAAAATTAGCCAGAGTATTGACAAAAAGAGAAAAAACACACCTTTGTGCCTTTGTTAAAATCAGACGGACCTAGTATATCGTTAGGTAAAATATCATACAATACAAAACCAAATTGGGGCAATTGAAAAAAATGTGTTCTAAAGTGCCTTCATCCAACCCACATTCATATATTAAGTTATCCCTGATTCTGAGCTTTGCAAGATGGACTGGAGAACACACGTCTACAGATAGATCCTCAGTCTACAGGTAGTCGACGCAGCAAACTTGCAACAGTCACGAAATTTATAAAGCTATGGTTTACCCAGAACGTTAACTTGAATGGAAGCTTTTGAAAAATTTGCCTTTAATTTGGTTGGATACATTACAGTTTACGTTCCATGATGCAAACAAATCAGTCTTGTTTGGAGTAGATAAATCCTGAACATAGGCTTTATAGTGATTAAAATACCCAACCTGGATAGCTTCATTAGCAAGAAGATCAACAGCTGCATTACCCTGGATCCCACTATGTCCTGGTATCCATGCCAGAACATACATAAATTCCTAAACAATGACATTGATGCAAACAGAATTCAATCATTATGATAACTGGAGATTTTACTGTAGAAAAAATCTGAGTATGCTGAATAGCTTGTAAGCAGTTTAGAGAGTCTGACAATAGGATAGTTTGATCTAATTTATGTGATATCACCTATTTGATAGCTTCTAATATAGCAACTACTTCCCCTGTGTAGGTGGAAGATAAAGAAGGGTATGTTATTACCTCTATATAATATTACTGTAGATAAAAATGATATACATATATAATGTATCACATTGTCATATAAATAAATGTATTATTGCAAGTATACGGGTTCATAAATATCATTGCCAAATGTTGCGAAATTAATTTTTTTTTATTAAAAACAACGTAAAGCATTTTAACCAAATGTGGGTAAATCGGAAGCTGAGGGGTAGATAAAATAGCTGATTATATTTAATTGGAATATGTCAAAAGTTCCAATAAGAACAAAAAAACCCTTTCTTTCTTTAAGGTAAACAGTTTCAATAGTATATAAAAAAATATTATATATAGATTTTTTGAGCTAGGTACCCTCTCGGGCGTCCGCAGAACACCCTACTAAATTATTATCACAGTCTGATCAGTAGTTTCGGCATACCTTGAGGACAGACACACAAACATTGATTTTTATATATAAAGATTATTTCCCTTAAAATACACAGTCGCATATCGAACTTAACGACAGTTATATTTATTGTAATTTGTGGTTCGAGCTACCATAAAAAAGTCTGACTCTCAAATGCCACTACAAACACACCGTCGATCATTATTAGATATCCATTTTGGGATATTGGTTTTCGGTGTATGGAAAAATGTATGGAAAACGTATGGAACGAAATGTTCATGGTGAAAGTATTATATTATTATTGAAGCTCTGTTTAATACAAGTCTAACAGTCTACACTTGACAATATGTCCGCACACGTCGACTTGCTTCGATAGTAACGATTTCTTCGCTTTCTAGTACTAAAATGTTAACATTATCATAATTATCACTAATGTTCTTTATTAATGTAACTTGATACTTGGATGAAAACACTCAGAGACATAATCTTGTGTCGAATATTCGACAATATAATTATATGTAACAAGCTGGGAGCAAACATTTACGTATTCCAATGCCGAGTCCCAGCAGCGCGGCGCAGCGACCTCTGTGGCTGGTTAACTAACCAACGCCCGTCCGGACAACTTTGCACCGCGTTACACTGAGAGATCAGTATGCTCACTTCACAATTCACATTTGATAACTTATCACAATAAAGATAAACATTGTAGTTCTTCTCATTATATAATATCAGAAGAGTCATTTTAATATTGATCTCAAACTATATCATTTAAAAATTTAATATAATAATGACTTACACTTAATTTAGAACTATTAGAGATTTTCCATTATAAACAGTAGATTATATTATGTGATTCAATAACTTTTAGAGTTAGTTCAAATACAAGGTTTCTTAGTTAAACTCCAGTACCGTTAGACTGATCATCATGAATCCACGCTCAAGTGGTTTTTTTTCTCGTGAGAAATGGCGTCAGACTTTATTTTACTGTTATACATTTTTTTACTATTTATTTTACTACTAAATTATAAATTCTCGTTAAAAAATAATTTCACCTAATGTTAAGAGACGCGATAACTAAAGAAGCTTAATTCTGATAGATAGGTGGTAATCATGATAGCTAGATAGACAAGCACTTGTGATCAACTAGCGATACAAGCTCATCAGACTTATAAATAATCATAGGAACTAGTGGCGAGAAGCGTTTTAGAAATATCTTTAAAAAACCACGAAATTGAATTTATCTATATACAATAATAATACTGTAACAAGGCCAAATCTGTACATTAAATATTTTTTGAAAATTATAATCGGGGTAGACTTTGTTATAAATAAAAAAAATTGCCAAAAATAATGCTTTTACAATTTTTGTCTGTCTGTCTGTCCCTTTGAACACGTATCACTCTGAAAGTACTCAACCAATGTTGACGAAACTTGACACAGTAATAGCTAAAGTTACATCTAAAATACTTTTTGTCCCATGAAACTCAAGGAGTTCTTCAGGATAACGGACGAAAGACATAAACTTGTAGTTAATGAAATCCTTAATGGATATTGGGAAATTTTCTTTGTGCTATATATAGATGACAGATTCCCTAAAAATTTAAGCTATATATCATCTGTCTCTGATACTTAAAAAAAATATGGTTGGGTTCCGAACCGAGGGCTTTGTCGGTACCCGTATAATATTCAGTACATTGCAACTGAGCTACGGCTACACGACGTTTAAATGCGTAATTATCAACCACATATGAAAAATATGTGTAAACGAAACTGTCACTTATATGTTGTTACATTTATTTTATTGTATAAAAAATGCTTGCTAAACAGAGGTGACAGGATTTTTTCCTAAAATATAAACCTAGATAATAGTTACATTGCACTGTAGAAGATGAATCTCAATTAGAGTTCTGTCAGTACGTGTGTTGTTTCGATATTTTACAAAATTAGTTTTGTAAATATTGTTGAGTCATGAAGTACTTGGGTTCAGGTTTGTGAATGTACGATTAAAATAATTGGTTGAGGTGTTTACTGTTACCATACTGTTATATTTACGAGTATAGTAATATGATAAGGAGAGGTAAAATTTTGTTTTCGGAGAATTCTTGGTACTACTAATCTGATTTTAAAAATTCTTTCACTGTTAGAAGGATATATTATCCCAAGTTCAATATCTCAGTCAAAGATTTTTTTTTCGAACTGACTACGCTATTGGCCTAGCAAGGTCTTAACAGCTTCACCGGACTATTAAGGCCAGCGCTTAAGGCACTCTGCCGATTTTATTTGACAACTAGCTCAAGGGTGCACGGCACACCTCGGCTTGGGCTGTTGCCTGATACATGCAATTCGCGACCTATCTGAGCTAACCTAAGCTAAGCTAATTATTCATACATATATGAGTTGTTGAAACATATATGTGTACCAAGCATACATACCACAACAACTCTTATATATATATATATATATATATATATATATATATATATATATAAATATATATATATTTCGTATCGGATAATTTTCTAAACTATTTCAGTTTGATAAGGGTAAAAAATAAAACCCTTCCACTTTCATGTGGAAGCGTGTATGCTTGTCATGTGTGGAGGTGATATGTGTAATGTTGTCGCAGTGATGTAAGATTTTGTGTCACTGTATCGCGCGAGCAGCGCATTCAAGGGCTCCACGTCAAGGGTACGAACCTAGGCTTGAGCCGCTGCCGAGGGGGGGCCTAAACTGATCTGTGGGAACGCAATTTAACCCCATTCCACGGCGGCGTGATCTGTGGTTACGCGGGCGTAGGTATTAACACGCTCTGTTTGGAGAGACAGGCTGGTACTGATCGTTCGCTGCCGTTATTTTATCGGGAGGATCGATAAAAATATGTCGCAAACGTCTTTTGTAGCGCGCAGCGTTGGTTACGGTTTCGTATTTTGCGGCGGATACCACTAACGGACTGGGTTCTCAGTCAAAAAGTTGTTTTATATGTCAAAAGTAAAACAAATTTGACAAAATAAAGTTTGGATGCAGATTCCACGTATACTTTATAAAACAAACAACTAAATGAAAATGGAAATTTAATATAGATAAAGTTTAGTTTTAATATAGATGAAGTTACAAGGGGTACTGGGAAGATATTTATCGGTAATATATGTAGGTTATTTTTTTATCTTACTTGGACCCGGTAGGTGATGCTGCGAACGGGTTCTAAGCTTATATTAAAAGATATGTTTGAGTGAGTCCCGGGATAGTTTGGATTCAAAATTTGAAACGGTAGGTGTCGCTGCAATCGGGTTTTTAGGTATATTTAGATTTTTCGCCTTTAAAAATACAATTGAAACCGGTAATAACCGATTTGGTGCAGACGAAGTCGCACGGGTCAACTAGTAATATAATAACTGTACAGAATCTCCCTATATAAAGCTAATGTAAATTCTACACAACAACAGTATGTAGATAGCGTCGAGTCTTTAACTTTAGTTGAGTCCTATAGACGAAAGTTTAACCCACGTCTTCATAGTTCGTTGTTGCCTCATGAATACCTAATCTATAAAATGATGTACCTAAGAGTACATAATATAAATCATTTGAGTCAAAGCGAAGCTTAATTAGCAATCATTTGGCTTTAATTTATAACTTTTGTTGAGCGCCGTAACTCGCGTTAAACTGTTTCCAAAGTTACTGAAGAATTCATTTTTCTTTGTAACAAGCTACCGGTGCCTTTTTAATTGTTTTCTTAACACATTTATAATGATAAGTCTTTTCGGAGGTTTTATTACGGGTTGGGTCTTTTGTTCTACGTTATGTATTTTATAAAATAAAATGATTTACATTATCATTGCGTTCTTATCGGAAACTTCGCAAATCAAACTAATTTAATCAAACTAAAACATCATTTAGAGATACTATTTTATCAACGTTAAGGCAATAATTTCATTATTATAAAGTAGGATATCGAAACTATGAAAACAGTCCTGTATTTTCATTTTTGACGAGCCATTTATAAAAAACAATCGTGTATAATTTAGGGCTCCTGTAAAGCTGGATTAGGTACCCTGTAAAGTTAAGCAAAGTATAAGAATAAAGGATTTAAGTAATAATTACAAAAGTAACTCACTAGCTTGAAGTTTGATTGAGTTGATGAAATATCCTAATGGTTTCAGGAATGCGAACGGGACGATTCATACAAATCCAACAAATTCAATTAAAATCCTAGCGAACGAACCGAAGGATACGTCGCGTCGTGTTGTCACCACACCCCGAGTTATAAGCGTTTTTTTATGATTTCATTTATACATTATTTTAAAGAGTAATTTGTTTTTTGAAGTAAAATTTTTTCCATTGCTTTAAATTTTTTCGTTTATTTATCGCATGTCGCATTAGATTACGCGGCCGCGGATTAAGGGTGAAGTGAAAGGTGCTCGGTAGAGCAGTCAAGCCCAATATGTGTATTATCTGACTAATTACATCTATTATGTATTCCGTACGCAGATTCAAATTAAAATCTATAGTCGAATATCTTATCTGCTATTAATTTCTCATTATCATTCTCATTCTCAAATTATTAAGTTAAGATTAAAAACGCCATTTTAATACCCTAAATCGAATACTTTTCCAAAAATTTTCAGATTTACAATCCGAAAAAAAGATTCACGTGCATCGTGGTTTTATAAAACCACACTTTTTTTTCTTTTATCATCTCGGCAAATAATTGCTTGGGTTGAAAATGTTGCCAATACACTCACACAAATCTACAGATTTCATTTGATGATTTCATAGGAAGAAACGAAATACCTTGCCTGAAAACGGTTAAACCGTTTATAAATTTGCTAATTAACACAAGTATGAAATTGCTTTAAAATTAAAAGTTAGTGAACAGACGGTAAGAGAATTGTAAAGAGAAACACCAGAAAAAAGGGTATATGGATCTCGTAACTGATGGAATACATATCTTGAATAATCTCTTTGTGGACTTTCTTCTTTCTTTCTTGAGAAAATATGTTCCTCATTAAAATGTTTTCATCTGTAACATAAATTTTACCGTTATGACAGGAAAATGTGTATTAGTTGGACCATCGCGCAACTATCCCTTGGCAAGTCGCCGCGGCCACTCGACTTGAGCCTTCCGATTTGCATAAGTTTTAATCAAAGAGGTTGGCGTGGCGTCACGCGGCGCCTCGAGACCGTGACTGGCCTCTCGACAGTTCCCGGGTGCACACTCTCCAACAGATTTAAAACAAGTTTTAATTTGTCGCACTCCACAGGGGCAAACGGATTGATTGCACTTTTGCTTGATTTGCTTTATGACGATTTGACACGACTTTTTATTTGAAAAATTTCATTTACGGTGAGTAAAATAGAGGTTTATGTGACAACTTCCCACGGTATATCTAGGAAAGCTAGTAATTTTTTTTTTCATTTTATTACAATGTTATATTATTCCTAACTCAGCAAGACAAAGATCTAAGATTCATTATACTGGTGCTTCCACAACAATTACAATAGTTTTTAACTTGTTACTTTACTTTTATTACTATTATTTATTATTATTATTATTATTATTACTAAGATATTTAAATAAGATAAAGTATCTACATCTACAGCGGTTAATACAATATTACTAGTAGCATGGTACATACGCAAACAACACTGAATACGGAATTGCGTTCTGCCTATACCATTGTTTTCTTTTAATAATTATCTAGTACCTGGATGACGGAACTTAGCTCGGTTCTTTAAAAATGCATTTTACTTTGGGGCTGGTGAACAATCAATTCATTCTACGGAAAGCTTGATCTGGAAGTCTAAATAAAATCTTTACGTATGGTGCGGGTAACCCCCGCGCAGAAGTTAGCTGTATATTTCGATCCTCTTCTACTCGCATCATTATGTACCCCTGCATGTAACGGTTTTGCGCTATTTTATATAATCTATAGGTTTTTATTTTTTATAATTCATAGGCATTTTTTTATAATTTACTAAAAGACCCGCGCAACTTCGTCTGCACCAAATCGGTTATTTCCGATTCCAATTTTATTGCCAAACGCGAAATATCTTATAAACCTAGATCCCGATTGTAACGTGTCCAATTGTGAATTTAAACTATCCTATATATATTGGCAAGAAATGTCTTCCCGGTATCCCCTGGGCTGCTCCTCTGGCCCACACCTCCGCGCCCCATTGACTATCCTCGCAACAACACAATAATTTTACCGGATTATAATTTTTATGTTCTAACTAACTCTATCAGTTAACATGCTGTAAAAAGTAAACTTTATTTCCATGAAGTTTTCATTTTGATTTAGCTCTTTGTTTTAATAAGTATTTGTAAAGTATACATGAAATAACTTACTAATTGTAACATTTATTTTCTTTTTCACATAACCATAAACAAGCTTTTTGGTTGAGATATTAAAACTTAGATATATGTGTGTTGTATTCTTTGTAAAGCTAACAGTAACGAATTTTGCTATGGATTTTATTACTTTATATATATACTTATATATACTTTATATATATATATATATATATATATATATATATATATATATATATATATATAGTACCAGAGTTTATCCCGAACATCCAAAATCACAAACTTCAACTTTTTAATATTGGAGTTTCATAGATACAAATTCTACCAGTGTCAAGTAAATCATGGGAGAGTCACTTTATGGGTAGTATTAAATCTTAATTAATATAATTAAATAATTACAACACATACAGACAACATGCTTTAAATAAATATTTATTTACATTACAATTACTGTAAGTTATTGTGTTATATTAAAGTTTAATCTTGTTAAAATATATAAAATTAGCCAAAATATTGACAAAAGGAGAAAATACACAATTTAGTGCCTTTGTTAAAATCAGACGGACGTAGTATATTGTTAAATAAAATATATCACAATACAATACTGAATAGGGGTAACTGAAAAAAATGTGTTCTAGAGTGCCTTCATCAAACACACATTCATATATTGAGATGTCCCTCATTCTGAGCTTAGCAAGATGGACTGGAGGGCACACGTCTACAGATAGATCCTCAGTCTACAGATAGTAGACGCAGCAAATTTGCAACAATCACTAACTTTATAAATCCAAGGCTTACCATGTTATCTATTCTATACATATAATAAAAATGAAGTGTCTGTATGTAATATCAAAATAACACTTTTTTACTGATTGGGTGTGAAAGTATATACGCTACTGATAACAAAAATGCAATTTTTAAAATTTTTGTCGGTCTGTCTGTCTGTTTGTTCCGGGTAATCTTCGAAACGGCTGGACCGATTTTGACAGGAATTTCACTAGCAGATAGAAAAAATTACAGCGCGTTACTTAGGCTACTTTAAATTAGACTATCTGTTAACCGCGACTTCATCTGCCATGCTATCTTCAAAACGGTTAGACCGATTTCCACGGGACTTTCACTAACAGATAGCTGACCTTATAAAAAATAATTTAAGTAATTTTAATTTAGACTAGATGTTAACCGTGGATTCGCCTGTAGTGCTATCTACGAAACGGTTCGACCGTTTTTATGAGACTTTCACCGGCAGATAGCGGACATTATAAAAATTAATTGAAGCAATTTTAGTTTATACTAGCTGTTAACCGTGGCTGCGCCCGCAGTGCTATCTTCAAAACGATTCGATCGATCTTCAGATAACTTTCATTGGCATATAGCTGATCTTATAAAAAGTAATTTAAGCAATTTTAGTTTATACTAGCTGTTAACCGTGGCTTCGCCCGCCGTGCTATCTTCAAAACGATTCGATCGATTTTCACATAACTTTCACTGGCAAATAGCTGATCTTATAAAAAGTAATTCGAGAAATTTTAGTTTATACTAGCTGTTAACCGTGGTTTCGTCCACAATGCTATCTCCAAAACAGTTAAACCAGTTTTCACAAGACTTTCACTGGCAGATAGCTGACTTTACAAAAAGCAATTTAGGTAATTTTAGTTTATACTAGCTGTTAACAGTGGCTTCGCCCGCTGTGCTATCACCAAAACGGTTACATCGATTTTCACGGGACTTTCACTGGTAGATAGCGAACCTAATAAAAAGTAATTGTGGTTATTCTATTTTGGACTCTGTCTGCTTGAAATTTAGCAAGATTTCAACTCATTTTTTATTTTTAATAAGAGAAATAATTATCAGCTTATTGTTTACAATTCGACATTATAATTATTAATAACATTAATGATATAGAGGTCTTCCTAATAAGATCTTAGATTATAAATGTATTACGTAAAGAGTTCCATAATACAATTTGTTGCGGAACAGACAAGCGTTTATTTTTTGTATAGTCACAAAATCTTAATTATAATAATGGCAATTTATATTAAATGTAATGTAAATCTTTATAATAATATTTTAAGTTATTGTTTCAATAGATCCTTATACAGTGTAAGTGAGCACTGAGGTAGTTATATGGTTGGTTATGGTTCTAAATGTGTTGCTGATGACAAATCTCATTTGGCACGCTCTTTGTATTTATATATCTAATGTACACGTTACATGTTACTTTTAGTGGCGTGCGCGTCGTACTTACAATTGCCTTTAAAGAGCGTTTCTGTAATTGTACATAGTCTCACAATTCTATAATTCTTTAATAAGATTTAAAAAACGTGTGCGGAGCTGCGGGTACAGCTAGTCTTGAATAGAAACATAAGATTTGCCTTTAATTTGGTTGAGTATAATCTCGTTTGAGTTCCATGATAGAAACAAATCAGTCTTGTTTGGGGAGGATAAATCCTGAACATAGGTTTTATAGTGTTCAAAATATCCAGTCTGGATAGCTTCTTTACGAAGAAGATCAATAGCTTCATTACCTTGGATCCCACTATGGCCTCGTATCCATACCAGAACTACATACATTCCTAAACATTGATACGAATGGAACTGATTAATTGTGATAACTGATATGTAATTTAAATATGTCATCATGTCAAAATAATATCACAGGTAGTGTAAAAAGTTTTAATAAGAAGAAAAAGCCCTCCCCTTCTTGAAGGCAAACAATTTCATTGATAAAAAAAAAACAATATATATAGTTTTTTTGAGCCAGGAACCATCTCAGGCGTCCCCAGCACACCCTGCAAAATTATTATCATAATCTGATCAGTAGTTTAGGCATGCGTTGAGGACAAACATACAAACATTTATTTTTGTATATAAAGATTTAGCGTATGGTTACAACATCATCTGATGTCAAATGACAACGTGGCCTAAGATGGTAAACACTCCAAATCTCGAGGGCACTGGCTCTCAAGTGCAGGTGCCGGACCACACCAACTAATTATTGGCGATAATCTTACAACCTGAGGGTAATAGCTACTAGTCAAGCGGTCTTAGTAAAAATCCTAGCACAAGCTATCTATGATTTCACGACGATGTTTTGTTCACCTGAAGTTCCGACTCAGTTGCAAGGTTTCGAACTTACTTCTATCGACGCTGTGTCCGAACATGCTATGTCATCATCGCTTCGAACGATGTACTCCAATAACTTTATTATTGCGGTAGTCATTTCAGAATTGAGTTATAGTTAACTATTTCATTAACAGCTTCGTCAAGATCTAAAAAGTACGGTTTTGCGACGGGTGAGCTGTCATATTCATTTTATTATATACTTGTCCGCAAACGATAAAACTATCAATACCATGACTATTTGTTGTTCTGTCATTTATGCATTGATTTTTTTAATATCCTTTTTCCGAATGTGAGTGAGGGCTTAAAAAGAGATGTACTAATTAATTTTAAATTTTGTATGCTCCATCATAGTTCGTCGGTGCAAACAGTCACCAAGTGAAGTAACAACACACTTATATGTGGCTAAATAATTATGTATGTTGGAGTGGTTTGAATCTTATTTGACAGGTGGGCGATTACGCGTTGTCATAAATGGCTTTTCCTCTGACCTTTACAACATCAAATCAGGTGTCCCACAGGGTTCTTATTTGGGTCCCCTATTGTTTAATGTGGGGCATTTCACGTCAAGCGGACGACCGAAAACAATGGAGTCATGAATTTTGTTTATACTCTGGTCAGTTATACTTCTAGTAGACATGGATGTATACAGACAATTTTTTTTCGTATTATGCTTTATAATGAGTAATGAGCTTTTAAAAATTTACTAAGAATGAAGGCATCACTTTTTGGATGCTAATTATCTGTATCAATTAATTTCTAAAAAAGAAACTAAAAAGTATTGATTCTTATAGTTAAAAAGTTTTTAATTTTTTAATTTTATTTTATTATATAGTAAACCGGAAGTGAAAGTTTCAAATCGATGTTTGAGCAACTTCGACACTTTATTTTTAAATATTTTAACTTTGAATTAAAGTTTTAAATGTACTAATTCTTCACAAAAAAAATTAAAACGTGATCGCCAATAGTCTGCCTGTAAATAGGGTCATATCTAGCAATACTGTTGAACTGTACATTTTACTGTATTTTAATAAAATGTACTGATGTTGACTCTGTTGGTAACCTAAATAAATAAAATAAATAAAAAATTAATTATTAGCTCTACGACGTCTTCCGACTCGTCTTTATTGTTCTAATCGGTAATCTCGTTGTTCATCATTTTCAGCGCCAACACTTTATACTGCACGTTCTCGTCAAACATTTCAATCATAAGACATTTCTGTTCGTATAATTTAAGTCGCCTTTTGCGAGCATCTTACTTTAACAGCTCGTGTGGGACGAGCGGAAACCTGATTATTCCCATAAAGGTATTCTTAAAATTATTCTTGACTATGCGAAGTATGAAAATTGTGGGTGACGATGACTTGACTTAAGGTGTTCTTGAGATGTCGTGGTTTCATGAGGTAAGGGTTGCTTTGAGCGTTTCATAAAGATCTTTGCGGCATATTTAAGTAAACGCGTTGATTATAAATACACATGGTTTGTCATATCATGAGTAGACAATTTGATTTTGAGTGTAACCTCAAATGCATCGATAAATAATTTTACTCATAGAAGGAATCAAATTTTACTACGAATATAATTTGTACTCTTTTCTCAAATGCAAAAGTAAGCGCGTTGAAAAGTGTCAGCTAAACTATTCGACAAATATAATCTAAAAAAATCTAAGCTAAATTATTTTTCAAGTGAAGCAATTTGATTAAATTAAAAAAGGCATGAGGTTCATTGAATTTTATCATATAATAAATTGACTTGAAAAGAAGGTGCTCATCTGAACATGGTTGCCTACATAAGTAGGTAACTTTCGTTATTCTTTAAAAGACGTTGCCCGATTTCTGTGAGTATAATTGTGCCGTTACATTTCAAAATAAGTTAAATACAAAATTAGCCGTTCCTAATAGTTTACGTTGTATTTCAAGATCTTCTAAATGTTGTAACATTTCAAATTTGAACATTAAAAAAAAAACTAAAAATGTCATGAACGGCACAATTTCATCTTCGTTCTCGGTGTATAAAAACGAAGCATTTTTCCTCAATAAAACATAGAAAAAAATTAAAAAAAAGACCATTTTCCCTCCAAAAAAACGACATTTAAAAGTGAGATAGCTCAGTTTCAAACTGGGGTTAGACGGATTCACGAAGCGTCCGATTTCCATCTGAGCTACTTTTGTTTTGACAGCAGCGGTTAAATTTACCTTCATATTTTTTTCATTTTCTGAAACTCTGATAAAAAAGTTTTCTATGAATGAAATCTAGCTAGATCGATCTATCGTCACTGATTACGAGTATAGAACTATAACAATATGCAAATACACAAGAATTGCTCGTTTAAAGGTATTAGATAGATATATCTGAATCGAAAATTTTGTACCCATTTTAATTTGGCATACTTAAAGTTTATATGTAGAATTTTTTTTAAGTCATAGGATGCAAACGAACTTTTGAGTGTTAAGTGATCACCACCGTCCATAGACACTTGCAACACCAAGGGAATCGCAAGTGCGTTGCCAGCCTGTGTGAGGGAGGGGGAGGGGATGGATGAGGAGAGGAGGGGAGAGGGAGAGGAGAGGAGGGGAGGGGGAGAATAGGTGGGTGACCGGCGCTCTCACTGACCGAACGAAACGCAACAATGCAAACACTGTCACTTCACGTCGACTTTTCTGGGTCTGGTGGTACTACCGCGGGCAAGTCAACCCATTCAGGCTGAAGTCAATAATAGCTTCAGCGTGGCTTTACTACCTACAAAAGAAGTGCATAAAGCTATTTTTTTACATAGAAAATGCATTAGAAATACAGTAAATTAATTAAAATAAACATTACACACACTACTGATTGAATGATACACAACATATACACCATATACAGACATGTAAATGAAAAAGACATTTCGCCATTCTTCCTTTTCACAATAACACTAAAACTATATTTTTCACGCTATTTCATTCCTTATCTATTTATTATTTCACTCTCATCACGCTATTCTATTGTTTTCACATTCACTCTTACGTTTCAGTTACATTTTTTCAGCCTACATTCGATATTTTTAACATGATTTACTTTCTATACCTTACATGCCCTTCGAAATTAATTGGCCAAACTTTAGGTTCATTTTATAATATAATATGTAATTCATAATATACATTAATAAATACTTAAATAATAAATTGATAAATAATATATCTTTAATATATTTATGATACCACTGAAATAATATTCTCTTTGGACTTATTGAATGTCAAAATGAATTAAAGTCGTATATATATATATATATATATATATATATATATAATAATATAAGATATATATATATATATATATATTATATTATTATATATATATTATATACTAGCTGACCCGCGCAACTTCGTCTGCACCAAATCGGTTATCACTGGTGTCAATTGTATTTTTAAACGCAAAAAAATTTAATAAACCTAAAACCTTATTGCAGCCACACCTACGGTTTCCAATTGTGAATTCAAACTATCAACGGACTCACTCAAACATATACCCAGATGGTATGTGAGAAATCTTTTAAAATAAGCCTACAACCCGTTCGTAGCATCATCTACTGGGTTCAATAAAAAATAAAAACTAATCGACATATATTGGCGGTAATGTGAAAAAAGCTTTAGAGGTCTATGGACACCCAGTTTCTAACGCAGTTCCTTTCCCTTTTTTGTAGACTTTTACTATACAGTCAGTATATTATAAAATATCAAGTTGATGAGTTAAATTGTAAACTAAACGATAAAATATATTCATAAAATAAATAATGATAAATGAAACACTGAACGATATCATAACTATTTTTAACTTGTATTAAAACTTTTTCGCACTCCATTGTATTGAAGAAAAATAGAAATATTAAAAAGATATGAGCACGACGCGTCAAATGTCACTTGCCTGTAACTATTTGTCTAAGAGCTAGCAACGGCTTCGACAAATTTTCTATAAGCCAGTTTTTTATATATCTTTATGTTCTTCCGAACAGCGTGCGGGCTACCTGGCTGCCGGTAAACTTTGCGTTTATTAGTGCATATCGCACCTTTACAAAATATTGTTTTTTATATAATTTTTTAATGTTTTGTTTTTTACTAACTTTGAAACGCTAATAAAACATGAAATTATTATTGCCAGACATTTTTTTTATTAAGAAAAAAGTGCCCGGTGCTATTTTTTTGTAAATAAAATAAGTATGTTCAAACCATATTAAGATAGTTGTAATTTTAATATGTTTTTTTTAATGAGGGCTTAGTCGCTTGCGCGACTATATCGCCTAAGTGACATACAACTATATAACAATAAGAATGACAATAAACTTAACAATAGCTTAAATTAATTTTGTACAATTCTTTAGCATCTTTCGAAATGGGGTCAGACAATAACGAATTGTACAAACCAGTGTGGAAAGAAACAGAAGCATTAAGCCAAGATCTAATATCTTCGCTTCGAACACATTCTGCCAGGATGTGGTGCACATCATCGATGAGTTCACAACTCTGGCAGAGTATTGATGGTACTTTATGCATCAGGTAGGCGAACTTCTTACATGGGATGTGTCCTGAGCATAATCTCATTCCTGTGATTGCTTCCCGACGGCAAATCGTACTGTCATTAATCCATGGTGACCTAAGGGATGTGGCGTTCTGTACCATATTCCTTTTATTTTAGAACGCTCATCAAAGTATTCCTTCCAATGCAAGTAACAGCTATTTTTAAATACCGAGCATACATCCAAGTAAGTTGGTAAAATATTAATAGTAGCACCTTCGAAGGATCCTTCTCTAGCTAAAAGATCAGCTCTTTCATTCCCAGTTATACCTATATGAGAAGGGATCCATTGTAAAACAAGTACTTTGTTCTTTGCTTTGAAATCTAGTAATTGCTTCAAAATAGTGTATGTAGGCTATCGGTATTCCTCGAAAAGTCGAGGTACATCGAGCTACGTGTTGAAGAGCACTTTTTGAGTCGGATAAAATAACAATCTTAATGGACTCAGTTGATTGTGCAAATGATAAGGCCTCTGCAATTGCTATCAATTCAGTGTGCATAATTGAAATATTTTCATCAATTTGAAATTTTATAAAAGTTTTAGAATTTGACTCAAAAAATGCGGCTCCTAAATAATTCCCAGCTTTAGATCCATCATTGTATATTTTAACAAAATTTTGATAATATTTATTTATATATTGAAGACAAATATATTTTATTTTAAGAACATCATATTGACGTTTTAGCTTCCAAATACCATCTACATTTATTTTAATTATATTGTGCAAATGAATGTTATCGACCGAGGTGTGTAAAGTGAACATTTCATGTTTTTTTTTTTAATTGGAGTATTTTTATATTGACAAAAAATAGAAACTAATAATGGTTTCTCTCTGTTACGCGAATAGAGTGATTGGAAAGAGGTAGACAGTTCTTTTGATACATTGGTTAGTTCGTTTTTTCCAATGACTTAAATTTAAATTAAATTTTTCCAGCTAGATGTAACGGACATATGCTCAATTCGCTTTCCATAACATACATTGGAGTACTTTTAATGAAACCCTCGATAATTCTCATGTCCTGGTTTTGGACTTTTTCAAGTTTATAGAGGTTAACCTGAGCACTACTATCATAAAGAAAGCTCGCATAGTAAATTCGACTGCGTGTAATATTGAAGTATAAACGAACTAAATGTTATGGATGAACACTCCAATTAAAACCAGCTAATGCTTTGAAAACGTTTAGAAACTTAGAGCTAAATTCTGCAACTGCATTGATATGTTTACCTCATTTTATGTATGATAAAGATAGCGATAATTGTGGAAGCGCCTGTTATAGACGCATGTATTCAAGATGACGTCAGTCTCAAGTCGTATGTCTACGTTTATCGTTGTTTTTCAGTATTTACGGTGAAATCTCAATATCATAATGGTTAATAAAATGAAATATGTTCTTTGCAATGGAAAAAATAAAATGGTGTGAATTGAATTATTTTATTTATAAAGAATATCATCGGGCACATTATTGTCAATAACCAAATTGTCTGGCAGTGATAAACTCATGTTTTTAATAGCGTTAAAATGTAACCGAAAAATGTTTTTCCTAAAATTATTTATAAATCAAAATTTTGAACTGTAAAGGTGTGATGCGCATTAAAAAACACAACGTTAGTCGGCTACCAGGTATCCCGAATCCTGTTTGGAAGGGCATAATATATCTTCATATTATAGAACCAGCTTTTCTAAAATTCTCGTTCTTCTAACGTTACTGGCTCTTGTACTAAGGTGTCGCAAAAAAGTCTAGTTACGTTAGCTACAATTTTTTGTTTTTCGTTATCCTGAAAAACCCCTTACGTTTTATGGGACAAAAAGTACCCTAAATGTAACCTTGTAATATTAGTTATTACTGTGCCAAGTTTCGTTAAAATCGGTTCAGTACTTTCAGCGTGATGCGTGTTCAGAGGGACAGAAAGACAGACAGACAAAAAGACAGACAAAAATTGTAAAAAGATTATTTTTGGCTTCTATATCGATAACAAAGTCTACCCTGATCAAAATTTTCAAAAAATATTTAATGTACAGATTTGACCTTGCTACAGTTTTATTATAGTATAGAAGATATATATATATATATAGCACTGCGGGTGAAGCCATGGTTAACAGCTAGTATAAATTAAAATTGCCGAAATTACTATTTATAAGGTCAGCTATCTGCCAGTGAAAATTCCCTGGAAATCGGTTCAGCCGTTGTGGAGATAGCATTGCAGACGAAGCCACGGTTAACAGCTAGTCTAAATTAGAGTAGCCTAAGTAACCCGCTGTAATTTTAGCCGTCGTTTCGGAGATTACCCGGAACAAACAGACAGACCGACAAAAATTTTGAAAATTGCATTTTTGTTATCAGTAGCGTGTATACTTTCATACCCAATCAGTATTTTTTTTTATTTTGATATTACATACAGACACGTCATTTTTATTATATGTATAGATTATTAGAAAACCCATTCACTTTGAAAAATGATGTTTCTATGGAAGACGTTATTTATTACAAGTTATTAATTTATTATGAATGTATTTTATTTACAATAACGGTATTGTAACACGTATAATACCTGCATTATGCTACAAGATGCTAGGAGATAATTCCTACTGATAGAAAAAAATACTGCATATGGGGGATCATGTAATTAAAGTACGCGCTAACCCAAATCTCACATACCAGGTGATTACATGTTATTTGGATTTAATTATAACTGACAAACACATGATGAGCCGAACTGATACTATTGTAGCTTTGCCTATTACTTGATTATTCAGCTAGTTCATTTCTAGTTTTTACTATTATTTTATTACCCTATTAATAATTAAATTTTTATTGTCTTTTCTTTTCTTCTTCTTTTCAAATCTTTATAACTATGTATAAAAACCAATGTTTCTATATTTGTCCTCAATGCATTCCGAAACTAGTAAACAGACTGTGATAATAATTTTGTACGCTGTTCTGGGGACGTCCAAGAAGGTTCCTGGTTCAAAAAATCTATATATGTATATATAAATGTTTTTTTTTAAATAAATGAAATTGTTTACCTTCATGAAAGAATAGGGCTTTTTCTTCTTATTGAAACTTTTTATACTACATTTAATATTATATTGACATGTTTGACATATTTCAATTAAATATCAGTTATCACAGTTAATCAATTCCGTTTGTATGAATGTTGTTGTTTAGGAATTTATATAGTTTTGGCATAGATAAGAGGCCAAAATGGGATCCAGGGTAATGGAGCTCTTGATCTTCTTGGCAAAGAAGCTATCCAGACTGGATATTTATATCACTATAAAACCTATGTTCAGGATTTATCCGCCCCAAACAAAACTGATTTGTTACTATAATGGAACTCAAACTGGAATGTACCCAACCAAATTAAAGGCAAACCTTATGCTTCCATCCAGGATAACATTCTTGGTAAGCAATGGCTTTATAAATTTCGTGACTGTTGCAAGTTTACTGCGTCTACTATCTGTAGATTGGGGATCTATCTGTAGACGTGTGCTCTCCAGTACATCTTCCAAAACGCAGAATCAGGGATAACTCAATATGTGAATGTGGGTTGGACGAAGGCACTCTAGAAAACATTTTTGTCAATTGCCCCAATTTAGTATTTTATTGTATGATATTTTACCTAACGATATACTACTACGTCCTTCTGACATTAACAAACGCACAAAGTGTATTTTCTCCTTTTGTCAATACTCTGGTTACTTTTATATGTTTTAACAAAATTAAACTTTAACATAACACAATAACTAACAGTAATTGTTATGTAAATATGTATTTATTTAAGGCATGATGTCTGTAAGTGTTATGTTTGACTTAGTGTATCTCAGAGGCCTAATCGGGAAGAACTAAAAATAAAAATTTAATACCACCTATAAAGCGACTCTCCCATGGCTGTTTTGACACTGGTAGTATTCGTATCTATGAAACTCCAATATTAAAAAGTTGAAGTTTGTGATTTTGGATGTTCGGGGTAATCTCTGGTACTACCACCGGATCCGCTTTTTAAAATTCTTTCATTATTAAAAAGGTATATTAGATTATTATTTTTTTATTTTGGTAAATATATATTATCAATAATTGATTACAATAAATGTAATTAAAATTATCAAAATTCTATAATATGGCGTGCGTTGCTGAAATGGTTTGAAATAAAGTAATAAAATCCATAGCAAAATTTATTACTGTTAGCTTTACAAAAAAGTACAATACACATATATTTAAGTTTAATATCTCAGCCAAAAAGATTGTTTATGTTTATGCGAAAAAGAAAATAAATATTACAACTATTACTAAGTGCAAATTACTAAGTTATTACATGCAGGTTTGATGTATACTTTACAATTTTTTATTAAAACAAAGAGCTAAATCTAAATGAAAATTTCACGGAGGTAAAGTTTACTTTTTACAACATGTTAATTGATAGAGTTGGTTAGAACATAATAACTATAATCCGGTAAAATTATTGCGTTATTACAATGATAGTAAAAGCATTTAACCCCTTGCTTAATTTTTAAAACCTAGATCTCAAATATCTATATAAAATATCTAAATATTTAGCCATTTTTTTAATTATAATTTTCTGTGAAATAATTTGTTATTGTTCCAATTTTGTAAAAAAAACGGTAATTTTTTAAAACTTTTAACAGTATATTGATTGTTAAGTATGTGTTACATAAAGTTTACATTTGTTTGTACGAAGTTTGAACCCTTATGGTTTTACAAAGCTCAGAGGTTATTGCACTGCATATACCTTCTGTAAAAAAATTGTTCTATGTACAAACAACCATTTAAAATAACACCTGTGTATGAAGTAGCAGAGAGATGGAGGGTGCGCGGGGCGCGGGATTCCGATTCAAACGTAAAAATGTTATTGCGAGAATAATATTGCAAAAGTAAAAGTGTTCATACAGATGTGGGCTTGTTGCCATATATAAACAAGAATGTAAGTATTTGCACGTCGCTGGATTCTATATTCTCTTTTATCGTACACTAGTGAACAGTTTATTTGAATACATTTCACATCGTAGATAATATTAAGACAATTTGAATAGCGCTCTAACGACCATCATCAGATCTATTCATATTACAAAAAAAAAATAAACGTTATATATGTGAACTTCAAAGAAAATATTAACACAAATTACTGACTGCACCAAATAAACTTCTACCTACGTTCGTTACGCAATCTCTTGTCTTATCTTATATGTGTGATTAAAAGTCCATCGTTCATCAATATATTAGGGACAGTCGATCGTTATCAATATATTTCGCAAAGAAAGTGAACGCCTGGTCGGCTATGACAGAAACATAATAGAAAATCATATAGTGCAAAAAAATTATTACGAAATATAATGAACTGGCCAAAGCAAAAGAGACATGACAACACATGTTACCTGCCACAAGCCACATGTTATAATGTTCTCGCGTCGTCGAATCATGACAGACAATTTAATATTGAGTAATTAAGTAATGCTAACACCAAGGCTGCTTACAGACTATGCGAACTATTGTTTAGTTTAGTATATAAGCGAAAATTGGTTAAGGTAACATAGTTTTATTTATTTGTGGATTTAGTTTTAGAATTCACGAGAAGTTATATAGGAAACTAATTTAAGTATTTTTTATTTTAAATCCACTAAAAATGAGCCCGATGCAGCAGCTGCAGAGTTTTCAGTCACTCTACCGACTGTAAGCGATCGAACAGTCTTGATGAAGTCTATCTTCTCATAGACTGCTTCGAATCCTAGTTATATGACGAGACTATTTCCGAAAATTGCTTGTGAAATCCCAAGAACACTTCCTCTGAGATAATAGCTCAATTCAACTCAACAAGCCTCAGTTTAATTCACAAAGACTACATATTTGGAGAATTTAATCAGATAAAGCCGACTCCAACATCCGCAACATATCCTTTCGTATCAAATCAAAGTTGGTTATAGTTTGGGAAGATATGTATAGCAGCGCACGAACCAAGTTCATTTCGACAAGAGACAGCACGACTACATTAAAGTACCTTCCTCATAGAGTCCAAATAGGGTCCGACTAGGGACTAGACACTACGAGTCGGTGCGACAGTACATAAATCGTCATGTTTATAGAATTGTAGGATATATTAACTCGTTAGTGTGTACTCCGCCTTAGTTATTGAAGTCTCGGTTCACGTTCACTACACGGCTCATTACTGGCACGTGCTGATTGCCTTGGCGGGTTTCACAATACAATTATTCATTTATACATTGTAATATCTGTATACTTAATAATTTTTGTTCAAAATTAAGAACAGTTTTGTTAGAACGTTAATAATCTATACTCATGTAAATTATATTATCAATTGTTTGTTATTACCCACCTCCGGTGCCGCTACGTCACATTCAAGAAGCAAGACTACAATACAACCGGAACATTGACATTAGCGCTACCATCATATTAGAGAGACACATTGACACTAGCGCCATCATATTAAATATACATTTATATAGATTTCAATAAGACATAAATAAGAATTAATATTATTATATAGAATTGATTTATTACTTGCATAATATTAGTTTGTGACGGTTATCGTTATTTTTGTGTTACTTAAATTATTTTACAGAATTATGAATAAATAGTAATTGCTTTGACTTCCATAGTTCGGCCTATAAAAGGCAAGATGTCTCTGATCTACATGTCGAAACACATTAGAGTTACATAAATAAGAATAATTATATAAAATTTTTGTATAGCTTATATAACATTAATTTGTTCATTATTTATTATTTTTGTGTTACTTAAATTATTTAGTGGACTTTGTGTAAATAGTGATTGCTTTGACTTACATAGATCGGCCATAAAAGGCAACATGTCGGTGATATCTACGCATTATTATGTACAAAGTATTGTAAGGCGAAACTCTGCCCACATAAATACTAAATAGTGACAGTATCCACGAAGTGTTTATTGGCATCCCTGACCGCATCGACACTATACGTTATTATTATAACACAATTGTTTTGTGACTTTGATAATACTAGTGATTGTTCCTCAACTATGCCAGTTGAACTTATTTTCTACTTACAGGTTGAACAGGTCTTATAGGAAATAATAATATACGATAAAATGATGTCAAAAAATGCGAAAATCGTAATATTCAAAATTACAATTGGAAAAGATTTCGTTGTCATCACTTGCACGCTGAATTCACCCAATAGTAGTTGCGAGAAGCGTTTTTGAGGATTTTTTTAACACCCCCCCCCCCCCTTTGAGATGTCGTGAGATTTATCTCGACTCCTCCCCCTTCCCGCCGTAAAATTTCCGTTGACATCGTTAATTTGAGTATAAATACGTTGGATTTATTACAACATTTTATCTTGAACTTTTTACTATTATTACATTACATTTCGAAATATCAATTTATACTTTTTTTCTTTTTCGAACTGACGACGCTATTGACCTAGCAATGTCCTAACAGCTTCACCGGACTATTAAGGCGAGCGCTTAAGGCACTCGGCCGATTTCATTTGACAACTAGCTCAAGGGTGCACGGCACACCTCGGCTTGGGCTGTTGCCTGATACATGCAATTCGCAACCTATTTTTTTTTTTTTTAACGTGGGGAAATCCCTTATGGATACGCCACCCTCCCGGGGGAGAGGGTGGGTTATGTCCGACTCGCACGGACTAAAATCCCACGGTGTACCGACAGACCATTATTGTGTGGGCGGCAAGGGACCGAACAAACTAATCAATCTAGTAGAGCCGCCTACACGGTCCGCCCGCGGAAAGTGACCGCCGGGCTCCTACCCATAGAGAGGCAGACTGGGCACACACCAGCTGCCTCCCCTCGTCCGCCGGACCTGTGCAATGAGGAGATGAGCCCCCCGGCCCATCCCCTCAGGTCCGGCTACGGTGACAGGAGGAGTTGGGCAAAGCGCCGCCTCCTCCTGCCTGTCCTTCGTTGACGGAGACGGCCACTTTGAGGGTCTACCTCTCGGGCCCTCTCCGCCGCCTCCTTCTGCGAGATGACCTCCTGCCGAATGGCCGAAACCACACTCGGCAGCGATAAGTCTGCTCCTACCGCTCTATTCAGACAGAGTGTGCTGCGCGGTATCTTCGTCAGTGCCGCACTTGTGGCAGGCGGCTGTCGGCTCCCTGCGTGCGATCCAGTGCAGGTACCACCCGAAACAACCGTGTCCGGTGAGTACCTGCACGAGTCGGAACGTCAGGGAGCCCCACTTCCTCCCGACCCAATCCCGCAGGACCGGGCGGACGGCGTCAACGGTGTACGTCCCGAAGCGCGCGTCCGCCAGGTCCTGCATCCATCTTTCGACGGCGTCCTCTCTGAGACGCCGTCTCTCCCCCTCTACCTCCCTGGAGCCGGAGGCTCCCCACTTCATTTCCTCGCCGCCGTGAATTCGTACATGGCGGCGAGAACTCCTGCCTCCAACTCCCAGGGTAGGGAGCCGGCGAGCGTGAAGGCCGCCACCGAGGACACTGTGCGGTACCCCCGGATCGCCTTCAGTGCCACCGTGCGCTGCGCATTACGGAGCGCACGCACGTTGGCGGCACCGAGGGCGTCGGCCCACACCGGTGCCCCGTAGGTGGCCATCGCCCGCACGACCCCCATGTAGAGTCTGTGGCACCCGGCACCCGGCCCCCCTACGTTGGGGAGCAGCCGGCCGAGTTCCGCAGCCGCCCCAGCAATTTGCGGTCCGAGCCCCGCAAAGTGGGGCTCGAACCGCCAGCGCCCGTCCAGGGGAGGCCCAGATATTTCATCTGGGTCCCCACCCTGATCCGGGCGCCCTCCACCACAATGTGAGCCCCAGGAGGTGGCCCCCGCCGAGGCCCATGAAAAAGTAGGGCCTCAGTCTTTTCGAGGGCCACTCTGAGGCCCAACCTCCTTATGCGCCTGACCACGAGGGTTGTGGCCATCGTGGCCAGGCACTCCACTTCCTTCCATTCCCCCCCCCCGTATGGGAGCACGCCGCGGAGCACCCAGTCGTAGCCCATGTTCCACAGGAGTGGCCCCAAGGCCGACCCCCCGACCCCGGTCGGCCCTGGGGCCACTCCTGTGGAACCCCCCGCCTTGTGGCCCGCTGGACCATACGCCCGTCGCCGTCTACATAGGCGACCTCCCTATCCTCGAGATATGCCTCCAACAGCCGCCGCAGGTACGGGGGCACTCCGAAATATCGGAGCACCTCCCGTATGACCCCATGCAACAGGCTGTTGAAGGCGTTGGCGATGTCGAGTGACACCGCCAAAACCCTCTCCCCCTGGGAGGTCGCCTCTGCAGACAGCGACTTCAGGAGGCACAGGGCGTCCACAGCGGAACGCCGTCCGGAAGCCGAACTGCGCGTCCGACAGATTCGGCCCAACTCCCTCTAAGTGCCGGACGACCCGGGAGGAGATAACCTTCTCCAACGCCTTCCCGGCATCGTCCAGCAGGACGAGGGGCCGATACGCGGACGCGCAGTCCGGAGGGCGGCCCGCCTTTTCCATAAGGCAAATCCGCCCAAGCTTCCAGGCGGATATACGCGGACGCGCAGTCCGGAGGGCGGCCCGCCTTTTCCATAAGGCAAATCCGCCCAAGCTTCCAGGCGCCCAGGATCGTAACTTCTTTCATACGATCCGGTACGGGCGCCCCCAAGGATCCCCCTCCAGCGTCTGGAATAACTCCTCCCATGCCGATTCTTTCGCCCGACTGATGGCAGCCTACAGGGTCTTCCTGTACTCCCTGTAGCTGCCATACAGCAGGCCTCCGCCTCCGGGTCCCTATGCCGCCGACGGTGGCTGCGCCCGAACAGCCGCCGGGCCGCGGAGCAGGCCGCTCGGAGATCGGCGATCTCCGACGTCCACCAGTACACCGCCCGATTGTCTGGGCGGTGTACGCTCCGCGGCATCGACGCAACGCAAACCTCCGTGAGGGCACCACGGAGGCGGGCTGCAGACGCGTCGACATCAGCTCCTGTGGGGGGGGGGGCATGGCCCACGCCTGGACGATGGCCGCCTCTTCCGCTAATTCACGGTTGAGGCGGCTCATCGCCCAACAGGGGAACTTCGCGCCCCTCCTGGGGCGGGTGCCAGTTCCAGCTTGGGAGGTGGAGACCTCGAACCTGATGTAACGATGGTCCGATAGGGTCTCCACCTCCTCAAGCACCCTCCACCCCCGGACACGGCGTGCGACAGACGGGGTGGAATTCGCGACCTATCTGAGCTAACCTAAGCTAAGCTAATTATTCATACATATATGAGTTGTTGAAACATATATGTGTACCAAGCATACATACCACAGCAACTCTTATATTTATATTTCGTATCGGATAATTTTCTAAACTACTTCAGTTTGATAAGGGAAAAAAAACCATTCCACTGTCATGTGTAAGCGTGTATGCGTGCACGTATGCGGAGGTGATATGTGTAATGTTGTCGCGTGATGTAAGTTGTGTCACTGTATTGCGCGAGCAGTGCACTCAAGGGCTCCACGCCGAGGGAACGGACCTAGGCTTGAGCCGTTGCCGAGGGGGTCAATCTATACTAATATTATAAAGCTGAAGGGTTTGTTTGTTTGGTTGAACGGTTTAATCGCAGGAACTACTGGTCCGATTTGAAAAAATCTTTTAGTGTTCGATTACTCATTTATCGAGGAAGGCTATAGGATATATATCATGCTAAGATTAATAGGAGTAGAGCAGCAATGAAGAATGTTTCAAGATTATATATTTTTTTCCTTTTGAGAGCTTTAGCTGCGCGTTAGCGTAAAGTAACTATTCGACGCAGACGAAGTCGCGGGAAAAGCTAGTACTAAATAACTTTACATAATTTTTTTGGTTTGGTTTTAATGTATAGAAGAATTGTGTCAGATTCCGGCATATTTCAGACTAGAAACATGCATCACTTTAAATTCTTTTGATTTTCTCACATTTTCACACAATTTTTTGCTTAAATAAAATTACGTGATATTTGCCTAATTCTCCCACCCCCACGTGAGATTTACTGAAATTCGGCTTGACCTTCTCCACCCCTAAATACCTCGCAAAATTAATGGACACCCCCTAAGCTTCTTCGCCTTATATCAGTCAGTTAAATGATCCCGAACACATACAAAGTTCCTATATTAGTAGCGAAGGAATCACCCTGTCTTCTCTCCGAATAACCCTGTTTTATGTATCTAGATTATATATAATAATAGTGTATCCTATTTGCAATCAAAAGTATAAATGTGGATTGTCAAATGACGCTTTATAACCAGTCTGTGCCATGAATGTAAAGTTTTTACGAAAAGATAATAAATGTACCTTAGCTGGTCGGACGGCGAGCATTTTGTGTGGTGCGACATCTCCTGCGACCACACGGGGCGTTAGTGGACGCACATTGGTTAGATAGCGCACACCAATGCATCCAACGCGAGCCGCGATGCAGTGCAAAGCGCACAGCGGTCTCACCGCTACGCACTCTTAAACTCGAATGAGACTATTTGTGACAATAGTTCTGCGACATGACCGCGCCATCACACTGGACACATGATTTGGATCTCCACCAATTTAATTATTTATATTTTCTACATTGTATTTCATAAAATAAATTTCAACTAGTAAAATTTAACTTTAAAATATAGCTGATTGTAAAAGTAAACTTCATGTTTTTTCTTTATCAAAAGAAGCAAACGAATTGGCAGGTCACCTGATGTTAAGTGATCACCGCCGTCCATAGACACTAACAACACCAGGGGAGTTGCTAATGACGTTGCCAGCCTGTGTTTGGGGGAGGGTCGGGAGAGGGGATGAGAGGGATTGGGAGAGGAGGGGACCTGGGCCTCCGGCGCTCTTACTAACCGAACGAAACGCAACAATGCAAGCACTGTTACTTCACGACGATTTTCTGTGAAAGGCTGATACTACCCCAAGTGAGCCAACTCATTCATGCCTAAGCCAGTAATAGCTTCAGCGTGGCTCTACCACCTACCACCATGTGGTAACCTTTATGTTTTACTATTAGTGGTATATGAAGAGCTTGAACAACGATGAATTTCACGCATAATATACAGCGATTCTACATTAACTAACACTGAAAAGACTAGTATAATCCTTGAGAAACGGAGGTCGGAAAACGTAATAAGCACGTCAAAAGTACCGGGGTAATTGTATATACTCTTAAGTGATCCCAAAATATACTACGTCCGAGCGCGAGAATCCGATCACGTATAATTGATTTAATATTCCGTTTCCACTATCTCTTCGTCTATTATTCAACAGAACTTACTCTCCTGTCTTTATTTTAGCGAAATATATTTAACATAAGTTTTTATTGTCGTACAATATAAAAAGAAATATGTTTTCAGTTAGCAATTTTCCGTAAACTGTTAAAGACTAGGTGCTCTTTAATTTCTTACAGCTATTCATTTTAAGTTTGAAAACAAATATTGTTATTATTTTTTGTTCATGTTTGAAAATGGGATTCTGATCATTTTTATTATTTTTTTGTGATTTGATCAAACAGCATTACCCGCAGAAACTTAATACGTTTATACTTACTACTTTATATTATACTTAATACTTTTGCAGATGTTAAGTCTCATCTTCAAAATATTAACTATATGTTTATGTCAGGTCGATTGATGCCCTCGGTACCGCTAATGTGCGAGCGCTGCGCAGCGCATAGTGGCACTGAGGGTGATCAGAGGGTACCGTGGCCTCCACGGCAGCTTTCACGGTTGCCGGCTCCCTGCTCTAGGAGCTGAAGGCAGAAGTAATGGCCGTCGTCTATCAGTACACGGCGGCTAAAAAGCGACTTGGGAAGCCTCCGGCTCCCAGGGAGTTAGAGGAAAAGAAGAAAATTGAGAGGGAGAGGGAGAGGATGATGAGGCGCTGGAGACAGGACTTGGCGAACGCGCGTTACGGACGTTACAATATTGACACAGTCCACCCGGTCCTGCCGGAATGAATGAATAGGGAGTGGGGGCTCCCTGTCGTTTTGACTGGTGCAGGTACTCACCGGACACGGTTGTTTCGGGTGGTATCTGCACCAGATCGCTCGCAGGGAGCCGACCGACATTTGCCACGAATGCGGCTCTGATGAGGACGCCGTGTGGCACACTGTCTGAGTGTGTTGCGTGGGAGGGACAGCGCCGTATTCTAGATGCGGCGGTAGGGCGGAATAGGAATTTGTCGCTGCTGAGTGTAATTTTGGCCAGGCTCAGCAGCGAACAGACATGACAAGCGGCGGAGGTGGCGGAAAGGGCTAGCGAGGTTGTCTCTCTTAGTGGCCCTCTCCGCTGACGGAGAACCGTCGGGAGGAGGCGGCGATTTCTCAACTCCTCCTGCCCCCGAGCTGGACCTGAGGGGATGGGGCGAAATACAACCGGCGTATATCGAAAATACATGGCACTAAAACTTTAAAACTCATATAAATGTAGTGAATATCAAAGCTTTCTACTTCTGTGCTCGTGGGCACTTCAAATTCACTCTCTCCCAATAACGACCTCTGACAAATCCATGACCGAAATGCTCTGAAATGAATACCTATTACCTACTTATTGTGAGTTAACAGTCCTAAATTAAACTAAATATAGTAAACTGTGCGTTGCGAAAAGCTATCATTTCTTGAAAGAAGCAAATAACTTTTTTTTTAATAATTAATCTTCTATGAAGTTCGGTATATTTAATAAATCCGGATACATTTCAGCAAATGAGAGTCGTTATTGTCACATCCCTATGAAACAGAACGTAGGGTGGAGGGGGGATTACGATACCGACAGACAACCGGTCGGACCGGAGTAGATCAGCGCGGTGCGGCCGGTGTTCGCAGACCTCGCAAATTACATGCGCGTGCGCATACTCGTACTCGCTACCACATTCCACAACGTAACTAATAATACTTGACTCTTGAGCAATTGTTATGATAATTATTATATTGATTACGAATTCTATTTATTTACACAGCAGTAAATTATAATTGAAAATTATTATTTTTTTAAGTATTTTCCACGTACAATAAATTACGATAAATGATCGCCAGTTATTAAATAACGCTTGTAGTCCCTTATCATCAGAAATACATTTTGTGCTTCCCTTTTTTGTGATTATCCGTGAAAACTCTTGCTCTCAATAGAAAAATAAAAAAATTGTCAACGTTTTATATAATTTGTATTAATAATATTCTTGACGTACTTCTGTTTCTATTGATGTCACGTCACATATTCTTGATTATGGTTACTTTAAGATCAGTATGGAGTTTGAGTTCTCTCATACTTAACAAAATATTAACTTATCGTTTAATTTGATTGATGACAAGAATAAACATGTTTAACATCAAGTGTCGAACACAAAACATAGTTTCACAGATAATTTGTAAATATACGAAAAACATAGAGTGCGCGAATATTTTATACATTGTTTACAAAGATCGAGTGTTACATGAAATGTATCAGCAGTTTCTAGTATTCCCCGCTAAAGGCGACGTCACGTGATGCTTCGTTTTAAATTCACACAATCACAAAATATAAAAAGTTTATTAATAATGTCCTCTGCATTTTTAGTATACTTTGCTAGTTTCACTCAATCACTTCCCACTTCAGGTTCTAGATAAATCTTAAACAACAATAGCGTTATTGCAATCTTTATATTTCTTTATACTCCAAAACAATCGTGTATTTTTTTTGTCACGTTATAATAATTATATCGAAATAAAAGTGAGAAAAAAACCTTTTCAAGTTGTTTTGTTGTTTCTGTGTGTGTTTTTCCGTAGCCACTATACAAGCACTAGAACTAGAATATATAAATCAAAAATACATTATTTAGGAAATAATTTTTAAATTTGAACTATGTATATTATTACTATAGTATTAAATTCGCAAATAATAGATTTTTCCTAAAATACATTAATAAAACGAAATGATAAATTCTTACAATTTAACAAGGCGTTCTTGACGTCGAAGAACAAAAAACAGAATAACGACGTGTCGACGCGTCAACTGGTAGCGTCAACGGATATAAGCGACGATTTCACATTATTACATTCCTTATATTCGCTATCAACCGTTTAAAAATACTAGTGGTCGCCCAGTGGACGACATTTGACCATTTCATTGATTTTTTAAAGTTTGAACTTTATTAGGGTTCTTTTGTCAAAGGATATACTTCTATAATCAAAGGTTTTCATCATGGCTACACAATTATTTGCCACTTTTTTTTCACAATTATATAAACATTTTAAAAAATCTATGTCTAAATGAAAATTGAAATTAATTATAAATTTGAAACAAAAAACAGGCGGTTACAAAAGGGGGCAAGGCTCTCAAATTCTAAGCAAAATAAAAATATCGCAACTCATGACACTATTTTCAATTAATTTCACACGACACCATGTTTGGGTGGTATTTCTGGGTGATATTAAATTAAATGTAGTCTGTACATTATGAGGAATAGTGATATGCCCAGTATCATCGTTTGGAAAAGTAATGGATACGCAATAGAATCAAATGATGAACCCAAAACAAATATGTTTTTAATACTACTATTAACCTTTGAAAATGAATTCATTTTTGTACTAAACTGTACTAAATATAACTGCTACGTCAGGTTGAACTGCATCATTGTAACCGCGGAAGTCATGGATTACTTTCATGAGCATACAAATTTTCTTATTTTGAGTTTTACCCTCTCTGACAGTGATCCTTCATTACAATAAATTACTACATAATCATTACAATAAAAAGCATTACTGCGTTCCAATTCGAGGGATATTTCATGCATTATGCTAGCATTGCATTGCATGTTCGATTAAACTGTTCCTGTAATATGTAATTAACAGCAGTGTCCACGTCTAAAAATATAATTGTGCATAATATGGTGAGCAACCACATCCAGCAGTCATTGGACCTTCTCTGTGATAAAAAAATATAGAACTGTATCGGAAACTTTAGCTTCTTAGCTAACCACACGCATATGCAAATGACGAATTATATTTGCGAATGTTTACAAAGTATTTTTTAAGCTTAATTTGTATTGAATGAACCATCATTTTAAGCGAGTCCAACATAAAAAGATATTACAATACTAAACATTAAAATATTGGCATTGGCTTAAGGCTGCTAATATTGCTTTAATCTTATGACAAAATGAAGTGAAAGCAGTCCTGTCACCTAAAAATTTTGACATCCAATAAGATCAAAGAGAATATTAATTATTTCAGTGGTTACATATATTTACGAAAGATACACCGAAAATCATATCATCTACATAGGTACAAAGTTTAAGTCCACTCTCGCGTCTCTGTAATACATTTCTACCTGGAACAAATTTGAAATTTCGGTTAGCACCGACTTCCAATACATCTCTAGGTAGCACACATATTCATATGTTTTATTTAATTTGGTTAATTTGATAAACTATTTATTTTCCGCTTTTTAGTGCCTTATGGGTTTTTGATTGATATTGAAGTCGGTTAATACTTTTTTTTGAAAATTTACTTTATTTCATTAATATGACCGACTAAATGTCCGCATATTATATGGGCTCCCATCGAAAATCAGCGCTGCACTACCATATTTGCTGAATGTGTTTGCCAATTGTTTTTTTATTCACATGTATTTACTTTTTTGTTATTTAATCTCTAAACTATCTCTTTCTTTCGTAATAAAATGATGTAAAACGAATGTTCATTTTAAATCATATAATTTTTTAATAATATTTCGCTAGTAAAATACAAAATTATATTATAAAAATGATATCAATGGAATAAACCGTAAAGTGAGTTTTAATTCAATTTGTTAATTGTATAACAACGTGTTTCAGTCATTGCTCGAGCTCCAGATCACTGAGCCTGGCTTCATTTACACTTGGATTGCTTAAAAATGATCTTAATTTTGAAATAAAAAAAGAAGATTAAGTTATAATCAAATAAAAATAAACATTTTAGTATAAGCATATACTTATACTGGGAACTGTACTTACTACAAATGACATTGTAATTATGCAGATATAAAACTCTACATGTCTGTAACACGGTAAAGTCTGAAACATTTACTTTATGATATGTGAATTTCAGAGATGAAAAACGTTTCGTGAAGAGATTATCGTTAAGCGCATAATGGATGGTAGTACGTGATGATCGTTCACCCAAGAAATATATGAATACTTTCCAGTAATGGAGTTTCAATCTTTTTGAATACACAGGTGTTTGTAATATGCAAAGTTTGTGCTACGCGTCGCACCGCACACAATTCTTAACTTAGAATTCATTCCAAACTAACAGTATAAGTTAATAAGCATAATATTAACCCAATGAACCACAGCACGTTTCAAAGTTTAAAGTTAAAACCACATTGTTTTTCATCTGACCTATAATAAGAACATCATAGAGCCCAAGTAATTAGATTTAGTTTGTTTGAACCCATTAATCTTTGGACTAACTTCGATTGATTCGATTCGATCGACTGATTCGAACTGACTACGGTATTTACAAGGCATTGGCAAGGTCTTTACAGATTCACCGGACTACTAAGGCACAGCCGATTTTATTTAGGCAACTAGCTCAAGGGTGCGCAGCTCACCTTGGCTTGGGCTGTTACCGATATTCCGGATCTGACCTAGATATACTATTCTAAGCTATTCATACATATATTCATTTGTGAATTATACAATTAAAATCGTTTGATTCATAAACGTTTACATTTATATGGGAAATGAAACGAACTAAACTACTCGAGTCAGTTTGAGTAAGGGAAAAAATACAACTCTTCCACCATGTGTGTAATGTGTGCACGTATGCGAAGTGATCTCATGTGCGTATGAGTGATATAGGTGAGTCACTGTATCGCGATAGTAACAGCTCTAGGGCTCCATCCGGGGACGACCTAGGCTCGAGATGCTACCGGAAGAAACGCTGCGGGATCGAATGAGGCGCTCTCCTTCACGGCGGCGTGAGGGAGAGACTCGCGAGCGTGGGCGCAAACACGCATGTTATGAGAGATCAGACCGAAATAATAATAAAACGGCGCCGGCGCCGGAATCTAATTTAAGTAACGAACAAGGTTTACTCCTAATGATTCGTCGTTTTAGAGAAAGATAGATATAAATGCGCGGATTTATTCTATGTTTACTACAAGAAATTAATTATTCGAAATTGAGGCGCGCGAGGCGTTGTAGAGTAGCCGCGATGGCGGGAAACCTAGAAATCGCTTTTAAGGGACCTAAGTTAGAACTATTAGCCATTTCATTGAACGCAGCGATCGCGGAAGTCTCATGAAATATGAGTAACTGACTTATCCAGTAATAATAATATTAAAAACATATTCAAACGAAGTTATTGGTAAACTATTTAACACAGTCAACAATGCGATCAACGTTGGTTTATAATACAACGTTTACATTAAATACATTTTTCTTCACATTAAAAAGAAACCTCGATAAAATATAAGTCGGCACAATCAAAGATACCTGTTAAAAAGCTCTTTGAATACACAAGCGATCGTAAAACGTTTCCTGAACGCGTCTTTACGAGGGTACTCGTAAATAAATCGTATAAATCATACAAACGTACATACGAATATACGAGTAGCGCTTTCATCACAATAAAATTGGCAAGCGGCCGCAATACAAACCATATTCACGCAACAGCGATAAGAGTCGATTACAAAACGTGTAGTTACTGTTACTGTGTGAGATGACCTCGGAGTCTGATGCGCGAACATACCTTAAGAGGGAGTACTTGCAGTATCACCCTACTAGCCCTTGGCATATAAAAGCACTTAGAACTTATAATGTTCATCCAAAGTATTTGGCAGACTTTGGTACCCATGATAGCCATAACAGGGTTAATTTTATGAAATGTTGTACACGAGGTGATTTAATATTCCTGAATTAATAGGGTACTAGAATGATCATAAATCGTTTTGCTTATTTTAACAAACAAGAACATCTGTTTTTATTTTTAACAAATGTTAATTTAATTCTGTACACGGGAATTATATTTATTTAAAAAATCGCTATAGTCTAAAAATGACAAATAATACTTTTAGATTTTGATAGAGATCATATTAAAAATTAAATAGGTTTATGTGTTTGATTTTCAACCTAATTATCAGGACAAGGGAAATGTTGTTTGAAAATTGAAGAGGATTAAAAGTGAAGGTTATACAAAAGAGTTCTAGAAAATGTAACAAAAATGTACTTACATCTTAATGTAATAAAATTATGAGCCGAAATTAATTACTGCACAAAAACACGAACAGAGCCGCGGGCACTTGCAAGATTGATTTTACTTTGCCACATTCTTACAGAAAATACATCTGTAAAATATTCTGGGAGAATAGCGCCACGTTATAAAAACAAGTTATTTATAATTATTGCAATGTTTGTCTTCATACATAATAAGATTTGGGGGCGAAAATTCAAGTCTTACGCTGAGCACTCATGACTAGAGTACTGACAAAAATACTATAAAACTAAAGACGTTATGTGTATTTTTTTCTGTTATTTCTTATTATTATATTTTTATATTAAAATTGAATTGTAGTAATACAAGGATCCCCATGCAGTACCTATAATGTTAGTTTATTAGCACTTTGCTTGAAAAATATACTACGATTTTTTATTACACTGGAAGCAAAGCCACGCCGTGAACACTTCGTTGAAAAGGGCGCGAAACAATAAATTAGTAACTAGGGATGTCGCCGGACATTCATTGTTAACTATCTATCTACAATTATGGATGGAACATATATATTTCGCCGTTTACGTCGAAAGACATTTACTTGTGCTCGCAAAGATAAAAATTAAACGGGCTCACTACCACACAGTTACACTATGATTGTATTTACACCATATACTGCCATCTTATACTCTGTAGTTTTATTATATTTCCTTTTCTTTTTTCTTTGTACTAACTTAAATATCCTGAAAGAATTTTCCTCGATCGCCCTGCGAAGTACTTCTATATCTCATAAAATGGAGGATGGAAATCTTTGAAAAACTGACCGTGAAATTTGAAAACATTCGAAACGTGTTATTTTTTCCCCAGGCCTCGGTGACTTATCTATTGTTTATTTCTTCAATGAGTTTTTCGGAATATCCAAAGTGAATTTTATAACGGCCCAGAAGTATCTTCAATATTCGAATGATTTCTATATTTATACTTGTAATAACAATGTATTTACCCATTTTAATGTACTTGCGATTTTTAGACTCGGTAATAATATTTAAAAGTAATGTATAGTATACTTTTATTCAGTGACTTATTGTGATATTCTTGTTAAAATATAAGATGTGCATATGTATCACAAAGGCTAGTGTTATTACAAGTTTCAGCGCATAAAATCGACGTAATAATTGTGTTTTGAATTACCACAACATTTATATGTTCTCTCTTCACCAACATATAATAATCAAACCGTACAGTTGTTTAATCATAATTAGTGCTACTAGGTTACATGAACACTGATAAGAGATCATGTTAAACGACCACACTGAAAAAATAAAAGCTAATATTTAAAATTATTACCTTTATAAAACATACTCTTTACTTGCGGTAACTATGTAGAAAATTCAAGACTGCGTCCGCACGTTATAGTGCGGTAAACAATTCTTATGGATATTTCACTTGTTCAAGAACAATGTCGTATCGTAAACTATGGGTAAAGCATCACACAGAGTATTAAACTAAATAAAACAGTGAACCGTTCGATGAAATATGACAAACACTCTCATAGAAATATTTTCGAACATCCTTAACTCTTTTTAATATGTTCAAATATCTTCTTCAGATCAATCAAGTACAGAGTTTTAATCCGACTCTTGAAGTGACAAGATTCAGTATAATCAGTTTAAAAGGACTAGTTGTTATGGGCATAAATATTTTATTTTATTTACATGTATAACAAATAATACATTCATAATCACTTAACGCGGCACTTACCCTCACACGCGAGCATGACGAGTGATATGCCCATCTGATTACAGTGATCTGCCGGTGATGCTGGCCCGCTGGATGGCGCTGTATCTGCGCATCCAGGAGGCTTTGCTAGAGGGCAAGAAGATATCCGCCAAAGACGCAACGGCGCTCGAATGAGCCGCTCGCGGCATACTCGCGCCCCCGATGATCAAACCAGCCCACTCGGTCGAGCGCTGCGCCGGAAGCGCTGTGATCCCGAGGCAGAGGTTCCGCGACGCCCGCCGTGACGACGCCAACACCGTCGCAGTCGACCTCGCCAGATACCACCAAGACGCAGCAGCCGAAAAAGATCCGAGCAGAAGACTCCGCGCGACATGAAACACCGCGCGCGCCCATATCCGAATCCGAATACCCAGCAGCGCAGGTGCTCGCACCCGCGCCAATCGTGACCGCATCGCCGCAGCGCGCCGTCGAACGCCCGGTGGCGCAACAGGTATCCGCAACACCAACGCCATCTAAGTCGCGATAGGTTGCCCGCGAGCAACCTACGACTACGTCAATCGCAGTGCCACTGCCCAAGAAATCCGACCAATCAGCGTCAAGATCTACCATGCAGCCATCTACGGAACCCGCCACGACAACCAATCCGGCATCTCGGCAGCTCTATCAGCCGATCGTTGTAGAAAGCCTCCCTATTTGGGTTGCGCATTTCCGACGATTGGCGGGCATGCTGGGGCACGTGTCGAACGCACGGCCGTTCGGAAACGAAATGCAATTCATCCCGAGGGACCACGAAGAGGACTACATAACACGTGATTATCTCTCCTCGTTAGAAGAGCAAGGGGTGAGTTGGTTCTCCTACTTGCCCCCTACAGAGCGCTTCTTGAAGGTCGCGATACGCGGCCTACCAATGGACACCCGCCCGGAAGATATTTCCATGACCCTCCGAGAAGAGGGATTCAACCCGGAATACGTCCGGGCAATTCTCGCGCGCCTTGGAAAATAGGGGTGCATATACACCGACCGTATATGAATTCAAAGAATTGCTCCTGATGGACGTCAGGATTGAAGGGTGGCGTGGGAAGCGGGGGCCGACACAGTGCCATCGGTACCAACAGTTTCGGTATTCCTCGCACCACTGTCACCGCAAGATCGCCTGTATTAGATGCGGCGGAGCACATCCAACGCACCTCTGTGACCACTTACGTGAAGAAATTGCAACCTGTGTGAACTGCAAAGGCCCACACCCAGCAAACGATGCCCTGCGATGCTCAGCTTACCGCAGATAAATGCGCAACCGCCGTGCGGGAACCGTTGCCCGGACCGGTGATTCTGGGCACAAGACGAGCGAACCGACACAGGCCCCAAAGATGAAGAATCCCTCGATTTCAAAACCGAGTATATCCCGAACCGGAAGAGGGACGACCCAGCCGCCCACCCCGCTAAAGAAGAACGAGAAACTTCTGGATGTTATAAATGACATTAGGTAGGTGGTAGAGCTACGCTGAAGCTATTTTAATGGTTTCAGCACGAATGGGCCGGCTCGCCCGGGGTAGTACCACCCTCTCACAGAAAACCGACGTGAAGTAACAGTGCTTGCATTGTTGCATTTCGTTCGGTCAGTGAGAGCGCCGGAGGCTCACCTCCCCTCCCCTTCCCCTTTCCCTTACTCCCCCTCAACCCCCAGGACAGGTAAGCAACGCAGTTGCGACTCCCCTGGTGTTGCAAGTGTCTATGGACGATGGTGATCACTTAACATCAGGTGAGCCTCTTATGATATAAAAAAAAATGACATCCTAACTTGCAGTCAAGGAAATTCTGAAGCTCAAGAACTATGCTGGACCATTATGAAAGACTACCAGCACTAATGATGGCCACAATGGATCGGCAGATACCCCGGCCCTACTCAAAGGAAGGCCCGCCCACCATCACCGCACTAGATTCACCTTAAGCACTTTTTAGTGCAACCCAAGGACCGGCCCGTATTCACGGGTCGCGATGGAATGGCCACTGAAAGAGGCAATACGTCTCGGCACAGTATCCTCACCCGCACCGAATAAGGGGTAGGTTGAGACGACCACGACAGCTGTATTTCTATTCGTCTTCAACTATCGGTCCAAGCGGAGCTCTGGTGTAAAGGAAGAAATAATAAAGTTAAGTAAAACATTATAATTTAATTTGTTTGTCATGGTTAATATGTATTTTTCAAAGAATTTGATCACTTGTGATATTTATGATTTTATGGATATCTTGTAAAAATATATGTCACGAAAACATAAACCAGATCGAGTTTCTTACCGGTTCTTCTCGATGACTGGGTTTTCCGAACCAGTGGTAGCTTTGATTAATTTGAATAAATAATATTTGAATTTGATTTTTATTTTAAAAGTTTTAGTAATTCATTAATAAGATATACTTCATTGTAGATCGCGCGGTTCATGTAGTAGCAATACATTTCGCTTGTATACGATGCAGTGAACGTTATACAGTTTTGAAATCCTAGCGATTCTAACTGATAATGCAAATAGGAATGACAGTTTATTTGTTTGTAGCGCTTTCACAAGTTAATTTCTCAACTGATGGGTATGCTAAACAAAACTGATTGAAGATCAAATTTGTTTCTGTGAATATTTCTTTGTAACTTCATGATGCCCACTTGTCTGTACGTGAAATACAGGTCCAGTGTCATTTCGATTGCTTTAAATATAAACCGTCAAGTCTATATATTATTTTTAAATATGTTAACTAAGCTATGATTTAGAAAGCCTATGATGTGTCATTATTATACTACGTATCTGCATTGTTTAAAATTATATAATAAATAGAATAAACAAAGCCCTTAACACTCACTGAAGAAATATGGTGATTATAAATATGATATGATTTAGAAACATTATTGTTCACCATTGTTGTACTATAGTATCTAGTTGTACATTTGAATTTATATGAGCAAAGTAAAGAGTGGTCCTATCAGAAAACAAGTTTTTCCAGGAATCCTTTGAGGGGATGTTGTATAATTGTTATAAAATGGTAATTAAGTATGTTTGTGGAAAATATCGAATAACGCTTAGTTATCAGAAAGCATAGGGTACGGGGCCGCAGGGTGTAGGGGCACAGGGTGTAGGGGCACAGGGACACAGAGTGCCGGGGCGCTAGGATCGTAAAGAGTGCAAGAGGCATAGGTACCGGCGCGATGGTGCAGAGGGCGCTCTGCAGTTCTAAATACTGCGCTGTAACTTGTTTAATTAAAAGTTTACATCTGCCGCGAGCGCGTTCTTCGACCTGTAAGTTTCTCAAACGGAAAAATCCTCTGGCACTAAAATTCATTATAAAGAATGCTTCAACTATCGGCAATTTTTTTATACTCACGCATTTTAAATCGTTCAACCACAATTTTACCTAGTATTAAATTATAATGTGACTCTAGATGGTAACTTTCTGAACCTAGGGGAGAGGATGTTCGGCGACAGATGTCATAGTCGAAGGTTGTGGTTAGTCCAGTACCCACATAAATAACATATTTCGAGGAGGCCTCATCATCATGTTACGGATTCATCGAAATACTTTCAATTGTAGATCGACGCCATTTTCGAGCACGATTTCGCTGAGCCATCATTACTTCAGAGTTTTATATTGATATTACATTTTTATACATAATGTTATATATAAACTATCATATACATTAAATTTCCGCATTGACTCGAAAAAGAAAGTACCTGTTGCATTTATATTAGGTTGAAAATTAATATATTTGTATAATGACCTCAGTTACATTTATTATTTAACAAAATAAAATCTCTTTGTGATTTAATTCGTCTAAATCTAGAGAGAGAGACGAACTTCTTAGCCTTCCATGGATTCACCGTGCGGGTGCCGGGTCCATCGTGTGGCAGAGGGAGAAACTCAGAGCAGTTCCCAGGACTTGCGACCCAGGTGTAGGTTTAAGGAGGCCCCCTTTGAGATGCGCATCAACGCTCACCTTCACTGCTCGAGTTTCCCGCCCTGCCTAGCCAAATTTGGTAGGAACCTGTTAGTGCAGCCTTTGATACTCGTTCTAAAATAGAACTTACTGCAGTTCTCGACAGGCCAAGGTCCTTCAGAAGGTTGTAGAGAGATTTTGCTGGTATACCTCTCGCTCCTACTTCTACCGCGTATAACTTAACCACATAGCCATTTTTACTTAGTTCATTTGTTAGTTCGTAATATTTATTTAATTTGATTGTGTGGTCTTTAGGAATGTTGGTTTCCCACGGTACAGTAAGCTCTACTAGTATTACATGTTTTGTGTGTCTAGAGAAGAGGAATATGTCCGGTCTGGATGACGAAACACCAACATCCTCTGGGATTTTATAGTGCTTGTCATACGTATCCATTAAAATAGTCCAGTCAGGTGCAGTACCTAGGATTGAGAGAGGCTTGCTTTTAGAGTTTACAGTTGAGCCATCCTTTACAAAGTTACTTTATAAATTTTGATCGGGGTAGACTTTGTTATCGATATAGAAGCCAAAAAGAATCCTTTTACAATTTTTGTCTGTCCGTCTGTCCCTGTGAACACGTATCACTCTGAAAGTACTGAACCAATTTTGACGAAACTTGACACAATGATAACTAATATTACAAGGTTACATCTAGGACACTTTTTATCCCATAAAACGCAAGGGGTTCTGCAGGATAACGAAAGACAAAAAATTGTAATTAATGTAACTAGACTTTTTTGCCACACCTTAGTATAAGAGCCACCAACGTTGGAAGAACGAGAATTTTAGAAAAACTGGTTCTTTAATATGAAGATATACTTTGCCCTTCCAAACAGGATTCAGGATACCTGGTAGCCGGTTAACCTTTAAGTATGGGCGTCATTTTTTCTTAACACTACTGTGGACGTGGAGTCTCACAGGCTCCTATATGCACACACATTTTTTTTGGGTGAATTTGATATAAGATCGCTTTAAAACTCATTAAATATTAAAGTTATGGGATTTAGCAATAAAATAACGTGTTTTTACAATCAACCTTTATTTAAAAAAAATAAAAAATAAAAAATTATGGCATTTTTCAATTTAAATCTACTTAGGTTACATTTTTAGGCACTAAAGACAGCCAAACTTATTCCTATAACAAAATTAGTCTTTTTTTCTGAAAATATAATATATAAGAAACCAAAAACACAAAATACCTACTCCAGGTAACAAACATAACAAATTTTAGCAACAGTCTAATAATCCGGTCTCCGTCTCCGGTCAATATTTTGATAGTCATTACTTACGTGATATTCATCGGGAGACGCAACCTCCTCCCTCGTTGGTAGTTTTACAACTAAAACAAAAGCTACTGAACCGCTCAATCGTGGGGAGTGGGGGGAAGTAGGTGAAACTAAGAAGACGAAAACGTCGAGTAGCCTGTGAGACTCCACGTCCATACTTAAAGGTTAACGTTGTGTTTTTTAATGCGCATCACACCTTTACAGGTCAAAATTTTGATTTATAAATACTTTTAGGAACATTTTTTCAGTAACTTTTAAACGCTATTAAAAACATGAATTTATCACTGCCAGACAATTTTGTTATTGCCAATAATGTGCCCGATGATATTCTTTATAAATAAAATAATTCATTTCAAACCATTTTATTTTTTTTATTTCAAAGAACATATTTCATTTTATTAACCATTATGATATTGAGATTTCACCGTAAACAATGAATAACAACGATAAACGTATACATACGACTTGGGACTGACGCCATCGTGAATACATGCGTCTATACCAGGCGCTTCCACAATTATCGCTATCTTTATCATACAGCCAGTGATGCGCTAAACTATAGCTATAACTAAGTTATTCTATACATATTATTTTTAATTTACCCTCTTTTATGTCTAAATAAAATAATATTAAAATTACAGCTATCTTAACATGATTTGAACAAACTTTTTTTAATTACAAAAAATAGCATAGGGCACATTATTGTTAATAACAAAAATGTTTGGCAATAATAATTTCATGTTTTAGTAGCGTTTCAAAGTTAGTGAAAAACAAAACATTCTAAAATTATATAAAAATATATTTTTTGCCTGTAAAGGTGCGATATGCACTAATAAACGCAACGTTTACCGGCAGCCGAGTAACCCGCACGCTGTTCGGAAGAACAAAAATATATATAAAAAACTGGCTCATTGAATTTCGCTGTCGAAACCATTGCTAGCTTTTAGACGAATAGTTACAGGCAACTGACAGTTGACGCGTCTTGCTCATATCTTTTTAATATTTATATTGTTCTTTAATACAATGGAGCGTAAGAAAGTTTTAATACAAGTTGAAAATAATTTAATTTATCATTATTTATTTTATGAATATATTTTATCGTTTAATTTACAATTTAATTCTATCAACTTGATATTTTATAGTGTAAACTATACTGACTGTATAGTAAACGTCTACAAAAACGGAAAAGGAACTTAGTTCCAACTGGGGGTCCATATACCTCTCAAGCTTTTTTTTACATTACCGCCAATATATCTAGGTTAGTTTTTATTTTAATTGAACCCGGTAGACGATGCTACGAACGGGTTGTAGACTTATTTTAAAAGATTTCTCAGATACCATCTGGGTATATGTTTGAGTGAGTCCCTTGATAGTTTGGATTTACAATTGAAAACGGTAGGTATGGTTGCAATCGGGTTTTAGGTTTATTAAAATTTTCGCGTTTAAAAATACAGTTGAAACCGGTGATAGTGTAATATAATTGTGTTCAAAGATACAGTTTTACCAATTCTGCCAATATTATCGATGTATTTCACTGAGGAGGCGTGAGTCAATAAAGACACCGTTTTATCTCTGGGCATGGTATTTATTCTATAAAATTAACTAATACAATTATTGACACAAATTAATACACGGACGTATTCTACGATCGGTTGGAGGGGACTGCGGCCAGCAGCGTCGGACGTGTGCTTCGCAATTTGTCTACGCAAACAATTTGCTAGCTATACTGTGTCGCTATGTATAAATACTATATCTATATAGAGAGATAGGAAAATTAATTTTTTTTAGGAATATTATAATTCGAGGGAAATATTGAACCAACTTCATGATGGAGTTTTTCTTTTTGGCAACCAATCTTCCAGATTATTTCCGCCATTGTCGACTAGGTATTACAAGTGTCTTGTGATAATTTCAATGTTCTAGCAAGATGGTGGCCTGCTTGTTAGAACTTTGCAGGGAATTTCCGTGGCATCTCAGTATTCATGCTCCATTACCGATCCCCTTCACTTATCTACTTATACAATAACCGAAGTATTAAGTAAAGTGCCGCCAATATTAGAAAATATAAAGTCAAATAACACAAGACTATGAGTGAATCATAAAAGTCACTACATCACAGGCTAAGATCTTACTAGAAATTTTTGTTCGAACTGACTACTCTAATAGCCTGGCAAGACCTTCACAGCTTCACCGGACTACTATGGCGAGCGCTTAAGACACACAACCCGGAGATGAAGCTTTTCTTCGAGCGAGTGAGTGAAATACCCGAAATTCCTTTCCAGAAGGAAGCGCGTTAGATGACGGTGGTCGTCAGAGGTCGCCACTTTCACCTGAATACCGACAGGGGTATTCATGGTGGAGGTGTAGGGAATTTCTGCTACTTCGAGCAGGTGAGCAATGTCGACCAAGGGCGCCTTTTCCTAGATCGTATCGGGAGGCGATGGGCGAGGCTTCTTACTCGAGACTGCGGAACCCGCAGATTGAGACGAGACCGATCTAGAGGGCGTGAGTTTCATTTTCGGCACTTTAGTGCTATCTACGTTCAACAGTTTTGAAGGCTTAGGGCCTTCATTGTCGGAAGAGGGGTTCGCGCACTTAAGGCGCTAACGGCATGAGACGGTGATGTAGCCATCGGTCACCGAGTCTAAATCCATATCGGACTTTTCCTCGCCTGGGACTAGAGCGGAGAGGTATCTGCTTCTTCAGCAGTCGGATTCTCCTGCTAAAGCAGAGAGATGGAATTCTTCATAGAGAAGACTGCATTGGTTGGGACTGAGGACGCGGAGTTTGTTCTGCTGACGCGAAGTTTCTTCTCGCGTGCCCCGTTAGGGGGGGGGGGGGTCGTTGGTGGGGCCCATAAGGCTCGCCGGCGCCGTCTCTTCCACCACCGCTTGGGCGACCACGGCCACGGCCGGTCCGAGCCACGGTGCCGGTCCGGCGGTTCCGTAACTCGCGCTTGAACACTGGGCATCTTGTTTTATTGTTAGCCGTGTGTGCGCCCCCGCAGTTGGCACAGGTCGCCGGCTCATCTCTTGGGCGGTCGCATTGGCGGGCGGAGTGTGGCCCCCCGCGCCGCACGTTTGCAATGTGGCGATGGCATTGTAAAGAGGAGTGCCGGAACGGCAGCGAAAACACTACGCTAGCCGGCGCTCCCCCTCCAGGCTTCTATTGTTATACCAGGCATGCACATTAGTGTGTGGATCTCATAAATAGCGGGTATAAGCCCGGGCGTCCTCTTCAGAGCGACGTGGTAAACGCACTCGGATCTGCCGCGTCGTCCATTTATCTGCCGGGCGTACTCGGCTGTGAAGCCCTCCCTTCGAAGAGCCTCGATGACATCTTGCGTATTCAGTCCGCATGGCAGGCCGCGGATCGCGACCTTCAGGCCTTGTTGTGAGGGGGGCGTGTATGTAAACCAACTGGCCCCCTCAAGTTTCTCTAAGTAGTCCAGCGTGATGCGGTATTCTTCGGCGTCTACGGGGATGAAGCGCACCCCATTTCCGTAGGCGCGGACGTTGGGCCCGTGCCCCAACTTATCCGTTAACTGTGGGAGATGGGACTGAGGGTAGAGGACCGCCGTTTTTAAAGATTCCGACTTCGCTACAGAAGCGATCGTACTCCGAGACAGCTTTCGGGCAACAGGTCGAAACGAACTCGCGTAACCAATCTCGTTCGCGCTCGAGGGAGTCTGGCTCGGCCATACCGGGGCCTGAGGAGGGGAGCGGATCGGGCGAAGACATTAAAAGCGCGCCTTTTTGAATTTAACAGACTATCCCGAGTCCGGACCAAGGGAGCTGTAGGCAATGTGCAATGCCTCACAGGAGATCTACAGTACCTAGGGGGAGGCTCTAACACTTATTTCTTATTCGACGCGACGACACGAAGCACGGACCACAAAGCGAAGCACGACGTACGTAGGCACGACGCGCTGAACCTCTGAAACACGAACTGACGATATGCCGAACATGAAGAACGCAGGACGCACTGAAAAGTGCAGTTTGTGACGTATTGAAAAGTTCAGTTTGCTCCGAGAAGAGTGCCTACCGATTGAATCTGTGATAGAGACGGATCGCGGCAAAAAAACCGTAACTCTCAATGCAAAACGAGAACGCGTAAACTCGGCGCGAACTGACTGAGGAATATTGAAAGCGAGATAAAGAAATCGCATCGAGAGCAAATTAGCGCAGACGTCCTACTCCCACGTTTGGTGCGACGGAACTCCCAAAAATCATCCCGCCAAAAACTCCTTATTATTTAGTTATAGATGAAACGTCTATCTTCTATACTATAATAAAACTGTAGCAAGGTCAAATCTGTACATTAAATATTTTTTGAAAATTTTTATCGGAGTAGACTTTATTATCGATATAGAAGCCAAAAATAATATTTTTACAATTTTTGTCTGTCTGTCTGTCTGTCTGTCTGTCTGTCTTTCTGTCCCTGTGAACACGCATCACGCTGAAAGTACTGAACCGATTTTAACGAAACTTGACACAGTAATAACTAATATTCCAAGGTTACATTTAGGATACTTTTTGTCCCATAAAACGCAAGGGGTTCTCCAGGATAACGAAAGATAAAAAATTGTAGTTAATGTAACAAGACTTTTTTGCAACACCTTAGTACAAGAGCCAGCAACGTTGGAAGAACGAGAATTTTAGAAAAGCTGGTTCTTTAATATGAAGATATATTATGCCTTTCCAAACAGGATTAAGGATACGTGGTAGCCAGTTGACGTTGTGTTTTTAATACGCATCACACCTTTACAGGTCAAAATTTTGGGTTATAAATAATTTAAGGAACATTTTTTTTCAGTAACTATTAAACGCTATTAAAACATGAATTTATCACTGTCAGGGAATTTTGTTATTGACACTAATATGCCCGATGATATTCTTTATAAATAAAACAATTCATTTCAAACCATTTTATTTTTTCCATTGCAAAGAACATATTTTATTTTATTAACCATTATGATATTGAGATTTCACCGTAAACAATGAAAAATAACGATATACGTAGACATATAACTTGGGACTGACGCCATCTTGATTACATGCGTCTATAACAGGCGCTTTCACAAGTATCACTATCTTTATCATACATAAAATGGGGTAAACATATCAATTCAGATGCAGAATGTAGCTCTAAGTCTCTTAACGTTTTCAAAGCATTAGCCGGTTCTAACTGGGGTGTTCATCCATAACATTGAGTTCGTTTATACTTCAATATTATACGCAGTCGAATTGACTATGCGAGCTTTCTTTATGATAATAGTGCTAAGATTAACCTCTATAAACTTGAAAAAATCCAAAACCAGGCCATGAGAATTATCGGGGGTTTCATTAAAAGTACTCCAATCCATGTTATGGAAAGCGACTTGAGCATATGTCCATTACATCTTAGGAGACAATATTTAGCTGGCAAAATCTATTAAAATAAATGTAGATGGTATTTGGAAGCCAAAGAGTCAATATGATATTCTTAAAATAAAAGATATTTGTCTTCAATATATAAATAAATATTACCAAATTTTGTTAAAATATACACTGACGGATCTAAAGCTGGTAATTTAGGAGCCGCATTTTTTGAGTCAAATTCCAAAACTTTTATGAAATTTCAAATTGATGAAAATATTTCAATTATGCACTCTGAACTGACAGCAACTGCAGAGGCCTTATCATTTGTAGAATCCACTGAGTCCATTAAGATTGTTACTTTATCCGATTCAAAAACTACTTTTCAACACGTAGCTCGATGTACCTTGACTTTTCGAGGAATACCGATAGCCTACACTATTTTGAAGCAATTACTAGATTTCAAAGCAAAGAACAAAGTAATTGTTTTACAATGGATCCCTTCTCATATAGGTATAACTGGGAATGAAAGAGCTGATCTTTTAGCTAGAGAAGGATCCTCCGAAGGTGCTATTATTAATATTTTACCAACTTATTTGGATGTATGCTCAGTACTTAAAAATAGCTGTTACTCACATTGGAAGGAATACTTTGATGAGCGTTCTAAAACAAAAGGAATATGGTACAGAACGATTCAGCCACATCTCTTAAGGTCACCATGGATTGATGACAGTACGATTTGCCGTCGGGAAGCAATCACAGGAATGAGATTACACTCAGAACACATCCCATGTAAAAAGTTCGCCTACCTAATGCGTAAAGTACCATCAACACTCTGCCAGAGTTGTGAGCTGGTCGATGACGTGCACCACATCCTGGCAGAATGTGTTCGAAGCTAAGATATTAGATCTCGGCTTAATGCTACTGGTTCGTTCCACACTGGTTTGTACAATTCGTTATTGTCTGACCCCATTTCGAAAGATGCTAAAGAATTGTACAAAATTAATATAAGCTATTGTTAAGTTTATTGTCATTCTTATTGTTATATAGTTGTATGTTACTTAGGCGATATAGTCGCGCAGGCGACTAAGCCTTCATTAAAAATAATAATAATATTAAAATTACGGCTATCTTAACAAGGTTTGAACATACTTATTTGATTTACAAAAAAATAGCATCGGGCACATTATTGTTAATAACAAAAATGTCTGGCGATAATAATTTCATGTGTTAGTAGCGTTTCAAAGTTAGTAAAAAACAATACATTAAAAAATTATATAAAAATCAATATTTTTGCCTGTAAAGGTGCGATATGCACTAATAAATGCAACGTTTACAGCCAGGTAGCCCGCACACTGTTCGGAAGAACATAAAGATATATAAAAACTGGCTTATTGAAATTCTTTTTCGAAACCATTACTAGCTCTTAGACAAATAGTTATAGGTAAGTGACATTTGACGCGTCGTGTTCATATCTTTTTAATATTTCTATTTTTCTTCAATACAATGGAGTGTGAAAAAGTTTTAATACAAGTTGAAAATAGTTATGATATCATTCAGTGTTTCATTTATCATTATTTATTTTATGAATACATTTTATCGTTTAATTTACAATTTAACTCTATCAACTTGATATTTTATAATGTAAGCTCTACTGACTGTATAGTAAACGTCTACAAAAAAGGGAAAGGAACTTCGTTAGAAACTGGGGGTCCATAGACCTCTAAAGCTTTTTTTCACATTACCGTCAATATATGTAGGTTGCTACGAACGAGTTGTAGCCTTATTTTAAAAGATTTCTCACAAACCATCTGGGTTTGAGTGAGTCCCTTGATAGTTTGGATTCACAATTGGAAATCGATGGTGTGGCTGCAATAAGGTTTTAGGTATATTAAAACTTTTCGCGTTTAAAAATACAATTGACACCAGTTATAACCGATTTGGTGCAGACGAAGTTGCACGGGTCAGCTAGTTATGTAATATAGTTACCAATTGTCAATTGTCCGATAATCTATTCATTAACAGAAAGGGATAGCATGCTTTAATTTGTTTACCAGAATACTCGTATATAATAAAATTAGTAACAACATTTATGATGATAATACCTTTCTGCTTACATTCTTAGAATTTGTTTCATTTTTATGGATAATAGATGACTATCTGTAATGATCCGTCGCTCTCTATAGTTATTAACTTCTAAGCACAAATTGACGGACAGGCATAAGTCACGCTGATGTTTTCGATGCCATTTTTTATAAATTAGTATTAGAAGCGTGAACCTTCCACAACACCCGTACTACCCCCCTTTTTTTTTTTAACGTGGAGAGAAGATTCCTCATTGGACTGTCAGGCCCGGGGGAGGCCTGAGCTGAGTCGACCGCGTACTAGGACGCAACGGTGACGGTGCCTTTCGGCGACTTTTACCGACTAAAAAACTCCACAATGAACCCTACGCCGCACTATGAGGGGTGTCACGGGATGCGTAAGCAGGCTCCGCAACACCCCCCGGCGGCAGGCGTATAGCTCACACCACACCCGACTGAGACAGTCCGGTTCTGGGACTGTCTCCCAGCCTGCCGAACCCGTGCAATGGAAGATCGGGGCCCCAACCCTTCCCTCCTGGGTTCAGCCGGCAACGGATAGGAAGACCCCACCGCCGCCGCTTCACCATTGTTTCACCAAACAGACAAAATATAATATAAAAATGTAGACGGAATATAAAAAACATTTTTTTTTGGTAATTTGTAGCCATAAGCCATTCATCAAAAAGTTGTTAATTTAATTGTACATACACAAACTTTATTTTTATAATACGTAATAGATTAAAATTAAAACTAAAGTAGAATAAACTTTTTGAATAGGAAAGCAAAATAAACTTTGAAAATGTTTGCGATAGAAACTTACCACGTTACCATGGCAACGTATATAACACTAACGCTAACGAAATCTCTCAAAAGGAACGAAATGTGCCCGATTTTGAAACATTCTTCATTGGTGCTCCGCTCCTATTGGTCGTATCGTGATGATATATAGTCTAAAGCCTTCCTCTTTTTTTTCAAAGATTTTTTCAAATCGGACCAGTAGTTCCTGAGATTAGCGCGTTCAAACAAACAAAGATACAAACAAACAAACAAACTCTTCAACTTTATATATTAGTATAGATTAATCTTTCTAGTGAGCATGGTTTAGTTATTTCATGAAAGTTACATGTTTCATTTCGACTAATTGTGGCTGTCGTTTAAGTTCTCACTTAGGACTTAACCCATATAGAAATGTATTTATATATATACTAGCCGACCCGTGCTCACTTCGTTGGGCGGTAATAGGCATTATCAAGCTACAACTTTTCTTTATAACTCAATCATATATATCTCATAATTAAGGCAGCGTTCGTAAGAAACGTTTTCGTTCGACCATTTTTCTCCGACTCCCCAGATATTACCCCCTACAACCTCACAAACTTTACCTCTTTATAATATTAGTATAGATAATATAATTAGTTAATAGCTTCTGCCCGCGACTTTGCACGCGTGGAATAGTTATTTTGGGCTAAGACGCAGCGGAAGCTCTCAAAAGGAAAAAATACCCCGATTTTAAAACATTTTTCATTGTTGCTCCGCTCCTATTGGTCTTAGCGTGATAATATATAGCTTATGACACTCACAAATAACGTAGCTTTCTATTGGTAAAATAATTTTTAAAATCGGTTGAGTAGTTCCTGAGATTACCCCCTACAACTTCATAAACTCACAAACTTTACTTTTTTATAATATTAGTATATAGATTATAGCCCCTGCCCGCGACTTCGTCCGCGTAGTAATAGTTAGTACTCTGGGCTAACGCTGACGCACAGCAGAAGCTCTCAAAAAGAAAACAACATCTCGATTTTGAAACATTTTTCATCTGTGCTTCGCTCCTATTGGTCTTAGCGTGATGATATATAGTCTATAACCATTCTCGATGAATGAGCTATATAACACTGAAATTATTCAAATCGGACCAGTAGTTCCCGAAATTACCCCTTACAACGTCACAAACTCACAAACTCACAAACCCACAAACTCACAAACTTTACCTCTTTATAATATTAGTATAGACTAGTATAGATAATTCTTCTGGCCGTGTCTATGTGACTGAACCACTCCTAAACGGCTGGACAGGTTTTGATCAAATTTTTTGTGTATGTTCAGGTGGATTCAAGAATAGTTTAGATTCACAATTGGAACCGGTAAGGGGCGCTGCGGTTAAATTTTAGATTTTTTTTATTATCAATGCAGGACAATTTCCGCCGGACCTGATAGTACAATATACTGAAAAGTCAACTACCAGTCAGCTAAATTATCATCAAAATAGTTTTAGCCATTTTAGAGATTAGCCTTTACAACCAACAGTTTCTTCAATTTTATTTATATTAGTATATTAAATAAAACGTAAAACAAAACAAGTCAGGTAGATGGCGCATTTGTTAATGATAAGTTTCCAAAATTGATTTACTGCTCACCGCTACGTTATTCTACGGAACCTGCGCTTAAACAGTAGAGGAAAAGTAACTTTTTCTATTTGACACTCGAACTGCTCCGTACAGAGTTCATAAAGAATACTAATTAATTATGAATAAGAGTCGGTCCCTAACAAGTCAGTTAATAGAACAAAAGTAATTTGTAATTCATAAATAATTTCTGAATAATAGCTTCGCATTAGCTTGCGAGATGAGGAAAATTCGTTTTCAATAACTCTTTGAATCAGATCGCGGACAACCATTCATCTTATTCTTCGCACATTTAATTATTTGTATTCATCTGTACTCGCTGTCAAATGAATTATATCGGATCTATTGAGTAGTGAACATTAAGACATCAAAAATTATTTTATATCTATACATATAATAAGAGTGAGTTTCGATTTTTGTGATAAAAATTGTTGCAGGTATCTAAGAATAAGTAATAGTATATATACATTTCAATTATTTTTAGAAATGTCTGTCTATCTGTCTGTTTGTATGAACACGCATCACTGCTAAAGTACTGGGTTTACAATAAAACTTTGTATAAGAAGATCATAAAGCATATCCTCGGGAGTCACTTAATCTTTGTTTCATTAAAATCGGTCCACTCTATCAAAGGTTATTGTAATGTTAATGGCGCGGCGACGTAAGTATGGGAGAAAAATAGATAAACAAATGGACTAAATACGTTCAGATGACTTTATTAGTCATTGTTTTGTATATCAGGTTTCACGTGGACGTGGACGTGGAAGTCGCGGGCACAGCTAATAAAAAATATGAATATGAATCGGAAAAAAAATAAACGTATAAATATAGAAATAGTATATAACTAACCTATTCCTACGACTTTGCTCTCATGATAATGTTTTACTTGGATGAATTAAATTACCTTGCATTTTTTTTTACTGTAATTTTCTCATCACTACTTAGTGCCTTCCAAAAATGTTATGAAGTTCACATAAAACCCACCACAGGCTTCTAATTACCAGTAAATGTTTTATAAAAAATTGTTTTACTGTTTCAGTGATTCAAACATCAGAGACTTTAGCTTTACTTACATGCATACATTACATATCGTTTTATAATTCAAAAGTGTCAAGTTCAATGACTAAATCTGGTTCTTCTACTGATAAACTATAAGAGTACTCAAGTTACATCATATGCATATATTCAAGTTTAACAACCAGATCGAATTTATAATATGTACTCCTAACCAGACACACAGATATTCTTAAAAAACAAGAAATTTATGTGAAAAAAAGCAATGATTTATATTGTTGGTGCGGCAGCCCTACTGTACGAGGGCGTTCTTGTAACTTTTTGCTGGCACATTTCCTCTCGCACTCCGCTCCCTAAATCATTTCTATAATTTTCCAGGACATAAGCCGCTTTAATCTTTGAAATAGAAACGAAACCATAATTATACAAACCGAGAAGGAAACTGAGCTCAAGAATTCAATATTTGTAGGAAGATCATTGTAATTGTCTAATGAAATATTTTGATAACAATTTATTTAATATTTATAAAAAACATTTGTTAATTTGAATCGCTTCGTAATCAGTTTCAATTGTAATTCATTCTGATAATTAAACAGACTAATATTCGTGACTCTCTGTGAAATATGACCGCATACACTTAATAAGAGTACCCACCGGTGTTATGTTGTATTGCGGATTCTTTCGTAGTATCGCTAGAGCTTTGTGCGAGATTATAAAATAGATATGAATTAATATTTCTGTATTAACGTTTTCAGTTTACCGTATGTCGCAGAAGCCGCATGAGACAGAATCTTCTATACATATAATAAGAATGTAAAACTAATGAACCTGTACTTTTTAAATTTTTGTAAAAAAAATTGTTGCACCTGTCTAAAAATAAGTAATAAAATATATTGCAATCATTTTTGGAAATATCTGTCGGTTTGTCTGTTTGTTTGAACACGTAATACTGCTAAAATACTGTGTTCATGATAAAAACTTTTCAGGAAAATCATAAAGCAATATCGCTTCGCTTCGAACAGTTAGTCTTTGTTTCATTAAAATCGGTTCACTCTATCAAAAGTTATTGTAATTTTAATGACGACGCGACTTAAGTACGAGAGAAAAGTAGATAAGTAAATGGACTTAATACATTAAGATGACTTTATTAGTCACTGTTTTTATTACACGAGGTTCCACGCAGACGAAATCGCGTGCAGAGCTAGTTACATATAATGATGAGAGTCGGTAGGAATTTTCAAAGAATTTCACTTAGAATTCGGCAATTCGTTTGGAATTCTCAGCTCGGTGGCGGTTGCCCCGCGCTGCCTCCTGCTGTACGTATTCCTAATGTATGTTATAAGCGTTATGGTGGTAAGACTCGCCCGAGTATTCGCATGGCTTGTTTCAAACAATCGAATTGGAAATCGTTCGTGAAACATCAATTGGTCTTTTCCGTTACTTCAACATAATATCAAGTTAATCGTATTACTCTGTAAGAATAGTTTATTTTATTTTTTATAGCTTTAGCGTTTGTGCACAATCTTACATAAGGTTAATTACTAATATTTCTTGGTATGGTAGCACTGAGTATCGCCGCCGTGTACGAATTCTCTCACGTCTCAGAGAAGACGCCCTCGAGAGATGGAGGCAGGACCTAGCGGACGCGCGGTTCGGATGATATACCGTAGATGCCGTCCGCCCGGTCCTGCGGGAGTGGATAGGTGGGGAGTGGGGCTCCCTGACGTTTCGACTGGTGCAGGTACTCACCGGACACGGTTCCTTCGGTTGGCACCTGCACCAGATCGCTCGCAGGGAGCCGACCGCCGCATGCCACGAGTGTGGCGCTCACGAGGACACCGCGCAGCACACTCTGTCTGATTTGGGGGCCCATCTCCTCATTACACAGGTCCGGCGGACGAGGGGAGGCAGCTGGTGTGTACCCAGTCTGCCTCTATATAGGTAGGAACCCGGCGGTCACCTTCCGCCGGGCGGACCGTTGGGGCGGCTCTACAAGGTTGAGTAGCATTGTACGATCCTTTGCCGCCCCAGCAATTAGCCCCTGTCGGTACACCGTGGGGTTTTAATCCGTGCGAGCCGGACATAACCCACCCTCTCCCCCGGGAGGGTAGCGTATTCATAAGAGATTTCCCCACGTTAAAAAAAAAAGCACTAAGTATAGAGAGTGTCCGATTCTCGAAGTGCAGCTAATGAAATACACCTGTAATTGCTTATCGATATATTTTCAACTTACAGATAGTTGCTATTCAGGTGAGCTTTATTAGACAATGCTTTACCACTATGACATAGTGTCGCCCTGATGTTTTTTTATTGAAAGCTCAGGTTTATTGAAAGATTCGAACGTAGATCGAGATAATGACGCAAATTATGTTATTAAGTGTAAGTTTACGTATAGAGGCAAATAGTTATGTTTGAATATTGATTCAATTAAAAGCTATAAATTAATTATAATTACAGTTGGCAACGTGTTGGAGATAGCCAGGTTTGATCTAAGTTATAGACTGTCATATTCATATATATTATTAGATTGAAACCGAGACGTGTATCGGGTTTACGTCTAAGTGTACCGTTTAAGTTAGTGACTATATTTTCTCATTTAAAATGATAAATTGATCTATGAAGTGATGATGATATAGTCGCACTCGAAAGCCATCTTATAAGATGTCGCTGTCTTGTTGTGTTATTATTTGTTCCTGTCTCCTATAAAGCACTTTAACAACGACTCACACCGTTCTTAGTATATCAGACTACATAGAAATCACTTTGATCTTTCTGGCAGTTTCGTGTCTCTGTACAATACTACAAATTCTTTATAAATTATATGAGTTATTTAGAGGGAAAGCGACGAACTGAACACTCTCAGTACAGTAACATTATTGAAGTTTCACGCAGCCAGCTATAGCGTCGCAGAACGTCCGTTATTTCAATTTTAAGAACGCTTAAAAGTACTATTTTTAATTTTAAACTTTTACGAGCTCGACACAAAGTTCAAAATTACCAGCTCTTTACAGTCCTCGTCTTGTTTCATTTAAACCTCGTAAAGAACACAAACACTTCTAATAACTCATATATTGTCTTGAACAATTATCGTTACACATTTTTGATAACTTCAAATACCTATCGATCTTCTTCTTCTATCTATCTATACTATAATAAAACTGTAACAAAGCCAAATCTGTACATTATATATTTTTTTTAAATTTTGATCGGGGTAGACTTTGTTATCGATATAGAAGCCAAAAATAACCCTTTTAAAATTTTTGTCTGTCTGTCTTTCTGTCTGTCACGCATCACTCTGAAAGTACTGAACCGATTTTGACGAAACTTGGCACAGTGATAACTAATATTACAAGATTACATCTAGGGTACTTTTTGTCTTATAAAACGCAAGGTATTCTCCAGGACAACGGACGAAAGACAAAGAATGGTAGTTAATGATATTCTTGACAGATTTTGGTAAATTTTCTTTGTGCTATATATAGCAGACAGATTAGCTAAAAATTTCAGCTATATTTTCCTATGCTATTTTAAAAAAATACCAAAAAAAATTATCGCTGTGTTCCGAACCGTTAACTCCGCCGTACCACATAATGTCCAGTACGTTATAACTGAGGTACGGCTACATGACATTTCTATGCATAATTATTAACCACATATGAAAAATTTGTGTAAACGAAACTGTCACTTATATGTTGTTACATTTATTTTATTTTATTGTATAAAAAAATGTTTGCTAAACAAAGCTGACAAGATTGTTTCCTAAAACATAAGCCTAGATAATAGTTACATTGCACTGTAGAAGATGAATCTCAATTAGAGTTCTATCAGTACGTATGTTGTTTCGATATTTGATAAAATTAGTTTTCTAAATATTGTTGAGTCTTGAAATACTTAGGTTCAGGTTTGTTAATCTACGATTAAAATAAATCAGTTGAAGTGTTTGCAGTTACCATACTATGTTGTATTTATACTAATATTATAATGAGAGGTAAAGTTTTGTTTCCGAGAAATCCTGTAGGTGTTAGAGCTACGCTGAAGTTATTAATGATTTCAGCATGAATGGGTCGGCTCGGCCGAGGTAGTACCACCCTCTCACAGAAAACCGACGTGAAGTAACAGTGCTTGCATTGTTGCGTTTCGTTCGGTCAGTGAGAGCGCCGGAGGTCCCACCACCTCTCCCCTTCCCCCTTCTCTTACTCCCCCTCTCCTCCAAGACAGGTTGGCAACTCACTTGCGACTTCCCTGCTGTTGCAAGTGTCCATGGACGGTGGTGATCACTTAACATCAGGTGACCCATATGTCCGTTTGCCTCCAATGATATTAAAAAAAAATCCTTGATACTACTGATCCGATTTTAAAAATTTTTTCACTGTTAGAAAGGCATATTATACCAAGTTCAGTATCTCAGTGAAAAAGTGTTTTATATGTCAAAAGTAAAATAAATTTGACAAAATTAAGATTGAATGCAGATTTCACGTATACTTTACAAATTCTTATAAAACAAACAACTAAAACAAAATGGAAATTTAATGTAGATTAAGTTTAATTTTTACAATATGTTAAGTGATGAAGTTACAAGGGGTACTGGGAAGACATTTATCGGCAATATATGTAAGTTAGTTTTGATCTTCGTTGGACACTTTAGATAATGCTGCGAACAGGTTCTAGGCTTATTTTAAAAGATTTCTCACATACCAACTGGGTATATGTTTGAGTGGGTCCCTGGACAGTTTGGATTCACAATTGGAAGTGCTAGATACCGCTGTAATCGGGTTTTAGGTTTTTTAAGATTATTTGCGTTTAAAAATACAATTGAAACCGGTAATAACTGATTTGGTGCAGACAAAGTTGCACGGGTCAGCTAGTTTATAATATTTGATACAAAAATCTTTAAGAAAAGTAAATGTGATACGTTACTACTACGTCGATGTTTTAGTTAATTAAATGAACAAAACAAGTTGGAATACAATTAAACATAGTTTTAACTGTTACAAATTAACGTATATGAAATAATTGAACCATAATAAGATTTCCATAAGATCACTTGACGCATTAGAACTGCCCCCGCACTCAGACAATTTTTTTGTTTTTCGAACTGACTACGCTATTGACCTAGCAAGGTCTTAACAGCTTCACCGGACTACAACTCAGACAATAAATTCATTGTTGCATCGCGGGCCGTATTACTCCATTTACATATATGAAGGTACTTGTTGTGAAGTATAATTAATTTTGCAGTTACTTACAATATTAATAAATCTATCGTTAGGGTAAGGAGAACTATTACTATCCTCCATTGATTTGGAAACTTTCCTAATCCTGGAAAATTAGACATCATTCTACGAAAGGTGAAACTTTGTGAAAAATGAAGAAGATAATCGTCCAAACTAAGCTTAATAAATAATCTCAATAATTGACTCCAGGCAATTCATCTACATGGCACCTAACATGAAGGCTTACGAGACCCACTGATGCGATAAAACTAGGGAAAATGATTTCATTTTCTCCAATGGCTATCAAATAGTTCAAGAGAATAAGAACTTCCGTTAGCAATAAACGTTGTCATGTCATCAAAACAAAAGCATTTACCCAATGTCCAGATAACACTGATAGCTTTCGACTCTGAATGTTGGTAAATACGTCATGTACCATCGAATAATGAAATAACAAATTCCTTTAACACGGCAAGTACGAGAACAAGGATATACGAGTATAACTGGATGATGTATGTGTACAATCGCATAAGCTTTATATTCATTTTTTAATTGAATGGAATTAAAATTACCCGGAACGAGGCGATCCGACGCGGAGTTACTCGACCGAGAAATGAACCGACGATCCACTGTGTATGCCCGAGTCTCGGTATCAGATCAATATAATAGAATTAATGTTATATATTTTTCCATAGAATATTAACGCACGATGATCTAGAATATTTGCACTTTAAGTACTATACGTAGAAGAAAATTTAGATTTATTGTCTGTAAATAAGCAAAAATGTTCACGAGAAACTTCAATAATCTGTTGAATAACAAATATCTTAAAGTTTCTTATTAAATTCTGAGTCGTTAGTGAATAAATCTTACGGAACGTGGAAACTTTGTGTTTAGTCTGTTAATTTTGATGGAGTTTATGAAGAGGGCGCGCGGTTCGACCGCTTGCGCCCTCTATCTCAGTATTATTTTATGAATTCTGATGAAAACCTTTTTTATCATTACATAAAACAAAGTCCCCTACCGCGTCTGTCTGTCTGTCTGTTCGCGATAAACTCAAAAACTACTGAACGGATCTTTATGTGGTTTTCACCAGTGGATAAAGTGATTCACGAGGAACGTTTTGGTATATAATTTATCCAGAATTTTTTTATAATCAGGGCGGGACAACGTCTGCCGGACCCGCTAGTTTATCTATAAAGTATAGAATATATTTGAAAACTATATACAGGACGAGCTAAAGTGAGACAATTAATACGCGCATGGTTGGAAATAACTTGGAGTATATTCTAAGTGAGTTTCATCTCATTCTTGTTTTAATATTAACATCCTATTCGGTTAAATTAATGTAGGTGAAGACGCAGTAACACGTAACGTGACGTCGCCTGGAGCTGACACGAATAAATATGATATAGAAAAATCTTTTAAAATGTATTATTATTTATTTCAAATTCACGTTAATAAAATAGGAAATTATTTATGTTTTCCAAAATAATCAATATTACATTTTAAATTGATTACAAATAATTAATTTTTTTATTTACCAAATAATATTTCTTTGGAAATAAATTTATATACACGATTTAGTTCGTAAATCTCGTTTACTTCTCAGTAAATGCTAATCGTACCTTCTATAACTCTGTACTCTGTATGCCGTTTTTCTTCTCAACAAACTGATCTAGAATTCATTATTCCAACATACTCCACTTACCTTCGGAACCACAATGTTAATTGCTTCTAAAAACCCTCAATCTAACAAAGTTATTTGAATCTAACTAGATTCTACAGACGCTACTAACATTACTAGTCTTCTAAAATGATGTTTAATGTTAATTGTATTGTAATTAAATATGGAAATGTGAAACATTTGTATAAATTCTCATGAAAAGTTAAGTGATACCATTCACAAGCATTTTATATATTATGCCTAAAAGCTGATTCGTCGTTTCAAAGTAACAACGCGAGCTGTCTCTATACGTGCCGGCCGAATGAGTTGCGACGGGGATACCATTGTGTCCGACACAAGCGCGCACACATACATCGCTCTCAGGTATAGCTGTTCTAAGCAATTATTGTGGATTCTCACAAGCTTTTATTATATACAATAGATCTTATTTCCAATTTAATACTCCATTGGTAAGCCTCACAATGGTGAAGACGCGATTCAATCTACTACTACTACTATTAGAAGAAGGTGGTTATTTTTGTAAAGGTTACAAGTAGAAATAAATAATTTAAGATTGACATTTATTAATCTTTCAGTTGACTCGATATTACACTTTCAATATATTACGTTTTTAATTAGGTATGATTCAAGTAGATATTTGGCTATAACAATAAAAGGGCCAATAGGATTACTATATAATATAAAACAACATAGTACAAAGTGTAATAGGTGTGTGTGTTTAAGTATAGATTGATAATACCGTCTTTATGTAAAAAATAATTTTAGTTAAACTATACAAAAGACATATTTATTCGATATTCAGTTTCTTAATACGTTAGTTCTAAGAGCCATTTTTTTATATTTAACTAGCAGGCCCGGCAGACGTTGTCCCGCCCTGATTATAAAAAAATCCTGGACTAATTATATACCAAAACGTTCCTCGTGAATCACTTTATCCACTGGTGAAAACCGCGTAAAGATCCGTTCAGTAGTTTTTGAGTTTATCGCGAACAGACAGACAGACAGACGCGGTAGGGGACTTTGTTTTATACTATGTAATTATATATATAAAGATTTTAAATATTCTTATTAATTGTTTTATATTGAACACTTTATTTCTCAATATGAAAATAAATCGATTTAAACATTCATTTCATATAGTTTCAAGAGATATAACATTATATATAGAGCAATACTCGACAAGTAATTGAAATGTTTCATAGAATATGTTATCGACTGTACACACGAGCCTATTTAGATTTTAATGTATCCAACAAAGTGTTTAGTATATCAATTATAAGTTTAAAAACGTGGCATATCACGCACTAGTATTTTTTTTTACAAAAAAGAACGCGGGTGACTCTTTGTGAGCCCTCGTGAATATCTTATTAAATCTTGTTAGCAAGATGCGATGTTTTGAATTGATTATGTATGAAAACTAGTGACCACCAGCCGAAATTTGATCATAATTCTGTAATCTAGTAAGTCTCAATATCATTTTTTTTTTTTGCCAAAGAATGTACAAATAACTTAAATTAGTTAGATGTAAGGATCGTGAAATATGTCGAATAGAGATGTACAAATAAAGCCTTCAATTCTTTGGTGGTATGGAAGAACAAAGTAACTGTTTCCATTTTTTTTATTAATAACACCAAAATTAAGAAATAAGAAAGAAAATTGGCAAACAGAAACGGGAAAGGTACTTAACTGTTTTACCTTCACGTATTTATGTATAGAGGGCATTATTCATTACGTTTAGCGACAAAACAGATTGTCAATTATCACCAACTAGAATTTTAATGACACTTATGTAATAGTTGAAAATGTAAGGAAGGTACATACGCTGTGGGAAAGTGTATGACTGAAAATTAATTATTTAATAACCACGGTACAGTACAAACAGTACACGATAAGTTTTAAATAATGAGTGATGTATATTCAAAGTTAATTTTGTAAGTAACTAAAATAAACCGGACACATTTTTAGTTAGAGTAGCGCGTACAAACCTACGATATCTAAAAATATTTAGAGCTAAATTCTATTCATGAATATGTTTTCTGGTTTGAATGAATAAATGAACAATTCTCGCCTTGCTTCTACCAGGAACTCGCCATTACAGAGTCAGGAAATGGAACCGGACAGACAATTTTATGAATTACGACTAGACGCGTGTGAGTCAGCATATGTCTATGACTGTACCCGACAACTCTATATACAGTGCAACTCTACTGGAAATTGATGATTCAGCTTTCAGCTCTTTAGCTGCCAGACGCAGCACTGCTCTTGCCGGATGTCACGATAGAGTAACTCTACGCGGAGTTGTAAACGCAGAATTAAATAATTAGAAACTAATTTCATTACCGCCTTACGTAGTAATTATTTTGTGAAATTATACTTCTTTTGGCGCGTTAGGGAAAAATGATGAGAATAAATTTTTACGATGCGCGCGCATACCGTCACGAAAAACCGACACCCTGAAGTTAGCTATAGTCAACATTTTGTTTCTTTGTGTTTATTGTTTGTATTTCTTTGTATTAAAACTTTCAATGTATTAAATACTTTTTTTCTATTGTTAGTGTCGTTTTTTCTACAAACGTAGAATAAGGCGAAAGACAACATTTTTGAAAAGATTTTTATCTTGTTATGCCAAAGAAGTATAACTTCTAACGCGTGTACATAATAAGTACACGCACACTTTTTTTTTAGTGTTAAATATTTTATGATTTTTATTAATACAAGTTTTCTCTTATTGGTTTAGTCTGTATTCATGTGCTGGTTAAAATATAGTCCTAATGAGTTTGTCAATAATTTAGCTTTATTTTATCAATTGCTCCTGGAAACATGGATAGTTCGCCACATCATTTTGTAATTCGAAATATATTTATATGCATGTAGAACTAACTTTTACTCGCGGCTTCACTCTCTTTAGTGTAGATTTGATTTATATCTCACGAACAGTTCATTGCTTCTGAATGAAAGATACCCTATGTCCGTTTCTGTACCTGTGACGTGCAATGTCATGACGATCTGTAGTAGATGAGTAGTTACGGCGTGAAAGCATGACAAAGAAAGAAATACACTTTCGCATTTATAATATTAGTTAGAATAATTTGTATGTACATCACAGCAGGAAACGCAGTCGTACTTGCTGTTTAATTATGAATTAATTATCATTCGTGTTTAAAAAATTAACACATTTTTTAAATCAATAGGGGCCTAATTACCTATACACTAAATTAATATCCATAGTGTTCTATTTCAAACAACTTTAGGTTATAAAATTGTGTAATTATAAAATAACAGTTATAGTCCAGTTTGTTGGCGCATTACAGCCAATAATTAGTAATCGCGCTATGACATCACATATGGCATGCGTACATCGAGTGCAGATCGATATCCACTCGGTACGAGAACATCGAATTACTAGAATATGTGAAAATACTGATGGGAATTCCTATATTTATATTATCCTATGAAAACGTTTGCGCGAGGTTTATCAGTGGATACTTCACGGACGTCAAGTGCGGACTCGTAACGTGGCGTCCTCTCGCGTTTAACACTCAACACTCGCCTTTGTGTTTTTATTACCCGTTTTATTACATTATGGTATATACTATTATAGGAAGATAATATTTTTATAAAAATCACATTCGCCTTTCTTATCCAAACAAACCGATCCAAACTCCCAGTCAGTTGTTCGCCAAATCCGCGCGTCAGTGAACGAACGGATTAGAATTATTTGTTAAATGAATATAAACTGATATTCGCATGTAACTTCTTACAAAGATAATTAGTCTTGTATTATGATAGTTTAGAGTATGTATATGGAGTACGGAAAACAAAAATGAAACACAGTTTGCTTACATCTCATTATAAAAACAAAAACATTAATTACTTTGAGTTGCATAACTTCAATAGTGTTTGAGCGATCGAAATGAAGAGCGGTACATGCGAGTATTCTGTCATAGCAAAAGTTTTATTATCCATTTCACTATAATTCGCTAGTAGATGCCCTATACCCTATATTTGATTAATATTATGTTTTCTATTTTAAATTATACCGAATGCAGTCGCGAACGGTTCTTAGTAACTTATAACATTACCATAGGTCTAGATTCAAAGATTTCTTTTATCTATACAATATTTTAATCCGTAAATTAGTTTCGTTACATTATTTTAAACTACCTGCACAGTTTTAGTAATTTAACTGGGAATAGCATGTTAAAATGTTGTATAGTAATAAGGAGACGAGACGAGAATATCTCGGATACGGTTTCAATTAGCAGTTAGTATCAACGAGTAAGCAGACTACTCGTGTAATCACTGGGCGCGTTCGAGCTCCGCGCCCCTCTCCTGCAATATCGTACATAACTACTCCAACAATATTACTTTCAAGGTACAAGTAACATCTGAAAAACTTGAAAAAAAGTTATCTCGACTCCCTGAATTATACCTTTCTCCGTAATCTACAAGCTGTAGAGAAAATTCCGTAACTCGTATTATCGTCATTTGTAACAGGTAATGGAGATTTTTAAGAAACTTTATAACTGCAATCACCCTTGCTCGCGTCAATATGTGAACGATGGTGACGTCTACAAACGACGCCCATCTCTGTGCATCCCCCAAAAACGAATGTAACTATCTATATTGGTAAAAAATATCTATCATAAAAAGATAAACCACATCGAGTTTCTTGCCGGTTCTTCTCGATGACTAGATTATTTTTCTGAACCGGCAGTAGCTTGGACTTTTGTAAGCGCCTTCTCGGGGCCTGAATTGAATTAAGTAATTTTGATTTTGATTGATTGATTGAGAAGAAAAGTTTATTATTAAAATATATAATAAGGTATAATAAATAAAACAACTCGTTAGAGAGCATGTATTCTGAGAAGAAAACAGTATAAGGCTTGTCTCTTACGTGTAGCCGTATGCCGACTGAATGTCAATTTGAGTGGGTTAATTTAACAGGAGAGAATTAATAACATAGTACAATACATGACAGAATTTTCTTTGTTTGATATGTTAAAGTAGTTTAGCTTTTTGTGTATGACATATCGAAATGAGTATCCACAAATCAAGTTCGGGCATGGTAGTTATCGGATACTAGTGGTCGATGTGTTAGAGGAAGTCAGACATCGGGTAGCGCTGCCAACTCACCTCATGACGTCATCAGGTATGTTTATAACTAGATGCAAATCTTAAATATTATACAGCGTCGATGAGTAAGCGTTTCATAATATTTCGTAATTTTAAAAGTATTTAAATTTTATTTTAAATCAATTTGGGTACAAAACTGAAGTTATATTTATGTAAAATGTATTTCTACAATTCGCCGAAGTAATGTGTGTCACATAACTGAAAGCAAAATATGTACTTAAACTATTTTTAATATCTTATATATATAAATGAAATTCTGAGTATCTAGGCGCGCGCGTTCCCGTTCCCTATGAACCATGCACACGGAACACGGCACTATACATAAAAATGAATTGATGAATCTCAGTATAACGAGAACATAAAATTTGATGTGATATGAAATAGTAATCGCGTAGTACCAACCCGCATACACATCGCTTTTCACTACATTTATTTATCCAGCCACGCCGCAACACGTCGCCTCGCCATGTGCCTACCTACGTTATCTCGAGTATCAACCAAGTCAATATTTCCAAACTGCTGTCGTTTCTGCTCTCTGTAATCTTCTATTCTATACATATAATAAAAATAAAGTGTCTGTATGTTATATATGTCATATATAAATTTTGACTGATTGGGTATGAAAGCATACACGATTCTGATAACAAAAATGTAATTTTTAAAATTTTTGTCGGTCTGTCTGTCTGTCTGTTTGTTCCGGCTAATCTCCGGAACGGCTGGAACGATTTTGACGAGAATTTCACTCGCATATAGCTGAAATTACAGCGAGTTACTTAGGTTACTCTAAATTAGACTAGCTATTAACCGCGGCTTTGTCTGCAATGTTATCTCCAAAACGGTTGGACCGATTTTCACGGGACTTTCACAGGCAGATAGCTGACCTTATAAAAAGTAATTTAGTTCATTTTAATTTAGACTAGCTGTTAATCGTGGCTTCGCCCGCAGTACTATCTTCAAAACGGTTAGACTGATCTTCACGAAACTTTCATTGACAGATATCTGACTTTATAAAAAGTAATTCAAGCAATTTTAGTTTATACTAGCTCTTAACCATGGCTTCGCCCGCAGTGCTATCTCAAAAATGGTTCGACTGATCTTCCCTAAACTTTCACTGGCAGATAGCTGATCTTATAAAAAGTAATTCAAGCAATTTTAGTTTATACTAGCTGTTAATCGTGACTTTGCCCGCAGTGCTATCTCCAAAACGATTAGACCGGTTTTCACAAAACTTTCATTGGCAGATAGCTGACTTTACAAAAAGTAATTTAAGCAATTTTATTTTATACTAGCTGTTAACCATGGCTTCGCCCGCTGTGCTATCACCAAAACGGTTAGACCTATTATCACGAGACTTTCACTGGTAGATAGCAAGCCTTATAAAAAGTAATTGAGGTTATTCTATTTTAGACTAGCTGTTATCCGCGACTTTGTCTGCATAAATTTAGTAAGATTTCAAGTCATTCTTTATTTTTAATAAGAGAAATAATTATTAGCTTATTGTTTACAATTCGACATTATAATTATTAATAACTTTAATGATATAGAGGTCCTCCTAATAAGATCTTAGATTATAAACGTATTACGTAAAGAGTTCCATAATTCAATTTCTTGCAGAACAAACAAGCGTTAATTTTTTGTATAGTTACAGAATCTTAATTATAATGGCAATGTATATTAAATGTAATGTAAATATAAATCTTTACAATAATATTTTAAGTTATTGTTTCATTAGTTCCTTATTCAGTGTAAGTGAGCATTGCGGTAGTTATATTGTGGGTTAAGGTTCCAAATATGTTGCTGATGACAAACCTCATTTAGCACGCTGTTAGTATTTTTATATCTAATGTACACGTTACATGTTACTGTAAGTGGCGTCCATGTCGTACTTAAAATTGCTTTTAAAGAGCATTTCTATAATTGTACATATTCTGACAATTTTATAATTCTTTAATACGATTTAAAAAAACGCGTGCGAAGCTGCGGGTACAGCTAGTACTATAATAAAAATGTAAGAAGGCCAAATCTGTACATTAAATATTTTTTTGAAAATTATAATTGGGGTAGACTTTGTTATCGATATAGAAGCCAAAAATAACCCTTTTAAAACTTTTGTCTGCCTGTCTGTCTTTCTGTCTGTCTGTCTGTCCCTGTGAACACGCATCACTCTTAAAGTACTGAACCGATTGTGACGAAACTTGGCACAGTGATAACTAATATTACAAGGTTACATCTAGGATACTTTTTGTCCCATAAAACGCAAGGGATTCTCCAGGATAACGGACAAAAGTCAAAAATGTGTAATTAATGAAATTCTTGATGGATTTTGGTAAATTTTCTTTGTGCTATATATAGCAGACAGATTAGCTAAAAATTTAAGCTATATTTCCCTAAGCTACTTTAAAAAAAATACCAAAAAAAATGACCTCTGGGTTCCGAACCGTCGACTCCATAGGACCGTATAATGTTCAGTACGTTGTAACTGAGCTACGGCTACATGGCATTTCTAAGCGTAATTATCAACCACATATGAAAATTATGTGTAAATGAAACTGTCACTTATATGTTGTTACATTTATTTTATTGTATAAAAAATGTTTGCTAAACAAAGGTGACAAGATTTTTTCCTAAAACATAAACCTAGATAATAGTTACATTGCATTGTAGAAGATGAATCTCAATTAGAATTCTATCAGTACGTGTGTTGTTTCGATATTTGATAAAATTAGTTTTCTAAATATTGTTGAGTCTTGAAGTAGTTGGGTTCAGTTTTGTGAATTAACGATTAAAATAATCAGTTGAGTTGTTTCCAATTATCATAATATTTGTATTTATACTAATATTATAAAGGTAAAGTTTTGTTTTCGAGGAATGCTTGGTACTACTGATCCGATTTCAAAAATTATTTCACTGTTAGAAAGGAATATTATTTCATGTTCAGTATCTCAGTGAAAAAAGTGTTTTATATGTCAAAAGTATAATAAATTTGACAAAATTAAGATTGAATGTAGATTTCACGTATACTTTACAAATTCTTATTAAACAAACAACTAAAACAAAATGGAAATTTAATGTAGATAAAGTTTAATTTTTACAGTATGTTAAGTGATGAAGTTACAAGTGGTACTGGGAAGACATTTATCGGCAATATATGTAAGTTAGTTTTGATCTTCATGGAACACTTTAGGTAATGCTGCGAACAGGTTCTAGGCTTATTTTAAAAGATTTCTCACACACCAACTGCGTATATGTTTGAGTGAGTTCCTGGATAGTTAGGATTCACAGTTGGAAGTGCTAGATGTCGCTGTAATCGGGTTTTAGGTTTCTTTAATATTATTTGCGTTTAAAAAATACAATTGAAACCTGTAATAACCGATTTGGTGCAGACGAACTTGCACGGGTCAGCTAGTATAATTATACAACGTACAATTTGTATTTTGGTTTATAAAAATCAATAGCTAAGTTTGACATACGGCGAGTCTTTACAAATGATTTATTATTCGACCAGTATATAACAAATTTAGAAGTGATATTGAACCGGCGATGCTAATCCTTTTGACTATATAATACAAATAGACATGACCTGCAATAGATTACATTTTTTTTTAATATCTATGGAAAATAAAGCTCCCGAGCACGTGATCCGGATCTGATCTTAACATAAATCTCGGTCCGGCGCTCGTGATCATGTTTCATCTCGAAGCCGGAACATGTAACCTTTGAGTAATGAATAAAATCTATTTTAAACCGGTTTTCTTTGAAATATGAGGTACCGGCGGTGTATCGGAAATGAGGCGCGCTGTAAGGACATCCTGTGAATCACTTCGTTTCGCTAATCTCCAGGTATAAAAGTTTAACTAGATTTTAAATCCGTAGAACTTGGAATTAGGTATATCTCGGTGTCTGTTATCTACTAGGAGCCTGTGGCGATACGAGACACGCTGACTTTTCAATTTTATAGCGCAGAAGCAATTTTATTTATGTCCTCTTAAAAACGTTTCCAGAACGCTCCTCACGTCTTTCCGTGACAATTAATGTCATACAAATAGTCGTGAGATGTCCACTACTCCGTGATGTATACATATTTTGCCATAAACTAATTCATATTATCGTATTAAAAAAATCACATTAATATAAATTTTGATCTCGCTTGGAAGAGAACATGAAACCATTTTTAAACGTGCATCAATGAGGATATGCACGAAATGGATATAACATATGGACCACTTCTTCTACTATCTAATTAAAAACTATTAAAGACAGAAAACATGCACATATAAAACACACAAACCTAATATAATAATGTTCAATAAATTGTTTATTTAACACCCGTTAGCTTTGAAAAATTAATTTAATATTCTATAGTATATTTAATAAGAAATAGATTACCTAAGCTTAGTCTTTAAGGGCGTAGTAATTAACATAAAAGATGTGAGTCAGAAAGTACTATAAGCGAGTTTGAAGTGAAGGTGCGGGGTATCGAGGCACGAGGGCAAGTAAAATATTATACGCGAATGATAACATTCAAGTCATTCATGGAATCTGAGAGCATACATTTTATACTTACTCTTACTATTTTATACTGAATATTATAAAACCAGATCGTTTTAATATTTGAACTTAGATTCCAGTTGAAATAATTCTTCTTGTGTGATTATAATCCGTTCATTTTGATAACTAACAGATAATATTAACACGGATTGCATTAGGACAATTAAAATTAGTAAGGATTATAACAGTAGCTCCAGTAACAGAAGTGCTAGAGAAGTCAGTTAGTACGATATGTGCATGTCATGAGTAGAAATGAAAGTTATATAGTCAGAAAAGTTTTAAGAAATAAGGTGGACGGGTATAGGTGTCTACTCCTCTCTACCTCTAGACAGATTGAAGAAGGTATGGATGTATTGTGTGAAGAACGTTAATATGTGTATAAAAGGTGTGAATACTCAGGTGGTATCTGACAACGGAGGTGTGGAAAAGGAAAACATGTGCCGGACTCTACGCAGGTGTTGTAGTTCTTAGATAATTAATATTTAGAATATTATTAGTGGTGGAAATAAACCTGAAGCATGTAAATAGCCTCCAGGGAGAGATAGATTAATTGTTTTATGAATATGATGGGCGTAAAGGCCAAGGTGCGAAAACACTGATTAGAATAAAATAATCAGTAAAATTCTAGAGTACTCACCAAAGGCTGAAGACAACCATTCCTGTTGCGATAATGAATCGGGTTTTCTATTGACTAAGCGTAAAGTGTCTCCGCGTGTTGTAAGGCAGCCACGAACGACAATACACTTATGCGTACGAGCGTTCACGTAATAATTGTATGCGGAAAAAGAATAGCGAGCTCCCGTTGCAGCAAGCGGCCCTAATTACCGCGTCCCTCAACAGCTTGCTTGGGAACTCTATAACTGTAAACTTCTCCTGTGAAATAACCATCGATAGTGGAAATCAGAAACAACGGCGTTCTAAAGATAGTTCCGTCTTGAATCTTATCGAATCTCTCCATGGAAACAGCATGTAATTTAGTCGCGTGCGCAACATTATTAGTGACATCAAACGCTTATACCTTCGTATTATCGTCGCTTTAGCAAAATATAAAAGTAGTCTTTGTAGCATTAAAAATCACCAATATATCAGGAATTGTCTGAGGTTTTATCTCGACAAGTTTTCACCCGGCAATGGAATATCTACATGTTCATAATGAAGCATTAGTATTATAAAACTTTAAGTAACAAATAAACCATGTTATCGTTGAAATACGTAAGCGTTTCCAGAGAGCCGCGACCGTTCCACCTAATAACACTATAATGGGTACTATGCGACGGATTTATTGGCTGATGTCGAGATTAAGGGTAATGTGGCACGAGGCGGGGCGGGGCGGCGCGAGACGGGGTGAGGTGAGGCGGGGCGGGTTACGATATCTGTATACACATGCAGACAGGTGAATCCTTAAATTAAACTTCTTAGCAAATTATATACGCTACGTGACGGTACAACGGCGTCCATTGTTTTCTTTTGAGAGTCCCACAATTAGAGATCTGAAGTTTTTACAAGAGTGTAACCTCAATAAGAAGAAAAAATCCAATTATCGTGGTTTCAATTTATAAAACGTTACGACTTAGAAATGTCTTGTAGGTGTTGGAGTTAAATAGGTTTAGGTTCTATCCGAGCTGATTTTTAATTAAAATGTTACAGAAGCAATGTTTACAATACAATACAAACCGGCGGTTGTTTTGACGTTTATAACCGCCTTCTTAGGGCCTACATTGAATGTAGCATTTTTTATTTTGATTTTAAATAAAAATTGCTTCTAAGAAAGTAGTACGAGTCCATATTGTTGACAATAATAATAAAATGAAAAAAATGTTTTTTTAATTATCCAATATTATATAATAATATAGTCACCATATATATTACATGTATTTATATATTGAATTCAAATTTAACAAGCTGTTCCAAATATAGATAAAAATTCGGTCACAGGTAGTCACGAAACTGATTATGCTGTGAGTTCTTCGTTCTTCGATAGAGGGCCAGGAAGATTACATTAAAACATTATCTGACATCCGAAGTAATGAAACAACAACCTAAACGTGTAAAATAACAACAGATTGTGGAAGGTATGAGCTAGTGATACGGGTAGTTATGAAGGCAAGGGGAACGGTCGCGGCGCCGCAAATATGCCTTATCAACCCTTGTTTTACTGTTTAATTTCATACAAACGAGAGATCGCTCGACACACTCTACTCTCGTTAGTATTAAACTCTTTAACAAAATAGTACACTCAAACATAGAAACGTGTGGTTGCGACTACAGTAATTATATATTATGTGTTTCCATTAAAATGACGATTATTTTTATAAGTCGAACAAATTGCATAATAATAAGAACTGTTGGTACTTACGTATTAATGCCACCGCAAGTAAAGTTGGTTTAATGTGTCAATAAAAATTTCGACCCATGTTTTATCGTTACTGGGCTTGTTGTTCTTTATCGTAAGTCTAACCTAACCTAACCGATCAATCCAGATACTGATATCATTAAGTCGCGGTGGCGTTAATACGTGAGTATCTAATTTTTTGCATTGCTCGTGGATTTTTTTTTCATTATGAAAGAATTATTCTAATACTCCTCTTATTAACGGCCACCCTTAAATTGAAAATCAATCATTAAGCATCTATATGGATTAGTTAATAACGTGTTAGGAAACCGCGTCGCTGGACGTAGGTTCGAATCTTTGCAACTGAGTCCGAAGCTTTCGGTGTAGGAAAACATCGTGATAATATCATAGCATGGTGGTAGGCTTTTTCTAAGTCTGCCTAGCCAGCTACCACCCACAAGTTGTTTCATCTATCGTTAAGCACCTGTCGGTGTGTTCCTGCAGCTGCACTCGAGAGCCCGCCACCTCCAGGTGTAGCGTGTTTACCATCTTAGAGAGCACATCGTCATTTAACATCAGATTAGATTATGCTCAAACCGTAAAACCTATAAAGTATTTAAAAAAAACATATATACATTTACTGCGTGTCTAATTAATCATGGTAAATTGTAGTAATATTTAAATTTGATTTACAGGTATCGTTTGGTAACGAGTAGCTCCAGCAGCGTCGCGACGATATGGTATCTCCGCGGCGCAGCTCGCTCGCTCTCGTAAATCACCATCGGAGTGTGTGTGTGTGCACGTCGCGCTAGAGATACCACTTTCACTTATGTTCTTATTAAACTCATATAAACGTGTTACGTTTTTCAAACACGAGGTATACTCGAACATTGAGAAGTGCCACTTCGAGTCGTGTGACAGTAATTACGCTAACTCATTTCGTTCATTTCACACTTTTAAAGTCAACTATAAAATATACAATAAATAAGGCATTTATTACTATGAGCAGTGAATTTTCTTTTTGTTCGTGTCTCACCTGAGTAGGGATGACACAAGATATTTTCTTTTTTCATGTTGTTATTGAGATTTGGTATAATGTCTTACGACCAGTTGTCTGCCCGACGTCAACCCTTCTTGGGATCTCCTTGTATATGTGTAAGTATAGAAAATGTAGAATTATGTCAACTATAGAAATATACAATCTTATGTACTCAACATTTTGAAGTCAGTATTAGGGAATTCCTTATATTTCTGTAAGCATGCTGTTGTTATAAAACCTCGTTTATTATTTATGATTTTAATATCATCGATAGCAGTAAATTTTTAATGCTAAAGAATTTATTCCTTCATTATTTTTCTCTGTGGGACGTCTCCAACTCTTCTAAGAGAAACAAAATATAAACGTGCATTAGTGATTATCACATATTATACGCACATCCTAACACATTACATTACTGATTAACTATATGTTTCAGTGTACCTTCTACTCCAATAAATTTACCAGATTTATATAGAATAGCTGTTGCAATTAATTTTTTTCACTAGTAATTAAAATAATTCACGTTTTATAAAAACAATGTATGACAACAATAAGTAGATCTCTTATAATTCAAATAAATATTGTTATCGCATAATATTTATTTGTTGGAGATGATTTCGTTTAAAATTTTCACGACCTGGACGCTACATTATTATCAGTTGATTAACTATTATGCATACAGGATTGTGACAGAGCCACTTCGAAGTCGAAATCAATTCAACTACTATATGCAATATGTACTAGCTGTTGGACCGGACACCGGACGTTGTACGAGTGCTCGGTTTAACAATGCGTGAAAGTAATCAGTTGTTTGCCACCGCCACATACCAGCATATAACAAGTCTCGTCTGAATAACGCTCATCTATGGGATAAGCGTTTATCACGATTATGTGGATGTACGGCTTGTATTACATATAAAGTGGTTGCATTGCACGTTATCGAGTTTTCCTTCGCACTTTCTTTGTAAGATGCAAACGCTTGTAGCTGACTAACTAAGATAAGAATTTAAAATATAATGTTTATCGTTATCACAGTTACAAGTCTCCATTGTAATAGAATTGTTAGACTCGGCTGTATAGCGGTAAACTCCCGAAGTTATCCCCTATGATTATATTACTTACACTAATTATATCAGAATGTTAGGAAACATTAATAAAATAACTGTAACAAGTTTCACGATTCTTTATATTTCCAGGTATTTATATCTAGATCTATATATCTTCTAGTAGATTCGTTATATCCAGTACCGACATTGAAATAAGCAGAAAAATGATATACAAAAAACAATAACGTAATCCGATAAGAGGTATTTATATAATAACTTTCAATCTCTATATCACAATATACATGACGTTACAAATCCTCTTACGCCGAGTCAAAATAGATTTTCACAAAACAATAAGGAAGAAAGTTTCAGTAGAGTGAACACGTTCAGCGGAGTATTTGATAAAACGCGTGATATCGTGGCATAAGCGCGTTCTGTCACGCTCTAGAGACGGCGGCGGCGGACACCGACCGGGCCCGAACTACAACTACACGCATAAGTTCCAGTTGGAACAACTTTATTTCGTGGAGTGATGGGAGCACGCGGACACGCGCTACTCTTATACTCATACGTGTCCGGAGCAACTCTTAAACGGGTTAAGTAGGCCACGAAACCAACGTACCACCGTGCAGATATGTAACACAATCATTTAAAAACTATGCTCTTTGGATATACATGCAAAAGCAGATAAATACTAAAGTTAGAGATACACATTTATTAATTTTATGTATATTTTATAGTGGGAGCATCCAGCAGTCGGAGCATTCAGCGGTCGAAATTAACAAATAAATAGTAACGCATATTTTATTACAGAATCTTACGAAGATTCGAATTATCATAGGTGTTTGCTAACAGCGCCATCTATTATTTTCTATGTTAATCAATACTGGCAAGGTATTGTTAATGTTCTTCTATTTAATTATATTTATTCTAAATTACTCAGTAATTTAGAATAAATTAAACTGTTTATAACTTTTAAGAATTCCAACTGTTTATTCAAGTAATCAATGATAAAAATCATTAAATAAACCGGTGTCGCGCCACACTCGACACGTGACACCATCTTATTAAAATGTGGCATCATGCGATAAAATTTCTATCTTTATTTGATTCTAGTTTTTTTTTTTTTTTTACGTGGGGAAATCCCTTATGGATACCCACCCTCTCGGGGGAGAGGATGGGTTATGTCCGACTCGCACGGACTAAAACCCCACGGTGTACGTCTGCCGCTATAGTTGGGGCGGCACGAGATCTCTACAGATTTCATCGTGCCGCCCCAGCGGTTGGCCCAGCAGCGGCAGCGCCGCCGCCGGACCCCGTCTTGTTAGGAGACAACCGTGTACACACCGGTCGTCTCCTCCGTCCGCCGGACCTGTGCAATGGGAGGATGGGCCCCCCGACCCATCCTCCCTAGGTCCGGTTACGGTGGGAGGAGGCGGCGGTCAAACTGCCGCCTCCTCCTGCCTGTCCTCCGTTGGCGGAGAGGGTCACTTTGAGGGTTCTCCTCCCGGACCCTCTCCGCCGCTTCCTTCTGCGAGACGACTTCCTCGCAGAAGGAGGCCATTGCGTTCCACGCATCCTCGCTGCCGAGCATGGCCACAACCACGCTCGGCAGCGAGAGCTCCTGTCCTACCGCCGCAGTCAGAGTGCGACGTTGCTCCTCCCACGCAGCACACTCAGCAAGTGTGTGCTGCGCGGTGTCCGGTTCAACGCCGCACTCGTGACATACGGCGGTCGGCTCCCTGCGAGCTATCCGGTGCAGGTACCAACCGAAGCACCCGTGCCCGGTCAGCACCTGCACCAGGCGGAACGTCAGGGAGCCCCACTTCCTTTGATTCCATTCCGGCAGGACCGGGCGGACGGCGTCGATCGTGTATCGACCGTAACGCGCGTCCGCCAGGTCCTGCCTCCACCTCTGTATCCTTTCCTCTCTCTCGTCCCTTCTCCTCTGTTCTATTTCCCCAGGAGCCAGAGGCTCCCCCAACAGTTTCTTAGCCGCCGTATAGTTATATACGGCGGCAAGCACCTCCGCCTCTAGCTCCCAGGGAAGGGAACCGGCCAGTACCATGGCCGCCGCCGAGGACACCGTCCGGTAGCCTCGTATCACCCTCAACGCCACACTGTGCTGCGCAGCACGCAGCGCGCGAATATTGGTGGCATTGAGGGCGTCCACCCATAACGGTGCCCCGTAGGCGGCCATGGACCGTACCACCCCCATGTAAAGGCGGCGGCAGGCGGCGCCCGGCCCCCCGTATTGGGGAGGAGTCGTCCGAGCGCCGCTGCGGCCCCAACTATGCGCGGTCCGAGCCCCCTAAAATGGGGCTCGAACCGCCAGCGTCCGTCGAGGGTGAGACCCAGATACTTCATCTGGGTCCCCACCCTGACCCGGACGCCCTCCACATACAAGTGGGCCCCTGGAGGTGGCCCTCGCCGAGGCCCATGGAACATGAGGGCCTCGGTCTTTTCGAGAGCCACCTCAAGGCCCAACCTCCTTATGCGCCCGACCACGAGAGTTACGGCCTCCGTGGCCAGGCGCACCAGTTCACCAAATTCCCCCCCCCCGGGCTACGACTAGGGTGTCGTCCGCGTAGCAGATGAGGCGCGCTCCAGAAGGGAGCGCGCCGCGGAGCACCCAGTCGTAGCCCATGTTCCACAGGAGTGGCCTCAAGACCGACCCCTGTGGAACCCCACACGCCGTATGGCGCCGGACCATGCGCCCTCTGGCGTCCACGAAGGCGACCTCTCTCCCGTCCAGGTACGCCTCCAACAGCCGCCGCAGGTACGGGGGCACTCCGAAAAAGCGGAGCGCCTCCCGTGTGACCCCATGCGGCAGACTGTTGAAGGCGTTGGCGATGTCTAATGACACCGCCAATACTCTATCGCCCTGAGAGGTCGCCTCCGTGGAGACCCGTTTTAGGAGGGTCAGGGCGTCCAACGTGGAACGCCCTGACCGGAAGCCGAACTGCGCGTCCGACACGTTCGGCCCCACTTCCTCAAGATGCCGGACGACCCGGGAGGCAACGATCCTCTCGAGCGCCTTCCCGGTATCGTCCAGCAACACTAGGGGCCGGTACGCGGACGCGCAGTCCGGGGGGCGGCCTTCCTTCGCCATTAGGCAAAGCCGCCCCATCTTCCAGGGCTTCGGGAACTGCCCGACCGCAAGACAGCGGTAAAACAGCTCCCGAAGCCACCCCCCCAAATGGCCCAGCGCCACGGCAAGCACCCGGCCCGGGACCCCGTCAGGGCCGGGCGACTTTCGCCCGGTGCGTAGGCGCTCCATCGCCCTCCCCATCTCCTCGTCCGTAATCGGGGGAGGGTCGACTGCCGCCTCCTCTGTCTCCTGGACAGGAGGCACGGGAGGAGGCATGGGAGGAGGAGTGAGCTCCGGAGGGCCGGGGAACAATGCACCCACGACCCTCTCCACCACCTCCGGCTGGAGAGTCTCCGTTGCCGGGGGCGCCTGGCCACGGAACTTCTTCCGGGCCACCTTGTACGGGCGCCCCCATGGATCCCTCTCCAGCTCTTGGAGCATCTCCTCCCATGCCCGCTCCTTGGCCCGGCTGATGGCGACCTGCAACGTTTTCCTGCAGGTCCTATAGTCGCCATACAGCCGGGTCTCCTCCTCGAGGTCCCTATTGGTCCTCCTTCGGCGGCTGCGCCCGTACAGCCGCCGGGCCGCGGAGCAGGCCGCACGAAGTTCCGCAATCTCGTGCGACCACCAATACACCGCCCTCCTCCTTGGGCGGTGTACGCTCCGCGGCATCGACGCATCGCAAACCTCCGTGAGGGCATCACGGAGGCGGGCTGCGGACGCGTCGATATCTTCGTCCGGGGATTTGATTCTAGATTAACCTAACAAAGGTTAACTTAGCAAACCTAAATTAGTGTCACGATAATTAAAATCGGACTTGTGAAATTGTAATAGAATTATTCTAGATTTAAGTAATATTTGGAACCTTTTGTTATTTATTAAAACCGGAAATACATTCTATGTGCAGTCGAGATAGAATAGTAAAGTTGCTATTTAAAATGCATTACAATGTAATTAAAACAAATTAGCATTGTACAATGTCATTAGTATTACTTCGTATCTGTCAAGTACTTCGGTTGTTACAACTGTGAATTATTTAAGACAACGTAATTAATCCAATGTATGATGTTAAAATCGTTATTTATTTATAATTAGAATTATTAGCGAATATAAAGTGTAACTATGTACAAAATCTTAGATTAAGTACTTCGTTAAACTACGACTTCCTCCACTTGGTTGGTTGGTTTACCTTACATTACCTTTGTAAGAGCTTGTACGAGGTTGTGCAGATTCATTATTCATTATTGTTTCTGAGTGCGAGATCTATTGTTATTGTCGCTAAGTGATAATTATTGTCTCTGAAAGAGTTGTCTCTGAGATTATTGTAAAATCATTAATTATTAAAAAGAACAAGAATCGAAAGAAGTCGTTTTATTTGATAGTGTCAGTCGTGTTATGAAAATACATACAAGTGGAGGATAATGCCATCCGCGAGCTCTGCTCTCTATAGGCTCTACCTATCTCCTCTGACATATATATCATACTAAAAGAGCCCTTAAACTATACTACTAAAAATAATAGCGCCTAATATTAAATGTAGATGACGTGGCTTTGTGTCAATAAACATTATTTTGGGTAGAAAATTCATGGGTTCGATACCCGCTCATTATCAACTTTTATGATAAAAACATTTTTTTAAATGATAGTTTAGTAAAATGACCGCGCAATACCCGATAGAAAATACGGTA